>CM056994.1:115841839-116274339 GCA_029891345.1 Dryococelus australis
TAAAATTGTGGCAAATTATACTGTGCAAATATAAACACTGTCAAACTACTCGGAAGTACAGTGTGACAAAGTGATGTGTGTAAATGGAGAAGAGAATTGAATCATCTAAAAATGGAAATAGATCGCAGAAAGCATTCAGGGGGCCAAATAAAGGCAGTTTCAATGAAGTAGAGCAACGAGTTGTAAACTTCTTTACAGAAAAAAGAAACGAGGGGGGGTGCAGATTTCGCTAAACATGATTAAGCTGAAAGCCTAAAAAATTGTATGTGAACATAACATTCCACAAACAAATTTTAAGGGGAATGTTGGTTGGTGCGTCGGAATTATACATGGTCGTGGACTTTCCTTGTGGCTACAAATGTCTCTTGCACAAAGACTCGTAAAAGACTTTAAAGAGAAATTTGATGAATGACATGAATGCACTGTTACTTACCATCATCACCACATAATAGTATACAGTGTTAATTTAATGTAAATCATAGTGAAAAAACTTGAAACAGTTCATGTAAAACATTAATTTCTGACAGGTTCAAATTTATGCTGTACACCAAGATAAGTTATTCGAATTTAATATTATTTTATTTCTTTTAATGTAATATTTCCAGTGTCATGTAAAACCTTTCTATAGACACTTAGTCTAAGAGTTTGGGGTTTCATTATATTCAGGGTCACATTATTTTAAGGTAAATGTGGTGCTCAAGAGAGCACATTGACCCATTTAAAAAAAAATTTAATGTGGTTGGGACTAATGTTAAAATGTAATTTTATTTTAAACTCGCACACCTGAATATGGTACAAAAATAATACATGCAATTGAAAAAGAATGCCAAAAACCAACACTATGCTGTCATGGAATTAGGAAATCTCAACATACTACTTTAAGTATGGCTTCTTTCCTTCATTACCAGACGTACACAATCTGGTAAAATAACTGGATACTAAGCAACTCTCAATATATATTTTCAATGTTGTTCAATGAGCTCACTTATTAGTTTGGATTTTTTTAAACTTTAGGAGGGTGAAAAAATATTAAAAAATAACATTTATAAAACTCATTGGACTGACTGACTCTTCCATTTTCTGTTATACACGTATAACCCCAAAATAGCATTTCATGTGATTTTTTTAACATTTAATTCATAAACATTGTAAACATGAGTCTCTGTCTTCCAAGATGGAATTAATTAAATATCCATATGCACGCTTTACTAAAAGTATTGATTGTTTAAAAATTTCCCAAATAAATTTGGTTTTATTTACCAAACATGAAACATTAAAAATATTGCTGATTGTTGAGTCGTATTCACTGTATTGTTTAGTATATGTTGCTAACAAATGATCTCGCTGTCAACTCGCAATAACATTGGATCTCGTGCGTGAAGCTAGATTAATAGTGCATTCACAATAAAAATACAGAAGCACAGAGCATGGAACATAACAGTAGAACATTCATACAACCGGATTTCTATTCAGAATTGATTCACTACTGATTATTCAAATATAATTTTTAGCCAATGAAATTTTGTGATGAGAGTGACATGAATTGGCAGTGTAGGTTTATAATGGATTTTTATAATAGAGTGCGATATTGTATAGAAAATTATTATTTTAAATTTTGAACATTTTTGCTTTTCTTAAAATCATTGTGTTTGCAACTGTAAAGATATGAATAAACTTTAAATACTTCTGCCAGTAAACTGTCACCTGTTCTTTGATGTAGCATATCTGTTTCCCTATTTTAAATAAACGATTTTGTTGACAATTTTACACTCAGCTCGGATTGGCTGATGTCTCATACGCCTGCACAAGAAATTAAATATAACCATTTCCTTTGTGTGCAATGAAACAAACCTCTCATGAACACAAAAACAGTTGTGAATCATTACTTTCAAAAACAGTGGTCAATTCTTATACACAAGACTCATGTTCTGTGGTTACTGTTATGCTTTCAATTGAGAACCAAGTATAACAGTGTTGACATGCATCACTATCCTGAATTATTTCATACATAGAAACAGGAATGAACTGCATATATGGGAAGCTATATATACGTGTTTTGGTACTGCATCTCATAACATACAGTAAATTCCTTCAAAAGTATGGCTGTAAAGTCACTACCCTCATAAAAATCAAGCTAATAAATTTTAGCCACTACAAAGTCTAGAAACTGTGTGTCAAAGAGCATTCTTCCCCCTGTGAAAGCCATGTTTAATCATCTTCCACGTAAAAACAAAATTATTTTTAAATTAAATATTAATTTCAAACTACAGATAGTCATCTTACTAATAAAACACCACCCCAGAGGCACAAATTTATAACCCTTATTACCAAACATATTTATTAATATCGAGCAGCAGATTTTATTGAGTGTGATAATTTCTAAGTTCTTCTTGGAGGAAAAATAAAAAGTGCTTTACTAAAATAATTCATTTCAGAAGATAAACATTTTATGAATAAAATTCTGTAAGTGCTATTTGTCAAGAGTAAATAGTTAATTTTTTCAAAGGAAACACCACCAATAAGCAAGCAGTGCGTATTTGCAAACTATGCATTACTGTTTGAAGCATATCATTTATGCATTTTCATATTTTATGAAGTAACATTTTATAATCACTTTTTGAAAAATTATATTTTTGTTATTATACATATTAATTTCACTTTCTAAAATAATTAATTGTGCCATAATTTCACGGAACCCATGTTCTAAACATTTGAAAATAAGACTTTCAGTATAAGGATGAATTATGGATGGGCATGCATTATCAGTTGCAAATGGAGACGCAACGACTTTTCCCAAAGGAATGTTTACAAAGTGTGACTGTTATGCCTATCAAGGTGCATACCACTTCTGACCTTGGATACTGGGTGTCACTGAGATATTTAAAGAATTTTATAATTATTTACTAACTTAGTTTGTCTCTCTCAGCATGACTCAGGGTGTGCTGAACCTTCCAGACAGGCGAGACCACACCAGTCAGAGGTAATAGGAAAGCGATCATAAAGCTTACTGACCTTAGCATACAGCACAATGTTTACATAGCAGAAATTGAGGATGGATGTATTTTGGGGCCTGATGCATTACATAAGCTGGGGTGCTGTACCAATACTCTACTTGGCATGCTACAAGTATGCAGTACAGAGTTGGTGGTGTCAACACAGCACGATTTGTCCTCCGCAGTTAGCTGCCCAGTGGTCTGTTGTCAACTCACTGTGCTGCCTGCTTCAAGCGAAGTTATCCTTACCGGCATGTCAAGGAGAATTTGTCAGGTGTCTAACTGAGCCAGCAGAGAATGCTTGCATCCTGCCAGGTAGTCATTGTAGCGAGGACTTCTGTCTTTTTTCAATTAGAATAATAAATTTGTCTGATAGAGTCATTCGTCATGAGGAGAAGGCCAAGATAGGTGTTTGCAAGCAGGTCACACAGAAAATGTTCCAGGATATTCTAGAGACAAAAAAAAATGAATGTCCTCTACCAGAAGTACTTGATTAACTGCTATTACAAACAAGAAACTGGCAGCAGAAGAAGGCTGTCTCTGAATTACTGCAGAGTGGACATGAAGAGCGGGTACTAGCAGTGCGAGGTGGCCCCATAGGACCATGAGAAGACTGCTTTTTGTGTCCAAAGAAAAGGAACCTGGCAGTTCAAGATTATGCCTTTTGGGCTGTGTAATGCCCCTTCCAACTTTGAATACCTGATGGAAAAAGTTCTGCCTTAATATATCTGTCATGTTTGCTTAAATGATGATGTGACAGGAAGGTCATTTGAAGAGCACATATCATGATTGGATTCCGTATTCCAGAAAGTGGCAACAGCCAAATTGAAATTAGTTCTTAAGAAGTGCCACCTACTCCAAAAGACAATAAAGTTCTTGGGACATGTAGTGTCGGCCCAAAGAATAAAACAGACCCAAGAAGAACAAAGCAATAAAAAATTTGGACAACACCAACCGACAAAACTGAAGTGTGAGGTTTTCTGGGATTATGTGCCTGTTACAGTTAATTTGTACCTGGGTTCACCATGATCTCCAAGCCACTACCTAAACAGACTAAGAATAAAAGGAAATTTCATTGGATCCTTGAGTGTGAAGATGCTTTTCGTAAACTTAAGGAAAATCTGATATCTCCACCAGTACTGGGTTCTCCAAAAAGTGAGGGCGATTTCATTATGGACCCTGATGCTAGTGATGTAGGCAGTGGAGCCATGTCAACAGGTTCAGGATGGGACCACTAGAATACTTTAGTAAGGTACAGTAGAACATAGATTTTACATTCCCCTCAATAACATGTTCCCCTTAAATACACCAATTTATTTCCCACCATTTTCCTTATGTTCACAAGGTATTAAATTCCTGCCACTTGCACTGCAATCCAATATAGTTTCCCTTGAATTACACTTATTAAATTTGTGTGGTTAACAAAATTTGGAAAATCATAGAATGTAGTCTTGTTTATAAAACACATTAATGCAGATATTGGGCGTTCAATAATATGCATACAACACAATTTCATTAGAAAATAAAAATATCAACCCTGAATATGTTTACACTGAGAAAAAAATTATCAGATCTTCAGCAGAATTATAGACTAAAGGATAACTCAAATTGAGATAAATGTATTATTCTGTAATCTGATTCTAACTAAAAGGTAAAATTCCACTGGGAAAGTCAAAGAATAAAAAGGTCACCAGTTACTTTTATACGGTTAGACACAATAAGAATAATAAAATTCTTCAAGTTAGTAAAATATTTCACTAAAAAACTGACCCAAACAGAAAACAGTGATTGAAACTTAATAAATAAGATTATGCAGCTTAAAACATTAAACTAAAACGTGTTCGACCCATTATTCTACATCAACATTAACTCTTCAACATTAAAGTCATCAAATTAGAATGTTTCCCGTAGTTTGCACTTTCCTCCCATTTACACCATTTTACATTCTTCCCCAGAAACTTGTAAAATATGGCTTCTACTGTAATGCATAAGCCTGAGAGAGATTACTGTATCACACGCAAGGAGCTTCTGGCCATGATGAAGGAAATTTATGCTTCCGCCTATAATTTTTATGGGAGACATTTTATTCTAAGAACCAACTATGCTTCATTATGCAGGCTAATATATTTCATGAACGCCGAAGGTCATATAGCTCAGTGATACAGCATCTTCAAGAATATGATTTTGAAATACAGCACAGATCTGTATGCCTTCACAGCACTGCGTTGCACTTCATAAGATGCCATGTGTGTCATTTTGTCATCATTGTGAATGCTAGGAAGACAAGAGTGGCAAATCACTGAAGGTACAGAGGGCAAGAATTCCAGGTTCTTTATCTTGTATTGGGTCACCTACCTGGAGTGATGAAGGTATTAGGAAAAATCAGCTGAATGATCCCTCTTTGCAACCATTACTTAAGTGGAAAAAAGCTGGCTGGCTGCCAAAATTAGAGGAGAAATCAAGTCTGAGCACAGCAGTCAAAGCATACTGGGGATAATGGAATTCCCTCGTACTGAAGAATGGCCTACTTTACAAAAACTGGGAAAGTAATGATGGAATACACATACGCTTACAGTTGGTCATTCCAGAATGCATAGTTCCCAAAGTATTAAAGGACTGCATATGCAGTAGCCAGTGGACACTTTGGTGTTAATAAGACCCTTGACAGAGTTAGAGTGAGATTCTACCGACTTCATTATAGGGAGGATGTTGAGAAGGGGTGCTGAATTTATGATGCCTGTACTGCGAGGAAGAACACAAGGAACAGGAGACAAGGTCACCTCCAGAAATACAATTTTAGAGCCATATTCAAGATGATATAAGTAGACATTCAGGTTCCCTTGCCTATCACAGAGAGAGGTAATCGGTATCTCTTGGTGGCTCAAGATTACTTTGCTAAATGGCTTGAGGTCATTCCCCTCCCAAACCAAGAAGTACATACTCTGGCCGATGCACTCATAAAGCATGCCTTCTCGAGGTTTGGGGAGCCACTATAACCCCATTCCAATCTGGGAAGAAACTTTGAAGCTGCCGTGTTCCAGAAGGTAACAAAGAATCTGGGGATGAAAAAGACTAGGACTACAGCCTTACCCCCTCAGTCTGGTGGAATTGTCAAGAAGCTTAACCGCACTATTGAGCAGTACCTGTCAATCTTTGTGGCACAGAACCATAAGTATTGAGATTCAAAGTGGCCATTGTTTCTCCTTACTTCCTGCTCAGCAGTTCACAAGTCCACAAGGATAATACCATCAAGGATGCTGTTTGGAAGAGAGCTAGGCTTTTCTAGTGACCTGCTGTTTGGCAGACCAACAGAAGAAGAAGCTGCAGCACATGACTATACCAGCAAATTATGTAACAGACTAATAAACATTCATAATTATGCTAGACAACACCTCAGAATAAGTAGTAACAGGATGAAGATGTGGTACGATAGGAGAATGTTGGGAGAGGTATTTCATTCAAGAAGGACAACTGGTGTGGCTTTACAACTCACAGAGGCAAAATGAGTATTGCCCAAACCTACGTAAATGTTGGGAAAGCTCCTACAGGATTCTGAAGAAGAGCAATGCTGTGGTATTTCAAATTTGTCATCAAAGATGTCAGGCAAGGTTGTCCACATCGAATGAATGGCACTCTACGAAGGTCCAGATGTTGCAGAGTCTGTTCGAGGCAAACAAACAAGAGCAGGGAGCAGTAATTCAGACGGCCAATTTGCCAACGTGCAAGGTATGGATGATTCATGGATGCATGCCTGTTGTCAGTTGCAGCTAGATATGCAGCTGCTTTTCACAAAGGAATGTATACAAAGCATGCCAGTTATGTCTATTAGGATGTGTGCTGCTTCCGACCTTAGATATTGGGTGTCTTTGAGAAATCTGAAGAATTTTACAGTAACTCTCAGCATAACTTGAAGTGCGTTCAACCCTCCAGATCAAAGTCAGCAATAGTATAAAAGTGTGCGGGGCCCCTGAGCCGACAGTTGATACGAGTCTGGAGTTTGGGCAATGTGCGTCATTAAGTGAAAAATGATGAGCAAGAAGAGCAACTAATAGTGCTGAAAGAGACCAGCAGGAGCAAAATCTGTGACTGTGAGCATTGGTGCAGTGAAGTGTGCGACTTGTAGGCTGGACTATTGAACTGGATGTGTGAGTGAAAAACATAAAATGATGGCAACAGGCAGACTAAACAAGTGTTGATGATGAATGTGAGCTAATTGACTATACCCAGAGACTTACAGAAAGACTTTAATTAAAGTTGAGATAGGCATTAATTACTGCACTCATTGAGTGATAAACAGAGTAATAGTGGATACAGATAGATTAATTGTGTAAATAATAGCTAGGTGAATAAATTAAAATTCAATTTAGTTATTTAATTTTTATTAAGATCACCATTCCTCACCAATTCAGATACGCCCCTCAAACATCTCGTCACAGTACAAAAGTTGATGCTTTATTCATGAATATTAAAATGAGATCATACTGTATACTTATATCATAAATAGTACTCTAATCTAATAATTGACATAAAAAGCATCCAGATGAACTGTTGCCTTTCCAATCTGGTACCACCAAGATACCCGAGCCCACATAGATAAATACTGACTTGTGTCCTACCGTGGGAGGTAGTGGGAGACTACTGACTACCCTCTCAGAACACTAGCTGAGCCTACCACGGTGATTACTACTAACCTTATAGGCCCGGCAGGGCGTGAGGGGGTTAAGTACAGTGGCAGACCGCTTGATAATAGGGGTGCATCGGGTTTGAGGGGAATCAAACCCAAGAGAGGCAAATGTTCGTAGTTTCCCGCCCAGGGAGCTCTATTCTCGTCACTATCAGGGTCGCCAATTTACGAGATGCCAGCTGTACCAAGAATTGAAATGGTGATGGAATTATTTGATCATGGAGGTGCGAGTATATATTCTGCCAGAGAAATCTTGATAGGTTGGGTGCATCGCCCTTACGGGCCAAAATCTAGGGAAGGTGGTGCCGCACGTGGTTTCGTGTTTGCCCTAGACAGGAGTTGAACCAGTACAATCTTCCCAAACACTAACTTCACAGTGCAAAAGTTTGGGAGCTCTGTGCCTTCCGGGTGTTTAACCCAAATAACTCTGCCCGAGTGGAGTTTAACAATGTTAGATGTCGTGGGAGATTGCCTAGTTACAGTGTCCACCTAAGTAGTACAAGCTACCTGCTGTGACTTCTCTACTTTGTCCACGTAATCACCAGTTGGGTATCCGGGCCAACAGGCGCCCAGATGGTAGTCTAACAGAGTGGCATGCTCCAGGGTAATGAAGGGGAAAATAGGCCTAGGGGTGGTGTCATGGCTCTGCGGCCGGCGTTTCACTTCTGTTGCGGAACTGATCTCTGGGTCAACTCTCTCCATCCATGCTAGAGCACTGCATTCTTTACACTGCTGCCTACTCTGGATTCCTCCTCTCTTATTATACATCTAGCCCACTGGTAAACAAGCAATACAAATATAAATTACCACTATCTATGGGGACATTAGGTGACTATACTCTAAAAATAATGGAAAACTATTAACTAGTTTGATGTAAAATTTACTACGGATAAAATCCTGCAGAGTCCTGGCAAATTAAAAATACAGAATCGAAAATGAATTAGCTGTCTGGGTAAACACTCAAGTAACTATTAAAATTACATGGACGTAAAAATACAGGCGAAGGCGAGCCTGGGAAATATAATAAAAATCCAAATAACTATCCTGTGACAAAATTTACGTACGACTATGCAATTTTACAGTGTGCTGAAACTACTGGAAGCTAAACAGGTAGGTAAACTAAGATGCACCGGCTTGTTACCGCGGAGTCACAGGAAGCTGACAGGGGTAAAGGATACCGGGTCAAGGAGTAGGTTTACCTGACGTATGATGTAGCTGTCTCTCAAGCTGTTGGAAGCTGCAGGTCTTCACAGTCTGCGACATGGAGGATGCACCGTGTTGCAGGTCATGGAGAGGAGAGAGAGTCCTTGCAGCCTGACGAGAGCCTTCTTTGAAGATAAGGAGAGTCTTAAGCAGACTAGAGAGTCCTTGGTCGAACTAGATAAGGAAAGTCTTAAGCAGTCTGAGGTGAAGGAGTCTTAAGCAGACTGAGGTGAAGGAAGTCTTTGCAGACTGAGGGGGGAAGTCTTTGCAGACTAGAAAAGGCTTGCGTCCTCTTCGGCCGGCGATCCTGGCATCTCTGCTGATGCTGGATGCTGGACTTCTATTTATAATGATTTTTCTCTTATCAGGAGTTCTTTGGGGTGCGGGGTGTGGGGTGTGTTAGTGTAACATTCCAACATGGGAGTGCATTATCGGGGGTGCAGGAGTGCCGCTCATTTCTTAACGCCCTGCTTAGAAGCGACAACAAATTAAAACCCCTGTTCCCGAGGCGGGACGGTCGTGACGTCACAAGGCCACGGAGGTGCAGCCATCTCTCGAGGTTGTAGGAACTTCTTCCAGGGCTAAGAGATGAGTAGTAGAGTTTAAAAATATTGATTTGTTTTGCGGGGGTGCCTTTTGCATGCAGTAATTCGGATGGGCAAAGTAGATTGTCATTACGCGCGTAACATATAATGATGTATTCTCCTGCCCAGGTGCATGGGCTTTCCTAGCTCGATACATTAAATTCGCGTAACATATTGGCATGCGTAAATACAAATAAATTTTGTTAACCCATCATTCCATAAATCCTTTATTTTACATAGTTTTTCTATCATTAATGGTTTCTTAATAAGTTTACGTTAAGTTATTCCTAACATAAATAATTTCAACATATATAATTATTAATCATTTCATTTTAGATATTTTGATACATAATATATATTATTTAACATATTTTTGGAAATTAACTTATATCAGCAGAGAGAGAGAGATGCTTGCAGCTGGAGTGGGATAGCGATGAGGCCCAGGCATGCACAGCTTGGTGCTATAGCTGGTGTCCTAGAAAACTCTCCTAGACATAACTAATAGCAAGTGCAGCCCAATCTGCAGTTATAATTTAAAAAATGGGCTTTACTATTTCATAATTTACTTCAATTTCGGGGATGGGCTGCGCTTGGGTTGAGGTGGGAGCCACGAGGCCCAGGCATGCTTGCATACTTGGTGCTATAGCTTTGCAGCCTTGGAAAACTCCTTCGCACCTATCAGTTAATGGCCAAGTCTCTCTTTCTCTATTGATATCTATAGAAATTTGAAATAATTTTGCCTTAATATTGCATTAAAAAAACAGTAACAATCTTAAGCCAGGGACTGATTTTCTAAATTTTCTTTCTGTTTCTGTTCTGTTGCATGGCCGAGCTACATCATATGAAAGAAAATGGGTTAGAGGTGGAGAAAAGTACTGACAGTGGGAGCACCTAACAGAGGGGAGGTAGCAAATAAGAAAAAGTGATAAGATATTGGAAAGAGAAGAGTGGATTTTACACTCAGCAGTGTTCATCTTCTGCAGCCTTTCTGCCCTCAGATTGTTTATGGATGACAAATAATGGTCTGTACTTTTCTCAGGAATAAAAGTGCTTGCTATTACAAAGTGACATCAATAGTTTTGGGTGGAAAATGACACTGTCAAATATGCTGCATTGTATTTTGCTGCCAACTTGTGAGCTTCCGTACATGTAATGATATTCAGAAAACACAGAGTGCTCAGAAAGTGAGTGTATTAACACTACATGAACAGATGCTACAAAGTAATTTTCATTTATAATGATAATTCGCTATTGCAATAATTTATTTTGATACAGTCGGTTTTCATTATAGTGAGATTTTGCTGTACGGCATTGTAAAAAATAATTTTGCAAACAATATGATTATGTAGTTAAATTTTTAATCCATAGTAAAATTTCACTATAGAGCATCAAAAAAAATATTTTTTGAAACAATATAATTATTAAAAATATATTTTCTGCATTTCCAATGGTAGTTAATATTTTGTTATAAGTTTGGCATTGTGAACAAGATAAATTCTTTTTTGAGGTTAAATAGCCTATAAATACAGTTTTGGCAGGACTGTTGTTTTGTTCATAATGAAAACTTTTATAACAGAGGCTTGTTGGAAATCCAGGGTTTTACTCTACATGCCCTATTTTGCATGTTTTTCCAAATTATAAACAACAAATTACCAAAAACATAATTTTAAAAGAAATGCAAAAATCACAAACAGTAAACTCACATTGTAATGAATACCATTAAAGTGAATATCACTTATAACAGACAAGTGGTTTTGTTACGGTCATTGTGCCGTATGACTCGCATCACCCACCAGCCAAAGGATGTTGTCTGAAATTCCACAAATTATGACACTGCTATCAAGCATGGTGCATTTTTATTTCAGTCAGTATTTGTCAGTTATGTAATTAAGTTTTTTAGTACTGTAGAGTATTTTTTTATTTGTAAACTGTAAAGTTTGCTTTTGTATTACTGTATACACTTTTACTATGTAAAATAAACACATTTTAAATGATTTCTATTGTTTCACTGATGTAAAGACTGTACAATCTACGAATTATATATTATAAACTGGACTTTCATTAAAGTGGACAATCTTCAACAACAACTAATGTGTTATGGTGGCAATGTACTTCACAGTCGAACCCCAAAATAACACATATGGAAGTAACAAAAACAGCGATCTTAAGTAAAGGTTTTATGAACTGTCAAAAAACAGCAAATATTTATCAAAGTTATAAAACACCCTTACTGAAATGGGATAAATTTAAATCAAGCTTAAAAATACATTCACTGGGCCATAGCAACAATATGTAGGTATTTGTCAATAGGTACATCCATCTGCCAAAACACAAAAAAAAAAAAAAAATGATGAAAATCCATTAGAAACTTCAGCCAAAGTGACTTTCAGTTAAGTGCGCTGCATGGCATGCGCACATAGCAAGCTAGACCTCACGTGACACATTATATTATTAAGGGCTCGTTTGCTAACCCCTCTCCCTTCGACTCCCTTCCCCCATTTTGAGCTCATAGCAACAGTGGTAGCCAACAACAGCCAGGGTTATAAATCCTCCCTTTCTCTCCATGGGCACCTCTTAGCACGTGACCACACACAGGTGTGTTGGCATGGTTTGCTATTCTGCTAGTTTAGCATTAGTTCTGCTAGTTCACATTCATTTTACCAGAAGCACTTTTTTGTAGACCTTTTTGGGCGGCAGAAGCAGTTGTTATTTCAGGTATAAAAAACAACTATTTCTACTCATGCTTTCTTAGGTACAGCAGAAATAGCAGAATTAGCAAGACCAAAAATATAATGAACCACCAAATTAAAATCACAAACACTAAAGAGTCTTGAGACGAGTGGTTGTGAAAAGTATTTAGGTTTTGTACATATTAATGGCGAGAATATGTCTGGGTATAATGTAAGGAAAATAATTAAGTAATTTATTCTCAAAGTAAGTTATCTTGAGTAGTCTGAATTTTTAATACACATTAACGACAGAAAGGCAATAATCATTACCACCATATTCCTCCTAATAAAATTTATTAATTAATTTTTGACATGATAGTTTTCTGTTGTTTGTCGTTTGTGTCATCCTGCAGAGAGCAACTGATTTTTCTCCTACTTCAGTGCTTGTGGAAATTATCACCTGCTCTTTAGCAGAAATACTATACCACGACAAACCTATGGTTTCTTTGTCTTTCTGGAGGGTGTTTAGCTTCAGGATACGTTTTTCAATAGTGCGGTTATAACTTTAATTTTTGCATTTCTTCTTTAATTATGATTATGGACTGTGATTGTAATAGACTACATTGCCTGTTGACAACCTCCTCATGCTATTTTATTTATAGTTTTGGATTTGAGTTTTGTGCTTTTCATTGACAACTTGTTTACATTTTTCAGCTTTGTCTTTGCATTTCAATATCAAGATGTAAGTGGAAACCAGTGTTACACACAAACCAATATAATGTATTACTTCAATAATAACTAAATGAAGGCATGATAACGAAATCACTGTTTGTTTATTTGTTTTATTTAGTGAGAAAGTTAGTATTTACACTGGTTAAGAAATGTAATCTGGCAAAAAATATATCCACAGTGGCACATGCTACAATGAGTATGTTTTTTGTGGCGGTAAGAGGAGGTGCATGGCCTTGTGGGATGAATATTTCTATCCAAAACACTTCTGATTTTTGAAAATTAATTTGCGTTTTGCTCATCAAAGTTTTAACTAATGCACAAAATGTCTCTGAGAATGGATTTTATGGTCGTTAAAAGCTTGGTGGCGCTCATTAAAATTTAAGTGCACTCAATGTTTGAATATTTTTTTCATCACTATGAAGTATTTTATGGTCTTTAGATGATATATGTTTATAAAGAAGAGTCCTTCCTAATGAAATAAAATAAAATTTAGTTAGTAAATCGCCCAATTTTTGGACAAAAAAGAAGGTTTTGGAAATGGATTTTGTACTTGTTAAAAGCTACGCGGCGCACAATGTTAACAGTTTTCTCTCATCAACTACAGGTCATTTATGATCTTATAGGGTAGCATTTGGTTTCCAGAATATATGCCTAGTAAATTATATTACAATTTAATTTAAATGAAAATGTTATTTTGCACTACAGATAAAAAGAAAATGTTTTGGTAACAACTAGTTGGTTGTGGAGTGTTATAATCAGTCAATTTAGCTTTAACAAATCCAGTGAAACAGAGTAAAGATTTTCAGAAAACATGACATTTTGTTAAATTGGAATTTTACTGTATATAGTAGAAAATTTCGAAAATGCGTGTACCACAATTTGAAAATTTTTCAGACCCTATGAATAGTATCCTGTGAATGTGACTTTTGTGTCACAAAATGAAAATAGGGGTTTGAACTGCATAACACAAACCAAAATGAAAAATTCCTACACGAAAGCTCAGCTTTAACAAACAGTTGATAAAATCTTAACAATTTTCCAATTCTTTTTATAGGAAACATTAAAAATTTTCATTATGTATTGTTGAACGCACACAATCAATTAAACATATGAAATCAAACTTGCATAGCACCATAAATGGTTATAGAGAAGAATTTTTTTTTAAATATAGCTGCGTACTTCAGGTCCACGTAAAATGTAAGTGACAAGAAAAAAATTTAATCCTGCAATAAAATCCTTTGAAAACACATAGATTTTGTCCAAATTTAATAAGAACTTGAATATTCCTTAAACTTGAAAATTTTTGCTGCATTTAGACTTTAAGAAACCAGTTTTTTTACTGAAATTGAGAATGAATGCTTTGATTTTTTAATTTTTGTTTCCGTACACTGAATATTCACACAAGCCTAATTACTGGACTTACCTAGTAAAGTCAATTTTCCTAGTAATTGGAGCTCGAGGAGGGGCAGCAAAATTAAACCATACAGTTTTGAACTCAATCACACAAGATGAAGTATTATCTTTGGTGGCTTTGAATGCCTCCAAGCAATTCATTGTATTAGAGCCAGTTTCGCCAACATTATTCCCTACACCACCACTTTCAGCAGGCACTTTAGTAGTTCGTTTTAAACCTGCTGAAGATGTCACATTGCACTCTCCTTGGGTTGAAGAACCTGTACAACCAGAGACATTATTTTACAAAGACACATTACAAATTAATTTTCAACAAAATAATAAATTTTGATGTTTCAGAGAGTAAACTGAAACCTACATGTAAAGTCAGTGCTGAATGCTAACAGAATAGAACCTGTAATTATAAAGAACATTAATAAATACACAGTGTATACTTTAAACAATGCACATTTATATGATAGCATTAACTGATTGCCATGACCAAAACTTGAATATTGTAGGTAATGAAGTATCACCACTTATAAAACAAATACAACTTGGTAATATCACACTTTATTTCCAATTATATTAATTAACTTTTGTGGCATAAAATCACACAACAGAAATAAGCATAACATGAAACAGTACCCACACAAAAAAATTCTGTGTTTGAAACACAAGGTTATTCATTATTAATAACTGTAAGGGACATGCAAGGAATACACGTTGTAAAGAAATCTTTAAGAATAAAAACATGACTAAAAATATTCACATTATAGTAATTTCAAATCAATAATAAATTGTGCACAGGTCAGGTTCAGCTATAAATCAGAGCAACCATCAAATTGTGTAAGTATTATGTCATTTATTGTGCAGATTTGAGGCATTTGATTCACACCTATCATCTGAAATGTATAGGTACAGTTTAAAATGATTCAAAACTAGCCATCCACCATAGAACAATTTCTAAACAAAACTTTATTAAAACCATAACAAAACACATGATATTAACTATTTAATTTAAACACTCCTGACATAAATATTTAATTAGCACATTTGAAATTTTATGGACTGCTAGAATACACTTCAACTTCACAATAGGTAACTTGTTACCAGTTTCATTTAATACTTTCTGTCTCAATACTAATTTTGGATATGAATGTACTACAAACCTCCATTTACAGTTGTCTGTTGCTTCTCCATTATTTCCAAGTCATCTTTTGATGTGACGGTGTTTCTGTTATCTGCTTCAAAATCCCTTAGGTTTTCTTTGTCATCATCTTTGTCAAACTGAGACCTTTTCACCACACGAATTGACACGCCTTCGAAACCACATTCAAACATAATAAATCCCAACTTGTCATCATTATTCTGTTCATCCACTCCTTGTGAGCTGCTCGAATGCCGACCCTGCAAATACAAAATGTATTATGTTTATAATTAAGAGAAAACCAATACTTGATGATTTAAAATTATTTTTTGTTCAACAGTATCCTTGATATTACTAGTCAACCATTTTGAAATACTGTACTTGCACATAATCAGTCACATATTAATAGGTATAGGCAGTACACTAGTTAAAACAGAACCAACCCCATCTTCAAAAAAATGTTACAGTAAATAAATATTTTTTTGCCTATAATGTATGCATTTTATAATTCTAAAAGTTTTCTCCCTAGAAGGGATTTTTATGCTGTTCTCTTGAATAGTTGATATTTTAAGTATAGTTTCACTAAGCATACTGACAACCGTTTCTGATTATGAAGGATAATACTGTCAGAAAATACAGCTTTATTTCAGGTATGAAACAGATACCAGTGTATGAATTACGTTATTTTGACAAGTTGTGACGTAATGTGATGTAATCAACTGTCTCCCCCCCCCCCCCTCCCTTTTCAGAGAGGAAAAAAACATTTTGTGTACAAAAAGGCATGAGTTTGTGGGTGAGCACTTGATGAACATATGATAATTAAGTGCAGCCATGACTTGTTAATTTCTTAGAAACTAAATAGTTTTATTCCACATGGTACATGATTTTATGTACTATTTTAAACCTTTTTATAGCGCACCTTTTATTATTTACGATTTCCAATTTACTTATGTTTGTTTTCAGTAAATATTTCTGAAATTTAAAAGCATATTTACCTTCTCATGAGTACATATGTGCCCATGTATTATGTAATTTTTAAGTGCATAAATGGCCTAAGCCTAGTTCAGTAGAAATGACCTGTAATGGTTTCTGGAAATACTGCAGTTAATCAAATACAGACTTAATGGAAAGTTTGGAAATGTTGGACTATACTATATTGACCCATATTCAACCCCTACATGTCACATGTGATGTTTTTCCCATGAAGTGCATGTTCAATTATCTCCGGTGCGAAAATAACCAGCTTTTTTTTTTAAAATAAATATAAATTTATTTTAAAAGGCTTTGGAAAAAAAATACCCTACACAGTATATTTGACCACCCCTTGTCTTCAAAAAAAAGCCTAAATGGAGCACAACTTGTTAATTTTATTGTTTGCGAAGTCATTTTTTTTTTACTTAATACAGGGAAATTGGAGGCTTTATTATTGAAATATAAGCTGATTATCAGAAGTCTAACAGACCAGGCTCCTGGGCCATATATGACCTGCATGTAGACACACTGGGGCACGCTCGCTCGAGTTGTGCGTATGATAAATACCACTCACTGGGTTTTTTTTTAGAGATTATATACTCATAGATTGTTTGTATTTATTGACTGACAGGCAACAAATTGGCTGCAGGTTGTACACACTAAATAGTAAAAGCTGTAAAAGCTACAAGCCTGAACGGATCTTGCAAAAATTTTTAATCAAAATCATTAAAGCAAGTCATATTAACTTTGTAGTTGTCCTGCATTATTCACGGACATAGCACTGACAGTTTCAAACAACCATGGGGGAAAAAAAGACATCAAAAATATACTTGAAAAATTATTATTTCAAAATTCTCTGGATATTTTATAATCCCTGCACGTTATGCACCACTTCCCTCCCACAAAAGGTTCCATCTGCCTGCAGCTATTTTGCATGTTCCAGGCCTCAAAACACTTGAGCTTTAAGGTAGACTCTTGCTCATTCACCACCTGCCTCACTGCCTCTACATGCAAGGCACTCACATGGCATGCAATCTTTCCAGCTGTGACTTGCCTGAACGTGAAATCAAATGGTGACCCTAGATTTTTATGGGATGCTATTAAAGATAAAAGTATGGTGTGTATCTAAAGACAACTCTAAAGTGTCTATAAAAAAATTTAGCAACTAAAACCAATTCTATAAACATCCATTTTAACCATATTAATGATTTGAAAAATAGCCATTGTATTTAACATAAGAACTTCACTAAATGTTTCACAAATGCTTATCGTGTTTAGACAACATTGCATAATAGTATCCAACAGATTTTTAATCACATGTTTACTAACAAACCTCTGCAACACACTTCATGAGCCAACTAGGCAGATAAATTGTTCAGTACGCAACCCTTGTTCAATAAGATGCAAGTGAAACGTAAATAACTTGCTACAGGTATCCTTATATCTGATGACAGAAAGTAAATATAAACTCCAGTACACACGTGATATATCTTAAAACACATCAAGTGTTATCTTTTTATGAAAACAAATTACAAATTTTTAGCTCTCAGTGCCACAAAGCAAATTTGCTTCAACATGTATGAGTTGTATTTCTTGGTCTCTGGAGTTGGAAGAAATAAAATGTACCAAGTTTTTCTGTTTATAAAGATACACTGTGAACGTTTAGCAAAGTGCACCACCACATCTATCCGATTATCGCCAGGCATGGTATGTCCTTGGTCTTCGGCTGGGTGTTGGGAAGGAGGTAGGTGGCATGTCATGTGATGGTGTCACATGATTGCTGGGCAACAACTATATAGACCTTGCGCAAATGTTATTTATTGTTTTATTGAGTTTAAACGTACTGTGGTCTTTCACATACATGGTTATGGCATACCCTTGCTCAAATATAACAAGATGGCATCAAATTATTACACTTCTAATGTTAAGCAATTTACTGCCCTGTTCTGAACAACTATGATGATCCGAAAAACAATATACCACACAAAAGCCGGGCTGACTTTATTGCCATGAAAAATATTACATTGAAATGCACTAACTTCGTTTATTACAATACATTCAATACAGCGATAATTTATTAATGTGCCATGATGAACAATATTGAATACAACTTCCATAAATAAAAGTACTCGTTTAATAAAACAGGTGAAGTTTGTTACTCAATTACTGTTACTACAGAATACTGTGTAATCAAGTTGACGATAATTGTAGAGAACAGGCAATGTTGCAGCAACACCATACTGCCTGCTGGGAACACGGAAAAAATATTTCACTCTACTCCTTTTCATTCAAAGTTACTTCCTAACAGTCCGAATGCCTTGAGGGCAGGTTTCTTGAACACACAGAAGAAAATGCAGTTATGCAGCCAGTGTGCAGTGTGAGAACACAAATTACATACATTATAGTTACACTGTCATCATTGCATTTACAAACATTAAAAATATTGACAGCACAGGACCGGCTATAAAATATACAGGCCAAGCTGGATGCTATTTATTTCCTTAACTTCTTAATACATACACATGGTGTTGGATAGCTTAACTGGAATGGATTGGATGGTGGTTGGAATACAATGGGGTGGTGCACTGACATAATACTAGAAAACTGTTGTGTGACTGAGTCGATGAAGGTTGTTGGAACATCCTCATTACTGTTATAACAACACTGATGGAGACTGACTCCAAACTAGAAATAGCATCAAAATGAGACTGGGTCTGACCCATAATGATATCAAGTGAATTTAACTGATCATCTGAAAACTGCTCACCAAATTTAGTCAAAAGATTCTTGGCACCTAGTTTAAGATGGACTGATCTGTTTTTTAATTGGAGGTATGCATAAGGTGTATCATCTTCACTTAAATTGTCAACGAAACTCTTGAAAAGAAAAGATTTTAGCAGTGCACGTACAATACTCTGCCTCATCCTCATCATCAATATCAGACAATTTGCCCAAATAAATAGGCACATTGCAATTTAAAGCAACACACAACTCACTTCTAAATACTGCTGCAGTGTTTTCAGGGTCCTGTACAGCTCGGATGATGCACTCATACTGTCATTTATAATTTCGAAAGGAGTTCTGACACTATGGAAAAGGCCAAAGGCCGTGGTACCAGAACAATAAAATTTTACACAAAAGTACAACACTTAACCACACTCAAATATAAAAGCAAAAAGCTCTCAACACCATTTTACATGTCCAAGTCTCAAAGGGACAATACATGCAACAAGCATGCACAAATAAATAACGCCAATATACAACCATTAAACATCAGCTACTGCTACCACATGTTATGTACCACCATCACGACTGAAATTTGGGGACCCTTAGGTACCCTCATCTTGACACAAGATGGCACATAAATGGAAGGTGGGATCTACGTTCCTAGGTAAGACTAGAGTATACTAAAGAAAGCAAATTAGAGGGGCATGCTCATGTTTTACTTATTACATTAAAGTCATGAATATGCAATAGGTACACTGATGATGTAAATAAATTTATCAATCACAACGTATTAGTTAGAACACACATATACATATTACATATACTACCAGGCAATAGCAGGAACCAAAACAAAGTAAAAAATTATTTTTTTCTTTTTTTTAGAAAAATTTATAGCTCTGTTTGAAACATTTTTGCCACAAAAAGAGAAAACATATATATATATATATATATATATATATATAATATATATATATATATATATATATATATATATATATATATATATATATATATATATATATATATAAACATATATATATATATATATATATATATATATATATATATTATATATATATATATAAACTATATATATATATATATATATATATATATATATATATATATATATATATATATATATATATATATATAATATATATATGAAACATGTTTGTTTGCATTATACATGGCACCTTGTACTACTACACTACCCGTAGGAACTTTTTTTTTTAAATTTTGACTTTTTATAAACATTTTTCTCCGTTTTTGTTTGGATCAACCCCTGATGTAGTTCAGCCTACCTTATTTTTTCTTTTTTATTCAGAAGCCCCTAATTTATCTGGGATGCCATTTATTTTGTCTTAGGATGCATTCAATTTAGAATTATTCATTTGGGTTTTAGAATTTTAGGTTATTTATGTTTCGTTGAGGTTAACATTTTTTTTTTTGATGCAAGACCTTCTTTGTGGTGTTTCTGTAATAATTTAAACTACTAAGTTTATTTTAATTCGGGTTTTTGTTTCCAGTTATGGAAAGCCGTTTTT
Organism: Dryococelus australis; assembly: GCA_029891345.1. Taxonomy (NCBI): domain Eukaryota; kingdom Metazoa; phylum Arthropoda; class Insecta; order Phasmatodea; family Phasmatidae; genus Dryococelus; species Dryococelus australis. The sequence continues at coordinate 115,862,493 of CM056994.1, forward strand.
CTACTTTGGTATTTAGGACCCCTTTTAACCTTAAGAGAGTAGTAATGTTTAGTTTGAATTTTTACTTATAATGTCATTTTAAATTTTTTTTTTAATATATATATATCTATTTTACTATCTATGTAGATGCCTTTAATCTTTTATCTTGGAAATCCTTTATTTGTTTTTTGGTATCAAGGTCTTATAAATTCGTTCTATTCTGATGATATCCAATATATTATTTTTAGGTTAGCATATCAGGTTGTTTACTTTGTCTTCCCGAGAATACTTCTTAAGTGAGTTGAAGAAAATTCTAGAATCAGTACTAGATATTTTTTCAACTTTAAGCTGAGATCAGTCTTAGAATTTTCACTTGTACCGGCTGCAGATGTGCATTTTTTCCTTCGCCACTGCATCAGCAAAGTGCAATCATCATTTCAGACTATCTATTTTCGTTGGTGCACGTGTTCCTGTAAGTTCACTGAGCTGTTCCTCATGGGGACTTTTTGGAGTTGACAGCTGTTGAGTTTATAGGACATGGCAGGGGAAGAGAAGAGGATTCGTGCTGCATATAGTAGACACGGATGGCCTGCCTCAGGGCCCACAACCCAGTTGTTGTCGGATAACTCGGACATAACCTGCCTTCCAACCACCGCAACTCTTAGGTTGCCAGGTAGGGTTTTGGTATAGCTCTGAGTCAGCCCGGATGCCGTTGCGGCAGAATACTCCTAGCTAGGAACCAACTGTTGCCTGCTCCCCTCTTGTGAGGCAGGTCACAGCACCCCTCCATGCCTTACACCAAAAGGGGTGGTAAGATGTGCAGGAGAGTAAGGGCACTGCCAAAGCTACCTAAGGGTGCACCTAACCGATAAGGCATTCAGCCACAATAACCCCTGGAACTGAGCTCATGCTGCCCGACAGCTAGAGAGGCCTCACCTCCCTACCCTTCTCTTTTTTAGCTCCCAAAAAGACACTGGCGATGCCGCACCCTGTGGTTGCTGCCATTCACAGTGGGAAGGAGGTCCCGCTGGGCATAGCCTGGCAGTGGTTCCGTGGGAACTGCAGCTCCAGCCCAGACAGGACATTCTCCAGAAGTTACAGCCAACGCAGTGTATTTGGATTGGCCAGCTCTTACAGGGCATCCAGAAGCCGATACCAGTCTACAAGGCTGACTCCGCAGCCCAGCAAGTTAAGCACCAGTGCAGGTAAGCCAGTGACCTCTAGTAACAACGCCCTTCACGTGGCCAAGCCAGGACTCAATTTCACACCCAGCCACCAGGCGACTATACCTACCCTTTAAACTGGTAGGGCTCCTGCCGGCAAGTGAGGTTTAACCAACCATAATCAACCCCGTGTGTGATGGGCCTGAACACTAAAAGCTAGCTGTAGCAGTGACATACCTACAGACTGTTCCCGAGAGCTCCACATGTCAAGAACGAGTAGTGAAGCAGAACCAGGCTGGCACGACCTGCAAGCAGCACAGACTAGCAGGACATCAAGAATTAGCACGTTACCAGGACTTTGAGGAGTCCAAAATAACGTTGTGGTGCCCAAACACCTCAGTAAAAATGTCGGGCACAGAATCAAGTCATATTGGACCCCAAAAGGTAGCCATGGCTGAAGCCAACCCAAACAGGTGTCATATAGCCATATGCCATGACACAGGGATAAACTCCATCGTATGCACACACTGTCAAAATGTGCTCAACTTTTTAATGGCTTGGGTGAGTGGAAGAAGTAAACTTCACTGATGGACTGGAATATAGACGCAACGACTGCTGCACCTGCCAGTCTGCCTTCTGCAGCTGGATCACCTGTGCAGGCTGTGGAATCAACCTGGTTTACTGTATTACTAAGGCCCACCATCGCTTCGCTCAGGTTTTATGGAGTTATTGAAATAGATACCTACCCGTGATTACCTGTGACTACCCATGACTACCTGTGACAACCTGTAACTACCCATCACTATATGCAACTACTTGTGACTACTCGTGACTACCCATGACTACCCGTGACTACCCACGACTACCTGTGATAACTTGTGACTAACTGCGACTACTTATGACTATCTACAACTACCTGTGACTACTTCCAACTACCCGTGACTACTTGCAACTACCCGTGACTACTTGCAACTACCCGTGACTATTTGCAACTACCCGTGACTACCTGCGACAACTTGTGAATGCTTGCAAATTTATTATATAAGTAAATATTAAGATCCACTGAGACACTGCGGCCCACTTGATATATTTTTATCTACTGAGCCCATGTTGCTCCATTTAAGAATGCTCTAGCCACTGAGCCACTGCAACCCAACTTTGGATCGCTCTAGCCAGTGGGTCACTGCATCTACACTTGGATTCATTCTAGCCACTGGGCCACTGTGGCCCCACTTGAGATCTTTCTATCCATTGAGCTGCTGAAGCCCCACTAGGGATTGCTCTAGCCACCGGGCCACTGCATCTCCACTTGATATATTTCTATCCACTGAGCTACTAGGGCCCCACTTGAGAGTGTTCTAGCCACTGAACTACTGCATCCCCACTTGGGATTGCTCTAACCACTGGGTCACTGTGGCCCCACTTGAGATTGTTCTATCCATTGAGCCACTGCTGTCCTACTTGGGATCGCTGTAGCCACTGAGCCACTGCGGCCCACTTGATATATTTTTATCCACTGAGCCACAGCAGCCCCACTTGAGAGTGCTCTAGCCACTGAGCCACTGCATCCCCACTTGGGATCAATCTAGTCACTGGGCCACTACGGCCTCAATTGAGAGCTTTATATCCATTGAGCTGCTGCCGCCCCACTTGGGATCACTCTAGCCACTGAGATACTGTGGTCCCATTTGGGATCACTCTATCCACTGGGCCCCTGCATCTCCACTTGATATATTTCTATCCCCTGTGCCACTACAGCTCTACTTGTGAGTGCTCTAGCCACTGAACCATTGCGTCCCCACTTGGGATCGCTCTAGGCACTGGGTCACTGCGTTCTCACTTGATATATTTCTTCCATCCATTGAGTAACTGCGGCCCAACTTGGGATCTTTCTAGCCACTGCAGGCTCCACTTGGGATCACTCTGGCCACTGGGCCACTGCATCTCCACTTGTGATCGCTCTAGCCACTGGGCCACTGTGACCCCACTTATGATAGCTCTAGCCACTGAGCCACTGAGGCTCCACTTGAGATATCTCTATCCACTGAGCCACTGTGACCCAACTTGGGATCGTTCTAGCCACTGGCCCTCTGTGGCCCCACTTGATATATTTATATCCACTGAACTACTGTGGCCCCACTTTAAAGTGCTCTAACCACTGAGCCACTGCATCCCTACTTGGGATCGCTCTAGCCACTGGGTCACTACATTCCAACTTGATATATTTCAATCCATTGTGTCACTGTGGCCCCACTTGAGTCCTCCAGCCACTGAGCCACTGCATCCCCACTTGGGATCACTCTAGCCACTGGACCACTGCGGCGCCACTTGGGATAGCTCTAGCCACTGGGCCATTGCGGCCCTACTAGCCATTGCTTTACCCACTGGGTCTCTGTGGCCCCACTTAATATATTTATATCCACTGTAGCCCCATTTGAGAGTGCTATTGCCACTGAGCCACTGCATCCACACTTGGGATGACTCTAAGACTGGACCACTGCAGCTCCACTTGGCATTGCTCTACCCACTGAGCCTCTGTGGCCCCACTTAATATATGCCTATGTCCATCTGGAAGAATGTAACTTTCTAACAATGAAAGAACTATAAGAATAGGCCCTGTAGTTTTGGTAGAGCATGCTTAGCAAGCAGCAAAGTAGCTCATTTTTCTCTCAGACTTGGTTTACAAATTTTAAAATTTCTGAAGGACTTTTTTTAAAATTTAACATAGCATATGACGATCTGGAATAATGTAGCTTTCTAATAGTGAAAGAATTATAATAATCGGCCATGTAGTTTCCGAGATTACCTAAGACATATAAACAAACTCACATTACATCTTTATAATATTATATTGTACAAGCTGACCTGTGTGACTTTGTTTGCCCCACTCGAGATAGCTCTAGTCACTGAGCCACTGCGGCCCCACTTGATATATTTCTACCCACTAAAACACGGCAGCCCCACTTTGAATAGCTATAGCCATTAGGCCACTGCAGTCCCACTTGGAATCGCTCTAGCCAACTTGATAAAGTTCTATCCAGTAAGCCACTACTGCCTTACCTGGAATAGCTCTAGCCACTGAGCCACTATGGCTCTTGGGGAAGGAAAGGAGTACAGCCCATAGACAAAAAAGAAAGGAGAAATGATATAGAACTTTTTTTAACAATATTTTTTTATGCAGTTATATTAAGAAAAGTTTAATCGAGTACCTATATACATACCTGATCACCATTATATTTTTGGAATTGTTTCAGATATCTCAAAACAAACACTAAGTCCCAGTGTTATAATCTATAGACTATGTAAATTTCATGTCAATAAGTTGAGTGATTTTTGAGTTAAATCCAGTCAGACATGAATAAAATTAACATTAGATATGACTTAGTAATCAATTATACTACAGCATATGAAAAAATAATTCAAAGTGGAAAATTCAAAAATCACAGACAGACACTTCTAATTTATTTATTTGTATAGATTATATGCACACAACCATTCCACCACACTAGCATAGGCTAGTCAGAAGAGCGAGTGATGCGAGCACGGTTAGTCTATTGTTGCAAAGTGTGTTGGCAAGCAGCAGAGTACCACTCAAGTAACCCAGGGCATAGGATTAGCCTGACAACCACCTACGGCGCCAGCGAGCCACAGTTACCCGAGTTCACCGGGCGCCCACAAGAAGACCCTATTGGTTTCACCCTTGAATGAGAAGAATAATTCAAGGAGCATGCGGTACCGAACAAACAGTGGGTGATACGTGGCCACAAACATTTACGGTGGAATGAATATGAGGAATTTGTAACAGAATTGAGCCAGTTATGCTCGCGTCTTTCTACGCAATTTTCTGGTGAGGAAGTTGTAGCCCACCTAACTAATGAGTTTTACGGTCGAACTCAGCATGCCGGAGAAGAGGCAGCAATCTTCATTTGGTGAAATGTGCAACTGTAACGCAGGATTTTTCCAATTGAAACCATGGAGAGCTGCATTCGTAATATTTCTAGCATGCTTTTACCGAAGTTACACAATCTCCTTCAAATCCCAAAATAGCAAATAATAGAGGAGCTGGTTGAACGAACCCGAGAAACAGAGAGGAATTTAAAAGAGCAGGATGCACTAGACTGCAGACAGAGTGGGAAAAGGAAGGAGGAAGTAAAGATACCAAAGGAGAGCGGGCAGCTGGGAGAACAACAAGGTTGCCCCCGCCCCCTCTCCCCACCCACACTTTCCCTAAGTGCTGTGACTGCCAAGAATTGCTCTTTCAAGGGGTTTGCCTGTGCAGATAGCCTCGCCAGAAAATAGCAGAGGAAGAGGGCCAACAAGGTCGTCAGGATGCTGCTGCACTAAGCAGAGAAAGAAAATAAACTATCCAGCTGGATGAGAAATGCCATAACTGGGGCACAAAGCAAGCCTCCAACCTTAGAACCCATGGCGCCAAACAATATCCGACCACAGGAGGGAATGACCCCTTCACCATTGCTTAACCAAGGCCCCAGCAAACCCCTCCAGGTGTTACAGTTTCAGGTGACAAAGCCCAGATCACGCCAACTGCGACCAACACCCAAACACCCAAGGGCATCAATGCCAGCCCTAGCCAGCTCTTCCTGGGCCAGACTCTACGCCTCCCAGGAGACTAGCAATGGAACCAACAACCCAGCCAGATGCCCCAGCCGGAAAAGGTATGTTTGGCAGCATTGGCCTGGACAGACCAAACACAAGAAGCCCAGGTTCACTACATCGAAAGGAAGTACCAACAGCCATGCACTGAGGTACCAAGTTTCAATATGGGCAAGGCAGTCTTCCTCCGAAACCAGCTCCTAAGTAAAGGCGGCCAATTCAGTACTGGACTGGCCTAAAATGGGAAGGCACCTGCAGGATAGTAGGAAGGCAAGAAAACATATCTTGGACCGAAGAAATGAGGGGCCGTATCAGAAAAGCGGCAAGGTGGCAGATACGCCTTTTCCCAGGAGAATCCGAACATGAAGCCCAAACCCAGGAGTCTGAAGTCATGACCAGAAATAACGAGAAGACGACCCAGACACCACACTCGCAGCCGCCAGGCTGTCCCAACCTCAGTGATAGGAAGACAGATATGAAACCCCGCCTGGTGAGCCGCCAGGCCACATGGGTGCAAGCCGAGTTTCCCGCGTGTCGAGGTGCAGCATCCATCAGAACTCTGCCCTCAATGCCGACCAGCTTTATGCACCGTGCCACAGCCCAATATGCCCACATGTCACCGGCAACAACAGAAATATTGTGTCACAGCCCCTAGACTCGGAGCCACGCAGTCTGCAGCAGCCACTGAGCCTAATCCAGGAACGAGAGGACGTACCCCGGGCCGACAAGGTAGAGGAGCATCAAAAGCCTCTAACTCGATCAGCCACACAGTACATGCTGGCCCCAGAGGGCCCCGCCTGCCAGCAGCCTGCATCTTTGGATGACACAGCAGCCCCAGCAGAGACACCAACTCCCAGTCAAGAGGAACAAGCCAGCAGTGCTACGGGGCAGGGGAGCCCGAAGAGCCTCTCCCCCAGATGACCAAACCGGTCGCGACATTGGGCGACGTCAGAACAGAGCCCAACAACATTTAATCCAAAAGGGAGGAGCCACCTACAGGTGCAAATGAGGCCAGGGAAACGCTGGAGGTGCAGAGGCCCGCCCAGCAGCCCAGTAGAAACAAGACGTGGAGCCAGGCTGCCCAGCCATCGAGGTCAAGTCGCCCGAGGAGCCTCTGCCTCCATGGCCACCCAGGCCACGTCTAGCCTAGACGACACAGTCCACTGCACCTTGTCACTGGCAAGCACCAAGGTCACACTGGGAGTAATCCCCCAAAACTAGAGGATGAGCCCAAGAGCCAAGGCAGAGAGGCGTCTGGGTATTGAGCCTCACCATTTGCGGGCAGCCCAGCCACCACCCTTCCAGGAGAGGGCCGACGATCATCCTCCTTGTGCCTGGTGGTCCCCAGCTGACCACTGCTGGGGACGAGAACCCCACACCCACCAGCCAGGTGAGAAGAGAGTAACCCACATGTGTCTGCAGCGACGCTCACTAGCCTGGCCAGTATAAGGCATCAGTGTGACGGCCGGCCACTAGGTTCACGTGGCCATATCCAGTTCACGTGGCCCTAAGGAAGAGGGGCTGAACACAGAAAAAAAGAACCCAACACCAGTTCTTAAATGACAGTGCTTCAACAAACTTTGTTCAGTCAGCCATAAAATGCTGAGAGAGAAAAAGTGTGAGAATAAAATGTGGAAGAAGCTGTAAACTGCTGCAGTTAAACTTTTAACCAGTATGCAGTCATAAATTGCTGCATTAATTTGGAACAAGTGAACCAGTATGTAGAAGTAAAGAGTCAGTAGCAACCGTCAATTGTTGCTTAAGCTACTGGAAGAGACAGGCAGTTATCAGACAGTCATAAAAAACTGCCAATTTTTTATAACAGTTACATTAAATTAACTGATTATATAATAAATTAATTTTTAAATGATTAATTTCATATAACATGAATTATATTATTTAGTTGCCAGAATTTGAATTGCTGTCATAGTTTTCTTTAAATCGCAAGTAATTTTTATGGTTAAATTAAGTAATGTTGTTTAGTGAACTCACAAGATGTGTTCCCAAAACACAAGATGTGTTCTCAAGCATAAAAATTTTCTATTTTGCATACATACTACCTTTTACTCTCAATTTCAACATTTTTACATTTCTTTTGTAAAAATGAAGACATTGTCATAAAACAGCCACATTTTTTTTTCTTTAGATTTATATAACTGTTCAACATTCCTTACATGGTTATTTAACAACACCAGTGGAAGACCTCTGTTCATTTGAGCTTCAAGTGAAAATGGTTAAAAGTCTTCACGTAGTTATATAAATTGGCTACCTAAATTTTTACAATTCTTTTTTACTGTTATCATTGCAACCTAAATTGTAATATGAAATAGCTAACTAATAAGTTACAGTATCTTAACTGTTAGCATCGTCATAATCACTAAACGTACTTGCAGTATTTATCTGAACAGTGAATGTAATGTAGCCTAATGATGAAATAATTCCTGTTTTGCAGTGAACAGCAAAATGTAACTGTTGCTATTTTTTAAAAAATCTGGAACGTATTTGTTTATTCATGGGTATCAATTAAACAGAAGTTTAGTAACTGTAACTGAATGGTTAAAATTTTTTTATTGTAAAATTGAACAGTTACAATAAATAACACTGATCCCTACAGTTAAAAGTACTGAGTGTCTACTCCATACAATAAATTAGTTTACACTGAGCACATGCCCAGGTACTTCTGAAAATTCAAATTTTTTTCGTAATTTTATTCAAGTTAGTTTGTAGATGAAGAGAAGAATCAATTTAAGAGCGAAATTCATCATTTAATCCTCATTTTACTTGCATGTAAAAATGCTGCCGAAAATTTCCAAAACAATCAATTCACTAAAAACCAGAAATATTTTGTGGTAAGTGATATATCTTCTCTTGAAGAACACTGGTAAACCATCTGTGATACTAATATAAAAATACTGCACTGCAATCTACTAGATAATGTTTCAACTGTACAAAAATTAACTTCAAGAACTCATAACAGAGGCCAGGTGTTTCCAGTCAGAGGGTCTGGTTAACCTATAGTGACAATGTCTGAGTCAGTTCCCTACAGACCTTGTAAAAACATTGTCTTAAAAAATTTAATATAAATTTCCAAGTAGAAGCACAAACATTAGAAACAACACATTACCTAAATTCAAAATCTAGAATGATCATACAACAGAACCCCATATATATATATATATATATATATATATATATATATATATATATATATATATATATATAAAGAATGATCATAATAAAGAAATATACAATTTAGAACCACATATGTAAGAGACATCATACAGCCAAACTTAATCTAGAATGATCATACAACAGAACCATAGATGTTAGAACGATTGTACCAAAGAAACGCACAATTTAGAACCACATACGTTAGAAACAGCTTACAATCAATATTCACAATCATACAACAGAACCACAGACATTAGAACAATTGTACAAAAAAAAAAACACAATTTAGAACACATATTGCAGAACCACATACATTAGAAACATTGTACAACCAAAATTCACAACTTAGAATGATCTTAGAGCAGAAACACAGATGTTAGAATGTGGTACAAAAGAAGTGCACACTTAAGAACTATTATACACTAGAAACACACATATTAGAACTGTTGTACATTAGAGTCATAACATAGAACTGGTTCTTGTTAGAATTTTCTATATTGTGTGATTCTATGATATGTGGTTCTAGTGAATGTGTTTCTAAGTTCTGACAGCAGCTCTTTCCAGAAGTGCCTACAGGATACGCCCCTTGTATGAGGGACTTTTACAAACGCCCATAAATTGTACTGTTCACCCCATAGTAAAATTAAATGCTCATTTCTACAAGCTGAAATTGAACTGATTACTAAGCCACCAAGATTACATTACCCAATATCATAGTGCACCAAAGGATTTCAACACCAAGAGAAGAACTGACTCATGCCGCCTCAACTGCAATTTGCGGCCGGCTGGTGAAGACACATGCCCTGAGTCTGAGTGTGTCACGCCAACCCCTCTCCCCTGCAAAACCAAGGGCAAGCCGGCCAGTATAAAAACCGGTACATGACCCTTATTCGAGAATTCACACTCCTCCTCCAAACTGCAAGGTGCTGGAGGCAACCAACAGGTCCTCGCTACCTTTCCAAGAGTCTATATTGTTCCTTCACTGTACTCCTGGTGTCAAAGGAACCATCAGCAGCAGCTCGCTCCACCACTTCATGTGCTGGGACCCTCAACTATCCTCCAAGTCTTCTAGATCTACCAGAAGCTCAACTACATACGACTTTGCGGACATCTTCAACACGTTCCAGAGACCACCTGGAGTCAACCCCCGAAGAAGTCATTAAACACATGTAAATATTACCGTCCCTTCAGGAACGCCAACACAAACCACTGCCCTTCTGGTGAGTAGTAAATCCCTTAAGTTTTTTCTGGACATCTCCACTAGTTAGTTAAGTTGAGTTGTTTTCATAGCCACTTAATCTTTCTGCCTTGCATAGTTCAGGAACAGGTCACCTTCACCTGCAAGCCATAGTAGTAGAAGGTAGTACATACCACTGGGTCTATTCCTCACAGGAAAAAACACGTTTTTATCCAACTGATGAATATTGTTTCAAGTGTGTTACTCTGTGTTCTGTTTCCTCACCAGAAATTAGTTCCATTAAGAATAAAGCAGGAGACTGTGAAGTGCTAACTTCACCTCAATTTTACCAAACTTACTGTAGGACTGCGAGATTCCCTTCAAGGATGCCTATATATCTAATACATTCACATTATATGGCCATCCATTGTGTACATCCTAGTGTACACGAAAGGTAGAGCTACCGCTATTAGGAATTCAACACCCAAGGTGGCTAGTCCACCAGTCTGAGTTGTACTTCGAACACCGCACTTCTGGTGCCAAAGGAAGTATTTCCATAGTTCTGGGCACCTAACCCCATGTGGACTCAGACCCAAGGTTTAGAGATGTCAGCCATAATTTAACCCCCGCTCTGTGCTCACAGCATTCCTGGTGCTGGACACGAAGGGGTGGGTATAGCATTTGTCTATCAGCCTCAGCTTGAGGAAATAAACATAGCTACGAACAAACATCACCTGCTTAACTCTTTTCAGGGCTGGTAGTAGTCCTCTTCCTAAAGTCGTACTCCCATCAAAGTGGTGTTCAAAAGATGGATAAAAGGCAACTACCGCCTTACTATACAAACTAGGGCTTAATTCAAACCCAACTGCACTTAGCAGTCACATTTCACGGGAACAAGCTCAAGCTGTGTTGCCTAGAGAAGCTTCCCTTTTCAGTATCTGTAACAGTCTGATTTGAACCAATATCACAGAGGACACACACCCCATTATTAAAGCCTTTCTAAGGGGTGAGAAAGTCCCATTTGGTACAGCAAAGCCCTGGATCAGGAGCATCCATCCAGACAGCCCACCTGGGGCTACCAGCCAGTAACAGCTGTAGCCGACGTGTCAGCACACCAGGTCTCGGTGCCAGCACCCGCCAGCCAACACCAGTGTCGCCACAGTGTCAGCAACCTCCACAGGTTGTGTGTTGCCCAGATATAATATATACCATAATAAATACCATACTTATCTGATACATCCACTGTTGCCTAGCCCATGGACTCCACAGGCTATGATGCAACTGCATTATTAAATATTCACAAAATACCATAATTATTTGATACACCTGTCAAGGCTTAGCCCGCCTATTCCGCAGAATAAGCCACGGCAGGTGTGTCAGATAATTATGATATTTATTTAAGATTGCAGTAATTCCCTTGAAGTCGCAAAATAAAATTTAAAAACTGAGAAATCTCAAAATAAGTATGTACTGAGCTATCATTTTCCTCAATGTAAGACTACAGCTTTTACTGTGGAAATGTGATTCTATAGAATCAAAGAGAACTGTGTTGGTTTATAAGGACAATTAGGTTACAGGCCATCCACCATTTGTTTCCAGTGTAACATGGATTTTTATATAGTTTCAGTGTATGTGAACAACACTAGTTAAATAAGCAATTTTTTTGGCCAAGTTGCTTTGTGTTCATAACAATATTTATTTGGTATCTAGAAACGTATTGGTATTGAGTATCGTGAGAATGTTATGGTAACAAAACTGGTATCGAGTATCGAGGAAATGTAGTATTGACCCATACCCAGTTAATACCTTTAGTGGTTCAGTAATATTTTTATTATTAGATACTGTATTTGTGTCGTTGGTTGTACAGTTATATTGGTTTTGGTGAAATAGTGTTAGTGTCAAAGTAATCTGTGTATTTTGTGAAATGGGGTTAGTGTCAAAGTATAATCTGTGGATATTGTAAAGAAGTGCTTTCCACTTGTGGCAGCTTATATGTGAAACACTGGCATATCAAGCCATCAGAGTAGTTTGGTAAAAATTTGAATTATTAGTAAACTCAAAAAATTGTGTAATTGTTGTATTGTACAAAACAAGGCTTAATAAATATGAGAAAGGGGATGTGTCCTTAGCAGGTTGACAACCCTGACCTTGATGATATCCACTGGCTCGTGGAACAATGGCAGCTGTGTATTCGTCGTACCTAGCATCCAATAACTTAACATAAACTGAATCAACAATGTCTGGTGTCCTGTTAAGTAAGTAATAAATTTTTCTTTCATTACATTTGTGTGTGGTGTACTTTACTCTGGTAACGTGAAGGCCATTAAAATAATGACAGCGAGTAGGGTGGCAGCTTCTCTTTTTTTTATTTGCCTTTCTTTCTATTGTAACAGCTGGAGTGGGCTGCGCTGCTTTCTATTTTTTCTTTCTTTTTTATGCAGTGGCATACTAGAATGTGACAATCCACTCATCACAAAAAAAAAGTAGTGCTGCCCCTCCCTCCTTCCAACTGAGTACAAACGTAAAAATCAAGCCATAATTTATGTGCCAAATTCTTAGAACATTTTTTTAAACCTGAAAGAATTTTTAGCACATCTAAATAATTTAAGTTAATCAAAACTACTTAAGATTCATTTTAAGATGACTATGTAGCTGCGCGTCCCAGGTCAAGAATCGAGGAAGTGATACGGGTGACACTATCACGCACGCCTAGCGCCTCATCGCTCCTACACACAAGGCATGCAGTGTTTCGATCCTAACGTTTTACTGTATGAACTATATCTGTAACAGTGGGGTTTTATTACATGCGATAAATGTACACAGATCAAACTACCTGTGTATAATCATACTTTTCTCTTACAGCGTTAAAAAAAATTATAGGCAAGCTTTAAAAATGTGATATTTCACCACTTGCACAATTCTTTTTTCTCCATTAATACACTTAATATGATAAAAGTAAAAATATAGCGACACAGACAATAGTTTTATATCCTTTCTGGCAAAACTTTATACTTCCAGAACGTTTATTTACTGAGACACGCGTTTAGGCGCAAACAGCGATTTCACACAGAACATTTCAGTACATAGGACCCTTAAAGGCAATACATCTGCAAGTACAACAGAATTGGGGTAACAAAACTTTTTACACAATGTGGGATTAGGACTGTATGTGTGCTCACCATATTATACATCAGGTGCCAGTCAACAAGCAGAGCAGCTGCTGCAGAACCATCAAGCAAAAACAGCAAACCATCGTAGGGCAAGTACTTGCAGTATCGATCGCAGGGAGCGTGCATAGTCTGCCTCTCATATGTGTCAAATACACACACAGCCCTGCCTGCTCCCGTCTTTGCACATGGCACATGGCTCCGAGAGAAGTAATACTTGCCATGTCACATCATCCACCCTTTATCCACATCAATGTCGTGGGAATCACGTAATACAACTTCAATAACAAGTTATTTTTTCGTTAGTAATTAGTAGAGTTGTTCCGACACTATATTTTCTAATACCGGTACCCTGATACCAATGCCCTTCACACTGAATTTTATAAAAAGTATTACCGTTAATAATATATTAAAAAACATTTTTCCTAGACTCGTTTAAATGAAGAAAATAATGTGTTAAGAAATCCACATTTTCCCTTTCCAAAGTAAACACAACTACAGGCCTGAGAATAACTACCCCCTCGAAGTTACAACCCTGTTTTGGGGAACCATAAAATTTTTGGTTGAAAAAAAGGCAAAAATTTGAAAGAAATAGCACAAAAAATAAGTTTGTTGCATTTATCTTAGTCATGATTATATGTTAAAATGCAGTAAAATATAGGTGTTGTGATTGTTGCCTTTAGACCTAATTATTACGCCAAAATATAAAAAACAAAAAAAAAAGGTAAAATTTGGTTTCAAACTATAGCTGTGGTAGCCAGAATAATCCTCTCGCTCCCTCTACTATGAATAAACTTCTAGTGCATGCTGTCTCAATCCCATGCTACCCCTGGCTGGCGCTTTTGTTTCAAGCATCCCCTCGCTAAGCTGGGTCTGCCCACTGAATAGGTCTCTCGCTCACTTCGTCTTCTATGCCCCCCCCCCTTTTCTAACAGTTAACAGTCCATCCTCCACCATCTATCCCTCATCCCTCCCATTAGCCACACTGCCCACACTACTTTGCTTCCTTTCTCCTTCCATCCTCCAGACACACCCACACAGCTACTCTCCTTTTCTCTCTCCATCATTAAGCCACACCAGCCCGGAATTTTCTTTGTCTTACTCTCCCAAATTTCATGCAGTGTATGGCACTGTCACATCTTTTCCACTCTTCAGCGGGTGGTAGAGGCGACGAAAACCAGTCAACAGACATGAAAACTCATGTATGAGCATATAAAATTCTATTCTTCCATTTGGGGGCGAATACACACTTTGAATTATATATAATTTCTAATTAATCTACTTAGAATTAACTAGGTTTTACTATATCACACCGAAATACGGTCCTTTTTGTCTCTAAATAAAGTAATAACCTGACTTAATTGTCTACAACCGATACCAATGTATCTGCCCGATACCATACCCAGTACCAACACATCGGGAAAAGGCGAAGTATCTATCAATACTTAGTATCGGTATCGGAACAACTCTAATAATTAGTAATAGTTTCATGAATAAATCTGCTGAATTTCCTGCAAAAGCCCATTGAAAATGGAATGTGAACTTGTTAAAAGTTACACGGTGTACAATATTTACATAATTTTTGTCAAGGTAGGTCTTGTATAAGTGTATGGGAAACCATTTTGTTAGGAATATAACTGCCTATTATAAAAAATTACTTTTTTTTTTAAATAGCAATAATTTTTCTGTTAAGAAGCCATTGAAAATGGACATTGCAATCGTTAAAAGTTATGTGGCACGCTGTGTTTAGACTAAATTTTGGCGACATTGGGAGATCCTATTTGCTTTTTAAGCAAGATATCTATCTATTTAAAAAATAATCTTTGAAAACAATGAGTTGTTTTCGTGCTACAGATAACTGAACATGGACTTAAAGTGAAAAATGCTTTTTTTCTGTTTTGGGGAGTTAAAACAATTACACTTTATAGAAACTCAATTTTACAAGCGCATAGAGCATACAAGCCCATTCCCAAGTAACTTGGGAAATCATACAAGTGAAATTTGGCAGTATTTGATTACTTTAACATGTATTTTTGCCATGAGAGCCATTCAAAAGCAACATAAGTATGAGTTAAGCAGAAATTTCGAGAATAGTGGTCAGGGGTTAGTTAAAATCAGACGAAATTGTAATAACGACCCTTTAAAATAACAACTCTTTTCCCGGAAACTGTAGAGGGTTATTGAATCATGAGTTGACTGTATTATGCTATGTAAGATAGGATAACTGCAATGAAAATTTTCTAAGATCACAGTTAAAACAAAAGAGATTGTTCTAGTAATATCAGTACACAGTGCTGGAACTCTGTGTTTATATTATAACATTTAAAAAGAGCTAAACAGTTTTAGGAAAGTTGAGAAACACTTACTCCATTTGCACTTGCAGGGGTAGATAATGGCTGTTGAAAGTAATAATCAACAGCTCGCATTGGTGACATCACTCTGGCACAGGTGAAAAGAACTCTAGAGTACTGAGCAGGAATTGCTGTTATGACTGCGTCCTTCAGAATAGAGCTCTCATTGCGCAGTCTTCTCAGCTGAGTATGAATCTTACCTAAATAAAAAAAATATACAAGTAGTAGAATATTTTACATACAACCATCCACTAGTAAATGTTTAAATTGTAAAAGTAAAAACTATCAGAACTGTTGATGCTTGACAATTTTTAAAAACTGGTGTACTAATGAATACAGAACTATCCAATACCCATTGAATCTGCCACTCTGCCCACTATTCACACTCAGGTGGCCCAATGTTACTGTGCAGGGTCACATGTTTCTCCTGCCATTTGCTCTCCTGGCTTGCCTTCTCGTGTTCCTTGTGTTATTACCAAACTTGAATTTCATACTGCTTTTTATTACTGTTGGTTGACAAATTATCAAGCTTAGTTTTTTCGACTGCAGCATTGTAATAGGTAATAATTTATATATTCGGGGATTATTTAATTGTTTTCATGTTTCTGCAAAGGATAGTAATTCATTTCATATTTAGATTGTTGTAATACTAATTTGTTTGCATATTAAATATTTTAATTTTTCCAAATTTGTTATTTTAATCGAGTCATTTACATTTCATCAGTAGTAAGAGACGTCATACGATGACATTGCCCCTTTTCACTGTTAGTTAGCATTTCAGCTGATCACCAAAGCTATGACGTGAAATGCTCTGATGGTTGTTTCATGTCCACTGTGTTGGTGTATCATGTCATCAAACAATTAACTTCATTTTATAGTTTTGAAATGTTTGCAGAAATAAAAACTCTAAAATTTCCCTGGAAATACCAAAAAAAATCTGTGTGTTTGTTACATGGAGTCACGTGATATGTCGATGAAAGTGATACAAAGATGATGATGTATTGGTTGTGCAAAACTGCGGTAGCAAAACCTGTAATGAGGCACTTAGTATTATTTTTATCAGGACATTTGGATGATTTTCTTTTGTTTTCAAAGGAATCATAATAGGTTCTAACTATCAGAACATATTTGAAGTTTTGGCTGTGTTATTATGTTATCTGTTATGCATTTCCTTTTTCTAAAATTGTAGTTTAGGTTGTGTCAGCAATCAAAGATAAAAGATTTTAACACTTTCATAGACAAGTTTTTCTTTCAAGAAGATTCTAGAAATTTAATTATTTTACTATGATGCAATTCAGCATTGCATGGGGAAGTGGTTGCGATGGGAGTTGCACAGTATTCGGAAGGGATTCCGTACAATATCATGACCTTATTTGGTTAATATTTTGGCACACAGTGCAAGGAATGGTAGTAGTGCTCATGGTGATTCATGCCGGGTGTGCCTGCCGCCACTAACAACTGTCAACCAGCTCTCAGAGAAGACACGTCGAGCGTGGCAAATTTCCCCCACACCAGCAAACACATCCCACCACTGTGGGAGGTCATTAAGGTGCTCATAATTGTCTCGCAATGCGAGTTTTGAGTGACATGCATAATAAATTAACTCTGCGGCACTTTTCTTTGCTCGGCTGTCTCGTTAAGCTAACTGTTAGTGACTCTGCATTTATGGAAGACTGTGACCTCGGGGAATTTACCAATGAAGCTGCCACCAGTCGAAGTAAATTCATCATGATTTATTTTATTTTGGATTATCAGTTATGTTGTTAATATTTACTAATATTGTTAAAGTATCTGTTCAATGTTGGCACTTACTGATTCAAGCTCGGTCAAATCCAAAATAAATATAGCACAGTTTTCAAATAATAAGGTAAATGTAAGGTCTAAAAATGAAACTAGGCATAGGACAGAAATTTACATTATTCTGTTGCCTGTAAAGAAACGAAATCAGGAGATTAAACAAGAAATTAGAGGAAGTGGGATTCAGGAGATAAAGCAGGAAATTAGGGGCTTTGGACAAGAAATGTACAATATTCTGTTGTTGTACAGAAAGGAATTCAGGAGATTAAACAATAAATTAGAGGCACTGGGATTCAGGAAATAAAGCAGGAAATTAGAGCCTCTGGACAA
Source organism: Dryococelus australis (assembly GCA_029891345.1). Taxonomy (NCBI): domain Eukaryota; kingdom Metazoa; phylum Arthropoda; class Insecta; order Phasmatodea; family Phasmatidae; genus Dryococelus; species Dryococelus australis. Next base: position 115,880,242 of record CM056994.1, read on the forward strand.
GGGTTGAACCACACATTAATACAAGAAATTTGGCATACTGCAAAAAAAAAAACTGGAAAAAATTGCAGAAATAGTAACAAGGGTAGAAAGATGAGGGAGTTGGATTTTAAAAAAATAGGTTTAGAAAATCAACCTGCATTAACTGCCCCAAGTAATGGTAACAAAAATATAGATGTTGCTTTACAGAGTCACAGTGAAATTGCGAGCTGTAATTATGTAAACAATGAATGTATTACTGGTTGTGACAATGTACCTAAGTGGAGAATTTTATACCGAGTGTAGAAATGTTGAAGTTAATACAGATTGTGACAAGGTGAGTAAAGCGTTTAATACTGAATATAGGAAGGTTTGAGGTTACTCAGTTCCTTTAAGTGAAAATCAATTCCTGCAGCAGTATGATAATTTTGAGAAGAATGTACCTAATTGTTGTGAATTAAATGTGTCAATGAGAAATATAGCAATGGAAGGGAGATCTCAGGTTTGGGGTGTGAAAGAACACCATACTTGCCAACTTTCCACAATTCAAATTAGGAAGATATTTTGAAATTCTAAAATTTTGCGTAAATGATATGCGGCAATTCTGAAACACAAAATTTCAATTCAAACAGATGAAAAGACTGAATTGGTTGCATGCTCAAAATAAATGTTTCTCACTCACCTCAAAATTTGAAGAAAAATTACATTCAAAGATATTGAAGCTTTTCACTTTTAAGTCCACAATAAGAAATATTAATTAAAAATTCACTACTGTTCCTCAGAAACTAAGTCATTTCGGTACCTATGTAAAGAAGTTCACAGTTTTAATTGAATACATGAAATAATATAAACAAGAAATTAAACCTACGAAAACAATTCACTGTAGTTATAAAAATCCAGTCATTCTGGCTTGTTAGGGATCTAGCAGTTGCTTTCTTGGCTTTGTGTAAAAATGTGTCGCTGAAAGTCTGTTTATAATATGCCTTCTTTAAAAACTTATTACTTTTAATAATAGATACATTTTCAAGAACATTATTCGACATGAGAGAACGAAACTGAGTTCTGTTCTTTTTGACAAGACTAAAGACTCTCTCGCATTCAGCATTGCTATGTGGTATGATTAAAATTCCTAGCATAACAATACATAATACGTCATACTTAGGTTTTCCACCAATACTTGTCACAGCTGATATTCTAACCCATTTATCTACTTCTGAATCTTCAGTCTTAACTAAGGAGGTTAGATCTTCCAGGTGAAGGAGGGAGAATTGATTGTGAAACACATCTATTGCATCATCTCTAGTCTCACTCTCATTCATAGGCAACAGAAATGGAAATAAGTCAACAAAAAATTTAACATTCCAGAAGCTGGCTTTTCTACTACAGCAACAATTGCTTTCATTATAACTTCATTTTTAAAAGCAAATTTATTGAGTATGTAGTCACAGGCGGTGGAAAAATACTTTCTAACAGACAAATAAAACTTCTTACCATTTTCTGATGATGCACTCACTTTCTCAGATGTTGCACTCCCAATTACCAAATCATGGTCCCGCTGCTGATTTTCAGTGAAATGGTAATTTACATCCAGCAATGCAGAGGTTTTAAGAAGATTTGGCTTCACAAATCTCACCATCAATTCTTTCAATAAATCATTCATTAATTGATGAAGCAAATGGATCTGTGGGACTGACGACTGCAAAATAACAACAAATTTGTTGAACACTGCAATAATGTTCAGTAAAAACAAACCCAGAACCTTAGTGAGCAGAGATGAGTAACTCATAAATAACATCTCTTCTCGACTAGCTCCACTCTGCATGCATTCTTTGATTTTAAGTTCCTTTCCTTTCCCATTATGTAACAAAAGTTTCTTGCTGCTTGAAGATGGTTCACCATCTGAAAGAAATGGTCTCTTTTTTAAAATCCTACCTATGGTTTCCTTCTCTGAACTGTTTTGATGTTTATTATCAGAATCTGTGGAAGATTATACCAGTTCATGAGTGGTAGTCTTACCTTCAGATCTGGAGCTTTTGTAAACCGATTTCTTTGGAATTGTAAATGCAGACAATCATGATGGCTGTTGGTGTTTTTGTGTAAGTACCTGTTACGTGAAAAAACTTATTAATGGATCCCACATTTCAACTAGTCTTCTTAAACATTTACCAAGGGTAACCATCTTCTGCAGACATGTTTTAATACCTTTCTGGCATTTTCTCCGTGCAAGGTTTAAAATTTTTCAAAGCTATATTTGCACTTGGCGCTCTTTTTAAGGTAGTAATATGTGTCAGTCAGAATTTCAACAATTTTGATTGGTAGGCAAGCAGATCCCTTTTCAGCAGTCATATTAATAAGATGGCACAAACAACCTATTCCTACTAGTTTCTCTTGTTTTCCTTCAAAACTGATATCACTCCATTTTTACTACCTATCATTACTGGTGCATTGTCTGCAGAAAATGCTATCATATAATTGACTGGTACTTTTAAATGTTCCAGTTCGCAGAGAACTAACTCACCAATATTTTGACCTGTTGCATTGCCTTCAAGTTCTGGTAATGATAGCACAGATGAGACTACTGTCTATGTTTCTTTACTGAAATATGTTACAACCAGCAGATAAATCTTAGAATCTGAATCGTTGGATCCATCAGTAGGTAAGGAATAAGGTCCAGTTTGCAAATTTTTCACAATGCCTTCCCTGGTCGTTTCTGCCATTTCTCCAACAATTGCTGTTGTTTTCGTCCTTCCACATCCATGTCGCTTCGCCTCTTCAGAATTTGGGAACATTTTACGAAATAATGGTCCAGCATGGTCGGCTACACTAAGAGGAATGTTGTGCTCTAGCAAAAAACTTATAAACAAACACTCAGCTCTTATGACATTATTATCACTGCTAGTGTTACTAAAAAAAAAAAAAAAAATTTCTATTATCTTCCACACTTTTCAAGTTATTAGAATGTTTGATTGACTTCGCATGAGTTGATAAGTAGGTTTTCCCGCCATGCGCAATATTTAGGTCACAACTACACACACTGCACAAAGCAAAGTGCTTCCCTTTTTCAGACTTTATTACACACGGAAATTCCTTTGAATATTCCTCACAAAAACATTGTGAATACTGTCTCTTCATCATCGTACTCATTTTGGTACCGTACTATTTTTCTAAGTGTTCGAAATTCACATAAAAACAAAACGACCACCCGCTGCTGTCGCACGGCTGTGGGGTGCGCATCCCCTATAGCCTGGCTGGGGGTGACATCTAACAAGGTCGGCGGCGGCAGTCGCAGAGTATACGTGACTATGGCACAATGCCTTATCTACAATCTACTAGTCCCGTTCCCCATCTGCAGCTGTATTCAAATCACAGAAATCTTAACTAAAATACCACAGCTTAAAACAGTTTTATCATCCACGAATTTTAAATAAAATTTTCTGAGCAGATACTTTTTTACTTTAAAACCTAAAACAAAAAGTTAGCCACAGAGAAGACAATTTCTAAAACAGACAACTTTTATCAGATGCTGCTGCTGTTCGTCTAAACTCTTGACACATCTGCATGCCACGCCGCTTTCACAAACAGTTTGAAAATGAGGGGGAGAACACAGAACAGAAGAAGCAAAAGGGGTGCTAGAAGAAGGGAAGACCGACCAGGCAATTATTCCCTGTACGGGGGTTGACGTCTGTTTTGCAGCCCCTGGATGTCTACATAAATAAACCATTCAAGGACTCTCTTAAAAAGCCTTATACAGAATGCGCTCTTTCCTAGAACCAATAGAAAAAATATAATAATGAGGTACTCCTGTGTTATTAATTATTACTCATTACAATTTTTTTTACAGCAGTAGTGTTGATCTTGCAAATTGATATTAATAAAATTAATATTTACTCATTACAATTTTTTTACAGTAGTAGTACTTTTCTTGCAAATTAATATTAAAATTAAAAAACAAAAAACCATAGCAGTGTATAGCATCTGGTGTAAGGTAGCAATAAAAATAAGTAAATTTTTAAGTGACATAATTAGATGTAATGGTTAAGTACTTTGAGACGTGATTTCATGGTGTAAACAACACCAACTGCATTACTTTATTCCCTTTCATTACGCATCAGCTTCCCGCCCCGCTCTGCTCGAACCCACGCACAAACTTCATTATTTCCCTGCTGCTGGCCTCTCCCTTCTACTTCTTCCTCGCTCTCTTCCTCTAGCCCTCCCATCCTTCCACCCCTTAGCCACGTCCACACCATACTGCTAGCCACTCGGACACCACTCCAAGCTCCCCTCCTTATCATCTCACTCCCTCTCTCTCTCTTCTTTTTTCATCCCCCCCCTCCCGCCAATCCTGAAGTAAGCAGACGTAGAACAAAGCACTTTCATCCTCTTGCTTCTACCCCCCTTCCCTGGTCAACCCGCCTCTTTGGCATCACCCCTCATTCAACTGCTGGACATCGCAGTACTGTATACAAAAAATTTTTTTACGCACAATAAAGATTCAGAAATCTGGAAGATATTTACGCCTACCATAAAATCTTACAGTAGGGTCAATTTTCATACATCTTCCGGGAAAATTCATACAAGTTAGCAAGTATGCAACACGCTTATAATGAATTAAAGCTGTAGTTAGGATCAGCTGTTGTGTTAAACCAGGCAAGGTTTGTTGACAGCACACTACAAGCAGTACAAGGTTATTGTGAGAGTGGGAGGTACCCTAGAATGACTGTTCATTATGTATTAGAAAAAAAATTTGTAAAGCAAAAGAAAAGATTGAAATTCATGGCCAGAAAAGTAGTGAGGAACAGAAAATGAAAAAAGTAGGTAGAGTTAACACAGTAGGGAAAAGGAAGAGAGTGAAATACAGTATGAGGAAGGTCATGAGGAAAAAGGAAAGAAAAATAAGCTACAAAGTGAGAATGGCAGGGAGGAGAAAGAAAAGAGAGAAAAAACAATAAATGCAGATATAGGCTATTCACTGCAAACAGAGCTGTTGTTGAAGCCTTATCATTTGAAATAACAGTCATTAAATATATTTTATTGTAACCTTAGACTTTTACTTTAGTTTCCGGTGAAATATATATATACTGTATTTATTACTTACATGGCAATATTTATTTTAAAAAGTGGTGGAAAGATAAAAATGGGTGATAGGAAAAAAGTAACTAGGGCCTCAAAAGTGCTCACTTTACCATGGACAGCCTATACTTAGTTTTTAAGTATTTTTCTTGTACAGTAATAATTTAAGAGTGAAATGCTTTTATTGTGAGTAAAAATTATTTTGTCTATCATCATTCACAGGAAGGGAAGTTAGGAAGTGAAGGGAACATAATCAAGACAGATGAAGTAGGTACAGTAGTATAGTATATGGAAGGTTTTAAGGAGAGAAAAGTAAAGTTATAATGAAATAGATACAGAGTTACATGGACTTGAGAACAAAAATTATAATTTTTATGTTTAAGTAGCATTATCAACAATATTAAAAATAATGTGATGTTTTTAAGAACATCTAACTGTAATAGTATCTCATGTATTTTAATTTTGTACTTATTCCAGTGCTGAATGGATTGCAACTTGTAAAAAAATCTGTATTTTTTTATTTTTGCAAACCTTTGATTCAATACAAAAGTGATAATTTCAGGAAATGTAAATCTCATGATTATAATGTATCTCCAGTTGTATTATTTAAACTGCATTAGCAGTAGTATGATTTACTAATACAGTAACATTTTGTGAAGAATTTTGGATAAAGTACCATACCTTTAAGGAAACCATTCTAATCCATTCCTTTTTCTCATAGTTACATGTTGGTACATTATGATCATCAAAAAAGTTTTTATTTTCCAGAAAATTGCTGCTGGTTAACTATGGTACAACAAAACACAATTGTATTACATATTATAAATTATACTGAATGTTTTTGTTTTTCTAAAGATTGCTGTTGGTTAACTGTGAAATAACAAAACCTAACTGTATAATCGTACTTGGTACTGAATGTCAATGGAAGAGAGGAGAAGTAACTATTAATTTTATCAAGTGTAAATAGTTGTGCCCAGTAAAAAGGCTAGGAGAAGAGTTGTTTTACATAATATGTCTTTTTTTTTTGTATTTGTAGCTATTGTGATTTAGTTCTTGTATTTAATCAGAGAACCTAACAGGAAGAGCTATATAGCGGCAATGCATATTAATAAGTTTGTTTTTTCAATTTGTTAAAAAAATTTCAATTTCAATTTGTAAAAAAAAACTTAATTTTGAAAGTTTGTTGAAAGTTTTGAAAATTATAATGTAATTATGTTAATATAAGCATTCTAATGGATGTAAAAATACTGAATAAATCAGAAGGTACCTAATTTTGAATATAATTGACAATTTTGAAAATTACTTAACAATAACACTGCAAATTGATATAAGAATTATAATGAATGAATATAATTTTACTGTTATTTTGAAAATAAAATGTTAACATATCTGAGTAAGTGAGAAGAAAAATTGAGGATGCAAGACATTTTGTCGAGAAATACATAGGTTAAGGTTTTTTAGTGTATTGGAGTTGAATAATATAAGTATGCAGTGGTAAAACGTTGCTCCAGTTTTTATGGTGTCCTTGGACCATTAGCACAAAGACTGAGGCGTATAAATAAGAAACTATTAGAAATTATACTAATAACAAAAGCAAAACAAAAAAAAAAAGAGAAAGAGAACAAGGTAAGAAGGTGAGAATGCGTCAATTGGCACCCAACGTGGGGCATAAAGCTCCGTGTAGCTCAGCCTTGGGAGCTGGAACCTAGCCAGTCACCCCCCCTTCCCTTTCCAACAAACCTCCTTGCAGAGGAGCACTTTGTTTGACTTCGGGGAGTCAAAGTAAACACACCATGGCGCTCAACATTTTCAAAATCATGTATAGCTCCGAAGAGAGTTTGCATGATCAACAGGTTGAATTACCTGAAGCTAATTTCGAGGAAACTCGAACCGCTCAGTGTCCCGTACAGGCATGTACTGGAATAGGGTCAACGTCATCCAGTGTAGGTATTGCCACAGGCAACTTCATTAAATTTGTCTAGGATGGGATGATGCACCTAGGTTTACTGACAGCCTAGAATTTAGGTGTCAGGCTTGTAGGCAAGCACAGGTGAGGATATACCAATGGTCCGAGTTTGAAGGCCAACGGTAGCATATAGTATATTGTATCCTCTGTAACAGAGAATATCACTATAGGTGTTTTGGGTGGACAGATGAACATGTAAGTAATCCAGAACAAGTATGCAAGTGGTGTGAGGTGTGTCAGAGGGAGCATACCCACCGACCCATGAACCCAGTACCGCGAACCAGTCCCGTAACCTCAGGAATACCCACATACAAATTCTGCCCGAGTTCCGTGGTAGACCATACAAAGACCTTGAGGTCTTCATCCAAGAATGCAAGAGAGAAATCACGGAGCACCTCATACCATTGAAACAACGGGTAGGCCGAGTGCGCCACCAACTGGACGACCAAGCTCGGAAATGGTGGGAAAGTATGGGGAATTCATTGAAGGATGGCCCCCATTTCTAACCCAGCTCTCAATGCTTTTCACTGGCGATGATGTTCTGTCAGGTCTAATCACTGACTTTCATTCGAGAACCTAAACCCCTCGCGGAAATGGAACTGTTGTTCTGTAAAAAGGAGCAGATCCACAAGCAAATCTATCCAGAGGAAAACGAGGAACAGAGGTTCAGGAGCATCACCCGCACTATTTTGCCCTCACTCAGAAACCTCCTGTTAATCCAAAAGCTGCAGACCGTTGAGGAGTTGGCTGGCAGGATGAGCGATAGAGATGAATAACCGCCCCTTGTATAGGAAGAACCAGCTGGCATGCGCCTCCAGGGACGCAAGCCCAGCCCCCTTCCCCAGACCGCCTGGAGGTCGCTACACAAACCCTCCACTACCAGCTGTCCCCTTGCCATGCTGCTGGCACTGCACAGGCAGGCATTACAACAGGGACTACCCGACCTAGCAAGCTATGGAAAGGAGAACCCCTCTTCCCCTCCGGCGCCAGAAGGTTGCGCCACGCCTCCTCCTCCTCCCCTCATCACTCTTCCCTTTTGTCGGGACTGTCAAGGACGGCACTCTCACAGAACTTCCCCCACTCGGCTGAACAGGAGGAAGGGAAAGACACTCGGACGATGAATGCATCACCGCGTTCCCGCCCCCTTAAAGACCAACCCGGCCTAATGAAGCAGCTGCCAGATTACAGGTACTGGGCACAGAAAACACTTCCCCGGACGAACCCCATTTACAAGTTCGCCTAAATGATAAAATTGCAGTGGCTTTGCTGGATACAGCCGCTGCCCACAATTTTTTTAGAGCCGACATGCTCACTCGTAGTCAGTGAGCCAGCCTGACTCCAACAAATCAGATGGCCAGAATGGCGTAAGATAACCTCTACCTAAGTCTGACAGCGGAAATAACACTGACCCTAAGAGTCTACAATCAGACCATCCAGGTCCCCTTCCTAGTTGTTCCCAAGCTTGGACAGCATATCATTTTAGGGTGATCCTAGTTACAGCTGCAACAGTGTCTGATTGACTGTGAGCAATGGCGCACCATCCTGGGCAAAAATAGGAGCATGGTCATTGATTAGGAAGGTAGCATAATTCAGACTACCCCTTCTCCTGACCAAATCCGGCTATTAAGACTCCAGGTCGACACCCTTCCGTTGCCCCGCACACCCCAGAGGAAATTTCCAACCCAGGCCCGATGAACCACGCATCTTTAGGCCCAACAGCATAGGAGAAACCCCTCACTCCCTATACAACCTACCCCGAGATTCGAGTCACCCAACCCGCGACAACTTTAACCTAGGTCTGGCATTATATCCAGGGATCCATCCCCCCCACCCAGTCAGGATAGTTGCAGACAGGAAGTTCGTAGAGGCATACCCACACGGACACTGCCCTCGACACCTGCCACAAAGCTGACCATGACATCGCCATTTTGAAGTCAATTCATTATTGGGAGAAGGTAGTTAACATTGTGGTCACAATATGAAGCCCTCGGGACAAACACATTCCATCAGCGGCTCCCGCAACCCCTAATTCCGACGGAGAGGTAGAGGTAGTGTGTTCGCACATACCCTCCTCGCCACCCCAAGGCTCACCTTGGCGTGCCACCCGCAGAATTGCAATAAGGGGTCACAACTGATAGCCAAGGCGAGGGACCTAAGCTTGCAACACAGGTGGCGAGTGCATTGGGGCATCTTTTAATAAAACATCAAACAGAGAGTACCAATAAGGAGGCTAGTGAACCTCCAGCCACCCCCAAGGTCGTGGTATATTGACCACAATCTCCCCTCGTTCAACCCCTTGCTGCACCCTTGGCTGTCTAGCACCAGGCAACCTATGAGACACCCCTGCCGAGCGGTGAACACATCTCCCCAGCCTTAGTTCCTGTACTGAAAGAAGCACTGCCCCCAGAGGCTGACCTGGACGAGGCGACATACCCGGAGGAAACAAAACGGGTTACGTGCGCAGTACAAAGTGTAAAACAGTCCCCCGGATGCCCAAGTACATTGGTAATGCGGTAGCAGCCCCTCCACAACCTGGAGAGCAAAGCACCCATGAGTACCGCACACCAACCACCCACAAGGCACGAGAGAGAACCAGCCTACCTGCATTGATGACTTGGCCAACGACGAGAGTAACCCCACAGGCAGACAGCAACCTCACCCATGCCGCCATCCCAGGGCCGCCACCTGCAGCTGTCCACGCACACTGAGCTACCCCGCTATGTGCAAGGTGCACGAGTCACATCCCAGGGCGCTACCAAGAAATTCCTTGTACAGCACCCACAGCATTTAGATGGACACAAACTACAGCGTCACTGCAATGCAAGAAAGGACAACCGCCAAAGGGATGCCTCAACAAGCGACATCGACCATCACCTGCATCACCAGAGTGAGTATCTAGCAGAAGCCATCTTGGAATACTAAACCTCACTAGAAAACTTAGTTAGAACTCAATTAGTAGGGAGTGATAGGATAGATGCAACAACAATATGAGAGTGCAAATACTCATACCAGCTACCTTAGTAGGTAAGGTAAGGTGATGAAAGAAGTCCCAAAAATAAAACCCTACCTGGCTAGTATGGCAACGTACCACGAGCAATGTTTGTCCCGAAGAAGCGAACATACTCAGCCCCAAAAAAAAAACATGAAATTGATAGGTTAAGAATTCTTAAGGTTAGGAATTCAGAAACCATTGCCAGGAACAGAGGCCCTACACTAATAAGTGCCTTTTTAAATGTAGACTTCCTCCTAACAATAGGCACTAGTAAAGAAATTTTGAATGTGTTACTTTGTAAATAACCTTGGTAGCTTGCTTCCCAGTGATAATATGGAAGAACTAACGTAGCTGCAATCCCTAACAAACAGCAAAGATTATGTTAGATTGGTCCTACTCACCAGAGTGCTCACGTAACGCATGTAAATGTATGTTTGTTTTGTGATGAAATATATTGCATGACGCATTTAACATAACAGTCACACGACTCCATGAGCATTATTAGGAAGTGAGATACGCATAAATGAAGCCTATCAGCAAGCCCGTAAACACACATAATCTGATTCTCAGCATTCCTAACAATGCGACACTGGCCAACGTTGCATTAGTATCCTATGTAAATTTGCAGTAAGAGCATGAGGCGAAAACTCACTGTAAGAGTACCGTAGCTGCCGCCCAAGAAATTCCCGGCCTTACAAAAAATGCAAATTGTAGTAATTTCCCATGTAATGTGGCCCACATAAAAGGGACAAATATGTAAGTAGTCAAAATTAAAGGGTACATAAATGCTAGGAAGTAAGTTGAGAGAATTTGATGTCACGAAAGTAGATGAAGTGTATGAAATTATGCTCCCAGAAATAAGATTGGAGAGAGAGGATAAAGAATTTTTAAGGTTCCCTGTAACATTGTGACTAGTAACATAAAAATGAGAGATCTTCTCCATATAAGATTTGTTCGAAGTGTTTCAATGTAAGTCTTTGCAGAATACGTGATTTGGACGTATCCCACCAGTAGTACGGCATATATGTAGAAATTACGACTCAAATGGAGCCCAGTAACCCCAGAACAGCTATGACACGAGATAAGTTGCCCCCCCAGCCCCCACAATGAGAGATTTCGAAGTAAGGAAACAGCTAGTAAGTAGTAGAGCGTACGTACGATGTGCCACACGTAAGTGTAGAGAGAGAGAATTTCCACTGTAAATAATCCCAATTAAAGTGCAATGGGAGCTAAATCATAAATGCCATAGAATGAGGTAATTAGAAAGAAAAACGGATATGTTTACGGATATAGCTTTACATAGACAACTAGTGAGAGCATGCAAATTATTATGTGAGACTTAGAGATAGGAAGGGTTAAAATTGTAAAAGAAACAGTCTTATAGAGCTTACGTAATATCCCCTATGGAAATGCCTAATTTTATTATGCTGAAATTAGAGCCAGGCAATAGCCTAACCTGTACATAAGTTACGTAATAATTGTATGAAACTTACAAAAAATGTTGTATGCATATGCTTGCAGAGACAGAAGTTGCATAGATAAAATAGGCAGCTGACAGTGGAAGAGGGAAATAGGGCCAGAAGAGAGAGAGGGAGAGGAGGCCGTTAACCCAGTGACACTGAACAGATGCCACCTGGCCAGATGACGGGCCACCACAACTACAGCTGGCCGTGCAAGCCAAAGAAGAGGCACAAGTCCAGAACCACAACCAGAGAGATACAATTGGGGAGCCAACCCCACACCTGAAGTTGAAGTGGACTCGCTTGAGATGGGTCTACGTTGCTTCATGTGGTGGGCGATTGACGCACGCCACACTGCTGCGCACCCTAAGGGTCATCTTCATCCCATCAGCGAGCAGTGAGAGCATTTGGTAGCACGTCTAAAGTGGCATACATTTATTCCAGTGGGTACAGGGTTGACTCCATGCGTTGGACAACTACAGACATGAGAACAATTAACACGTTTAATTATGAAAACTGTACTGCCCGCCCAGACTTCAGCATGCCGTCGCCACCCTCCTGAGACTAGAGATTGTTTTATCCGATGAGCCACAGACATGCTGGAGATGATAAGGAAGTTGAAACAGATACCACATGATGGCAGCACCCCTATGAAAGCTGACGTCATTACCATCGAGCCTCAAGAAGAGGTGGTAAACTTATCATCAACCTCCAGCCAGGGCGATAAATGTGTGGTGCCGCCCACTACCCTGGAATAACCAACCCCTGCACAGGAAGACTACCAAACCCCTGTGGCAGTCCCAAAGAGGAGATTTTGACTATATAAGGAATCCCTAAAATGCTCTGACCACAGAGGTTGGAGGGTTCTCCTGGGCCTGCATAAGGCCTCTACCTCTCCTAGCCTGAAGAAGGCTTGCCTTCCTCTCCAGCAGCTTGGGAAGGCTCCTCCAGCAGCTTGTGAAGGCTCTCCTCCAACAGCTCTTGCACTTACTCCACAGTATGGAAAAAACCTGGATGGAAGAACCAGAGGTAACTTCATCATCCTCACCCTGCACCCTCTTACCCAAGTCACTCCTTGACTTCCGCAGTAGCAGGTTGTTGCGAAGTCCCTCCTGGACAACCACCCCTCAAGTTTCTAGTTCACTGTAAATAATGACAACTAGTTAATTTTGAAACTAATTTTGTTGGAGTTAATTTTTATATTTAGGTTCGCCTTCACCTGGTGAAACTTAAATAATTAAATTATTTATTATTTTAGATTTATACAGAACCTGATCCCCGTTGTTTGTTGAAGCATAAATAAAAGCTCTACGTAAACCATAACCCTTGGTGAGATAATCATTTCGCACCCCTTGATCATTTGTAATTTCATACATATTCTTTGGAAGTATGGTTTCATATATTTGGCTCTAAACCAATTTAGTATTACCTCGGAATAAGTGTGAGTGGGCTGAAACCCTCAGATTCCTGGAGCTTGCAAAGGCTATAGTCTAAATAAGACTGGGACTCGTGGGGGCGTGTCTGGTACACCCATGCCTATCTGCGGTAGCGCTCCACACTAGTCCGTCACATTCCTCAGCCAGTGCCTAGGAGTGACTGCGGAAGACACTCCCACGAAGACTGCACCTCGATGGCTAGGAAAAGAGCGAGCACATTTAATGAGTTCGTATACGGGAAGAGCCTTACCTAGTGAGGAATTATTCTTTGTACTGTACTATCAGATTGGTAAGTTAATTAGTTCAGATGACTAAAAAGGGAAGTGGACAGAATAGCCTAAATCATCGCCGAGCTCGGCAAGCCCTACAGAGGGAATTATCCCAATTAAGTAGCGTGCCACAAGTTGACTCCACTCACGACACTTCACCCCTTCCACCCCTACCAGAAGTCAGTGTTAACAAACCAAGTAGAATAACTCCCCACATAGACTGTAAACAAGAGACATATTTGAATCCAGTGCTAGGCATCTGTTGGCTGTAGCCGAACTACGAACACATTAGTTATTTGCACCCTCCTACACCTAAACCTATTGTGAAGCCACCTGCACCATCACCATCCAGTAGCACTACTGCACCAATGATGTGTAAGAACCGAACGGCAGATGGGAAGGTTCTTAATATTGTCATACCCCTTTCCCCCTTCAACTATACGAAAACCCTGGATAGCATCTTCTCCCCCTCACAACTTCGTCCCCACTCGTATGCCTACGAGGCCAGCGCCCTACAGACATCCCGGTAGCGAGCGAGAAAACGAGTAAGGAACTATCTGGGACATCAAAAACTTCCCCATTCCATGATTTTTATTGTTAATTATTCTTTTTTGATATTCCCCCTTGTGACAACTGACATCCCAAATTTTGACTGCCTTGATGGTGAGAAAGGTCACACTCCCTGGAAGGGAGACATTTTTGATTAAGCTCACGTTGGGGTTTGATTTTCATTCCCCTCCAGCGAATCGCAACCCTTCTTCCAGGCGGTACCATGTTAGTAACCCCAACATGGGCAATCCCCGACCCGCCAGGCAAAAACCCCCATCAGAAATATATCCACCACCAAAGGGTCCAACTATCTTATCCCGGAGGGAAATCAACAATCCCAATGTTTCTAACAAACCTCAGGGCAAACACCTCAGGCGAGGCTTATAAACAGGAAAAAAGGTAATGATTTGTCTATTTCTGGTTTTTTTTACAATATTTTAACCACAAGTTATTTACATATGGTATGGATACTAATATTACAGTAGTTATGTATAACTTGCAATTTTAATTTTGCTAAAGGTAACCTTTTAAACTTAAGTTTAATTTCTGTGTAACGTTTTAGAATATGAACCATTTTAACTTTTTCTGTATGCACTGATCTGAGAGTAAGCAAAGTTTTTCCCAAAAAGGTTTACAGTTAGCTGCATTAAATTTAGGTAGATTGCATCACAGGACGTGATGTATAGACATTGTTGTAAGCTTAACGGAGGGGCTAAGGCCATAAGAAGCTTCCTTCTTAACCATCTGAAAACCATGGCTATCAGATGTGTTTAATTTGTGAGCCATCAGCCCACCGTACCAGGGGCGATCTACGTGAGAGGCCCAGCTCAGATGACTGCGGGGACGAGACTCGAACTAGGAATGGGTCTGGAGACCCATAACTCAACTCAGCATTGGTGATTCCATATTTTCTGATGACTGGAACTATGTCCATTTCATCAAGACACCGCCACATAATACCGAACCAATGCCCTATTGTACTAGTGTCTCACCGTCAATCATTAGCCATTAGATGTTAATTGCAGTTAAAGTAAACTTTATAAATAATCTTCATTAATATTAGTTTAAAATTACGGAGAAGAACTAGTAATTTGTCGGATTTTAATAGTTTAATATGGCTAATATGGCTAATTCTCTTGCCAAACTGTAGCAGTAGCCCATAGTTTTATTTTTTCAGATTAAAGTTTGTGTTCTCTGCTGATGAGCTAGTTAACCAAAGAAATTAATTGACTTGAACTTTCGTCTTGCATCAGAAAACTGTTTAATGAATCAGATCCTCAGTAGTCATGTTCTCTCAGTTCGGGTTACTGAGGCAAAAGAGTTTTAAACAAATTGCAATATGGCTAGTTTTGATTAATTTTGTAATTTTCTTTGTAGTATTTTCTGACAGCAGAGTTCCTACAATTTTAATTCATTAAGTTGTGATAATGAATGAAATTCAATTTAATCTTGCTTATTTTCTTATCGTCATTAAATAAAGTTGTCTTGTGTAAACATGTTGTGACTTTTGTGTAAAGTAGATATTTGCAATTTAATTTTAAAGAGTTCATGTTGTGTCTAAAACTAAGGGATACTAGAATAAGAGTAGTTAATTCAACTATGTTGCATGATATGTGGCATCTAGTAGGTAATTGCTATGACTTTGATTCTCATTAAGAAAATTTGAGATATCTTAAGTGATAATGAGATATTACCTGATTGAATTATCTAAGTTTCTTAAGGATGTCTTGAAAAAAATCATTTTCAATACTCGGATTTTCAGACGCAATGTGTTTATTTTCCCACTACAACAGCAAGTCATACATTAGAGATTTCTCTTTGGTACACGAGTTCAGCGAAATTACATAAATTTTCTTATATGTATTTTTTACACACACACCCTCTATTTCAAATAGTATTCTCGGGACCCACACACACTTAAATATTTTTATAGGTGGGGCAGCTTAGGTTTGTACACTGAGCCATACAAAAAATAAAAAGTTTACAGCCTTAGTTCACATCACAAAATCCCACACTATACTACACTGTTTTCAAAAATGCCAGAGTATTTTTGTTTGGAGATGCGTTTAATTTATTTAATGCTATGTAAAAATTAGTGTTGTATGAAATTTTTCACATAATTTTTTTGGTACATGCATTTTCAGTACACAGAGAATACACTGTATTGAATAATATGAATAAACTATCAATGAATACGCACCAACATTAAGTGTGACAAGAATTTCTTCTTGTTGCTTCTCTGATGTCTCTATATACACTGGTTCGCCTCCCAGTGTGGGTGTAATTGTTGTTGACTGATGACCTAAAACAAATGGTTTTCCTATCTTGATGCCACCACTCGACTTTTTATGGCCACTTGGTATCACTGCTGGGCGATGGAAGGTCTGCACTACTTCACGGGCCTATATAAATTATTTTCATAAATTACAAAGCAATTTATCATAATGGTAAAAAAACACTGTACTAAAATCACAATAACCAATGCAATTGAATTTTCCAGCATACTAATCTAAATATGTACTAGTAAATGCAAATTAAAGTCCCTTAAGAAAATAGATTTTGGTGCTCTAATTATTTTAAGCACTGATGATGTTACAGTATTTCACAGAAACTAATTACCTGTTTCTTAAAGTGAAATGAAGTTGTAATGTTTTCAAAACATATTGCTAATAAAGACACACATGTAAGGTCTCTAATGTTGTCTAGAGCAGAAAATGAAATAATTTCTTCCACAACAGAAGCCTGTAAAACAGTGATGTTAATCTGGAAAAAAAAAAAAAATTACACAATTTTAAAACCATTTTCAATTTTCAAAAAAAGTTACTACAGCAAGGGTAATAGTATACATCTGCCATCAACAACAGACACAGATCTCAAAAAAATTATTTATTTCTCTAAACATAATTTCAAAAATGTTTTTAATGAAATTCCAATTAAATATGACCTGAACACAAAACTCTTTCCTTTGTTGAACCATTCATGTTACAGTCAAATCTTATTAGTACAAACCCGGTTAATAAGAAGTTCCCATTTATACAAAGCAATTTTGTGATTCCTGAAAATACACTAGGAATTTAATGCTACGCAATTCATTTTGTACGAAATACTGTTAATATAATGGTAAGTCAGTTTATGTCCCGCAGAAAAGAATTTATTTTTAATTTGGATGGTTAATACAAAGAAAAATGTAGCTGTTAAAATTAATGTAAACTATCATGACACCATAGCTGTATACAAAATAATCAGCGCTACTTTACACAGTGTGAAAAATTTTTGTGCCTCTAACATCAAAATCTGTAACTAAAGATTTTGGCTGCATGTATATGATACCTTCTGTAACCTCTTCTGTGCGCATGGTGCACAAATGATTCGTAATCATGTTCTAGTTCAGTAATGCGAGTAATGGACCCAAGTCCTGTAGTATTGATGAGTTAAACGAGTACATTTTGCTTTGCGGAGTCAGCTTCAGTGAATACCTATGACGTTGCCGCAGTTTCTCTTGCCACTGAATGTGATTGTTTTTATCTGAAAGTGTTCAAAGTTAATAAAATAGTGATTTTAGTTTGTGATATTTCTACATACTGCAGTGCAGTGCAATGACGAAACACAAATGACACGAGTTTACAATGCAAGAAAAACTC
This sequence comes from Dryococelus australis, assembly GCA_029891345.1. Lineage (NCBI taxonomy): Eukaryota > Metazoa > Arthropoda > Insecta > Phasmatodea > Phasmatidae > Dryococelus > Dryococelus australis. The sequence continues at coordinate 115,897,601 of CM056994.1, forward strand.
AAAATCATACATTAAATGTGTAGCGGGAAGATTAATAAACCTGAAATACCAAGACAGTTCCATTTTCCTTTGTCATCATTGTCAAAGATAATTAAGGCCATGTCTGAATTCAGGTACATGCTGGTGTACTTGCATCCTTCCATACTTTACTTACCCTTGGCACAGCACTTGATTAATTTGGACAGGCAGTCTTGTCTTGTTGGCTTTGGCAACTTCTATTAGCCAGCTGATCATTTTTAATGAATAGGTATGTATTCCTACAAATAACTTGATAGTTGCGAAAAGTTATATGGTTTAATAATGTCTTAAATAATATTTCAATTTAATTTACATAACATTTGTTGTCTTGCTTATTGTACTTAAGTTTGCAATTTTGAGAGCTTGTTTTACCTTCGCTTTTGTAGGTTATGAACGTAAGTTTAGTGGAAATTTTTGTTTACAACTTTCTTTAAGGTGCACCTGAAGATAATTATTTACTCAGTTCAAAATTCTTATACCAAGTTAGTAATGTTGTCCTACTAAATTTAAAATAAAATAATTTACGTTGAATATAAATTGTAAAAAACAAATTGCTTCTCAAAATGGCAGCACATAAAATGCCATGAGAAGTATACACCTTCGTATACTTCTAGGCTAATCAGTGATTTTTTTTTTGTGGTTTTTCATATTTTGTCTTGTTCGTTTAATACAAATGTCATTATTACAAAGTGCTGAATTTTTATGTCCCCACAGGTTTGTATTAATGAGGTATGACTGTATTTACACAAAGAATAAAAATCTATGGATGTACAAGTACCGTGGATACACTAACATTTTTTAGGTGAGTGTCCAAAATTTTCATACATAAAGGATTTCAGTGCATGAGGAAATTACATTTACTTCAATAAAATACACCTTCTAACCTCATTAAACTTTATGGTGAATAGCTTAATGGGAAGTTGCAGAAAAAGGTAGCAGAGGATTACCAAACAAAGTGTTTCTCTCCAGTGGGTGGGCAAATGGGCAGTTGAGCGAGCAAGTGAGAGCTGATTTAGCAGCAGAAGGTAGCAGAGGAAGACCAAAGTGTTTATCTTTCCTCAAAGATATTTTTCTCTCATTTTGGTTGAAAAGTTATGCACTACACAGATGCAAATTAGACCCTGTGTGAAGACTATTGGCCACAAAGATTGAACAGAGGAAGGATGTGTCTGTAGTTGCAAGGCTACCATTTCTCGTCTTGTCAGGTGTGTATGGAGAGGAAGTAATATTGTTAGAGAAGGTGAAAAATATTTTTAACTACATAAAAGCTAATAAATACTACAAGCATCTTTTCAAGCTAAAAATTACTATAACTGCCACAATCTGTGAATTTACATGAAACAGCAAATTTTATAATCATTCAACAGTATTTGGTTAATTTCAGTAAATCTGCACATCAGACATCCTGTATTAACCATTATATATTTAAATGAGAAGTATACATATCATTTTCTAAAATTTGTTTTCTACAGGGCTTCGCACGTCAAAGTTATGTGTGACATGGTTCTAGGGATTGCCGAATCAGGACCTTCCATCATCCTGACAGATGGGAAGATAGCTAAATTCTAAGCTGCCACAGTAGTATCCTTAAAAATGTAGTTAACTAGCAAGAATTGCATACAGGGTTACCTACAAGAAATTTAAAAAAACTAAGAACCTTCAAAACAACAACATGAGCACATGGTATTTACAATAATATGTCTTGAAAATGTTAATTGCAACATTTTTTACTAAATAGGTTTTGGTCGTTGAGAGAGTCTTCTCTTTGGTATATCTGGCTGGGTTTGTTGACTTCAGGCCTTAGAGTGTTGCAATCTGCTTCTGAGTATGGGAAGTCTCTTCAACTAGTTTGTTTACACTGGGTGTGGCAGTCTGGTTCTCAGTATGGGAAGTCTCTTACACTGGTTTGTTTACACTGGGTGTGGCAGTCTGGTTCTCAGTATGGGAAGTCTCTTACACTGGTTTGTTTACACTGGGTGTGGCAGTCCGGTTTTCAGTATGGGAAGTCTTTAGCTTTGATTAACACTGGAACTGGAAGTCTTTCTATTGTATTTATATCACAGCTCTTTCGCTAGGCATATAAACAGTGTTCATGGGTGCCTGGTTTGTTATGCAAAATACGCAGGCATAATAATTACATGGCTTCAAATTGGCGGTTGCAAATGGTCTGTTCATACACTGGCTAAAGCAGCCATTTAGAGGACTGGAAATCAAATGTTTACATGCAGTGGGATTTTAAAATACTGGGTGGCAATTTACGACTACATAAAGAGTATATCACACTTGAGATCCTGACAGCTGGTGAAAGTTACTATCACTCACTAATTATGGCATGGTTTCTTGGGTGGTCAGCCCCTATTCCTGAGAACCTTATGGACCAGGTAGGGCCATGTTAAGAATCTCGTTGGCCTCCACAGGGCTTCTCGGCACCGGCCAGGCTGGTGAGGGTCACGACAGGTGCGTACGAGATGCTCTCTTCTCGCCTGTCCAGTCGATGCTGGATCATCGTCTTCAGCAGCAGTCGGCTTTGGATCACTAGGTGCCAGGGGACGTTTGTCTGCAACCTTCTCGAAGATGAGTGGTGTCGAGGTGGCCAGCAGAGGTGGAGGCACAGCAGTCTCTGACATGTACGCAGCCGAACAGCTGGGCTCATCCTCTCGTTCTGGTGCTGGGTTGGCCTGAGCGCCAGGTGGTGCCAAGACTGGCTGGGTAGCCATGTCATCCAGGGTGGACGTGGCAGGCTGTGTCAGCTGGGTCAGGGTCGCCAGGTTGTCCTTGACATAACTGTAAGTTCTGCCGCAAGCTCTCTCTTTGGTTCCTCTGTCTCCTCGGCGTGGTGGCTGCTGGGCTCATCTTCTTCTTCCTCGGTTGTGAGGGCCTCGGCACCGAGTAACGCCAAGACTGACTGGGTAGCTGTGTCTTCCTGACAGGATGCGGCTGGATCGCCAACTGCTACGAGGTCGCCAGGTTAACCTCCACTTCACTGGAAGTACTGGCGGGGACTCCCTCTCAAAAGGCGGTATCTTGGCAGCAGCTGCGACATTGTCTGGCACTGCAGTCTCCTTGCTAGTTTGGTCCTCCAGGGGGCCAGAGTTGCTGGGGTGGCCGATTGAGGTGGCGATTCCTGACATTCCGTTGTCTCGATGGCGCTGGGTTCTTCTTTCCTCTCCACTACTGGACTTGGTGGTGACTGTCTACAAAGTGGCTCTCGGTCCATCAGGCTGCACCAGGAGATCTGCATTGTGGCGGTCTTTGGAGGCAAAGGCAATCTGGCGGTGGTAGGTTCCAAAGTGAGATTGTCTTCTTGCTCGTCGAACACGGAGCACTTGGTGCTTGCGGTGGGTTCTGGGCGTCTCAAGGAAAGGGGCGTATCTGCCCTCTGGTGACTTTCCTGATGTGGCCTTTCTGGGTGCTGGTTGCCGGTGGCATATCAGGGTCCTTGATTACTCTCATTAGGGGCAGTCCCCTTTTCTCTCAGTTTGGCATCTGTCTGCGCTCTGAGTTTTGGCAGCTGAGGCTTGATTCTTGCCCCGTTTGCATTATTGCTGGCCGGGCTTGTTTGTTTACTTCCCTTCTGTCTCTCTGCTTGGCACCACAGGGGTCTGTTGACCTTGTTCCTTCCTTCCCTTCCCTGCTTTTTGCTTGCACTCTCCCTGAAAGTGCCGTTCATGGTAGTTCCAGCATGTGGGTGGAGCAATGATGCAGGGAGGGGGCAGGGGCCACCTTGTTGTTCTCACTTCTCACCACTCTTCCTTGATCAGCTGTGCAGGGAAGTAAGGGTGTGGGGTGTTCATAGCACGGAAAACCGGCAGAGTAGGCGAGGGCGCACGGCCTCCCCTACCCAGCTGTCTCCGATCTTGCTCATCCTACTCGCTGTAATTGCGTTCAATTTACTGTGCCCTCTCGACTTACTCTTATATGGTTGTTGGCTTCAGTATTTGCCATAAATTGCTAAATTTGGGTAACAGCATGCTTGCGATATTTCTTACACCGCTCTCTTTATTAACAGTGGGAAGATTCAGCAGTAAAATTGCAACTTGCGGCGAATAAACAACTCGGCCTCCTCTTTTGAGTGTTGTTTATTCCCGTAAAATTCAGTGGTTAGGTGGGTCACGACTTCCTCGCCTGAGAACTGTGTGGTGAGGCAAGCACACAGCTGGCTCCAGTCTCTCACGAATACACCTTACTTTGACCACCACTCTACGGCTGACTTGATTGCTAGTTCGGGTGACCCATAGTTTGGCAGGAATTTTGTGCTCCGTTAATTCCTTTTCACACTCATCTGGGAGTGACACCAAGTCCTCATGGGGGCGGCCCATGAATTCTGGCAGTTGAAGTTCACTGGAACCATATGATGTAGTTGGACTAATCTTGTGACTGGGATTACTTGGCCTGTACTTAGCAGCTCATCTGCACACCTCACATTTATAGACGAGACTACTTAAAACTTACATTAAACTAACTTAGGTATTTGTAAAGTTTAACAAAAATAAAACCAGGCAAATGGGAATATTAAAGAAAATTATTCCGGTACACTCACACTCAAAGTTAATAAAAACCATATTTAAACACCTCTTTTGAAATCATGTGCACAGAAATACCTATTCTGGAGTGTATAGGCTGCTCTGAATTTTTGTATTCCCGAAAATATTGTTAAGTTACGATTCCATATCAACATAATAAATTACAACTTAATCTCTCCCCTACAAAACATTTGAGACAGAAAATTTGTATTATGTTTCATGTTTAAAAAATAAACGTATGTGTGATTACTATTCCACAGATGGTAATAGGGACTTGATAAAGCAAAACCACGGCAACATGTTACACAAAATGGCATCTATCAATGTGCACTTGTGGCGCGGCGGCGGGCGTGCCAACTACTACAAGATCTTTCTCTTGCACAGCAGCAAAATTATTTTCTCATGTACGACATTAATATTGTGATTCATAAAGATGCAGTGAATAGGGTTTCATTAATTTTGCGTTGCTTTTTCCTAACTTTTTGGACATATTTATTAGTTACATTTATAGGTACATAATACATTCTAAATTTCCATTAAAAAATATTCAAGGTAAAACTTGGGAGTGTTGTTGGCAAGGTTGCATCGCAAATTGATACCTAAAAAATATAGCACCGCTGTTTCATGAAGTGGCTGATAGTTACCAACATGGCTGCCACCGTAAAAAGTGCAACAGTTTGCTTAATATCTAATAAAATTCTACAGGACATATTTCATATAAATATTTACTGTATTCCACATTTTTTTCAGTTTTCTTTTATTTCGTGCTCTCTAAATACACAATGTGTATGTAGTCTGAGATTCTATTGTTATTAATTATTTTTTTGTTACAAAGTATATGTTAAATGTGACATCACAACTAAATCAACAACAGGTTATTTCGGAAGTGGTAAACTACATAAATAGGACTAAATGCAGGACAGTAAGCAAAAAAAATATGTGTTGAAAATTTTTTTTATTTGCGTTATCTATTAGTATTACTTGGGCATGTGTACGAAACATACTGTGATGCCCGAGCATCACATTTTTAGGTCTGGGGAGTTCTTCAATTGCTTGTAGATTTTTCTGATTTGGTTCTACGCCTTTTGAACTTACAACATGCCCTAAGTATTCTACACTGTCTTGTACAAATGAACACTTACAAGGCTGAATTTTCAAATTAGCTTCCTCTAATCTTTCCAAAACTTTACTCATGTGCTTGGCATGTTATCTCACAGTACTACTAAATATTATAATGTCATCAAGGTATACTAAACACTGATCACCTAACAAACCTGTTAGAACATTATTCTCCATTAACCTCTCAATTGTAGCGGGGGCATTACACAGTCCAAACGGGAGTCTACTAGATTCATATTTCCCCATGAATGTCATAAAACTCATTTTCTCCCTATCACTTTCTTTTAACTCAATTTGGAAGTAGCCACTCACTAAGTCCAATGTTGAAAAATATTTTGACCCATGCAAGGAATCTAACGTCTCTGTGACATTCAGAATTGGATAAGGATCCTGCTTTGTAACTTTATTAAGCCGACGGAAATCTATAAAAAATCTCATCTTACAAGAACCATCTTTATTTTTCTGTTTCACCATCACTACGGAAACTGCCAAGGTAATTTACTCTCTGAAATAATCTTTTTACCAAGCATATCATTTAATTCCTCTGCAATTACTGGTTTTAACGCATGTGGTACTCAATATGGATTCTGTATTATTGGTCTGGCCTCTCCTGTATCTATCTTATGTTTCAATAAATTCGTGCACCCAAAATTTGAACTACCTTACACTTGAAATATATATGCAAACTTCGTTAACATTGGGAACATTATATTAAAATCACTCTTACGCAAATGTTTCAATTTATCTCTAACAATTTTCTCTACCGCCATAAATTCATCTTTTGGTATTTCTGGTAATATTTTACCTGCTTCACTAATTTATTACTATTTGCCATGTGAGTTTCAAAACTCTCACTGCCTTGAATCACTAAACAATTTGGAAAATTTAATATTTCATTCTCTCCATTCAATGATTTACACATATTTTTTGTGTGAGTTTCACAACTCGGACTACCTTGAGTCTGTACATAATTCGGCTCATTTATTCTCAATTTATGTAAACAATCTGAAATTGGTACCGATTTTTCATTTACGCACGTATTTTCAACCTACTCTGTTTCTACTACTTTTCACATTACTCTGACATCTCAAATTATCATGAAACATAAAATTATCACAACACATCAAATTATCACAAAACATCAAATTATCACAACATATCAAATTTTTACGACGGGACTCTGGGTTTTCATTTTGAATCGGAACTGCCTCTGCTTGGCATACTCTATCTCAGCAGATTTTGGGGACACAGCAACAAAATCTGTCCTGTTCCGTGACCTCGCTTACTAATTCACTAACTTTATGGCTAACACAACTAGAGGGAATTACTGCTTCGGAGCCTAGAAGCAAACACTTTTTATCTACGTTTCTAGGGACATCTGCAAGGATTTTCTCCCGTAGTTCTATTTATGGCGACATTAAATTACTTTGTTCGGACCCAAGACTTACACAAATTCTCTAGGATATTCGGGGTATACTATTTACGCACAGTACTCCAGCAACGTCACTGACAAGTGTGGCAAATCCTATTACCGTGCACTTTGGCATGACGCGCGTCTCATTAGTAATGTTCACGTTTTTTGTCAATGCCCTTACTGATTTTACTAACGCTCTGTGAGGTTTCCTTGAACCCTCAACTTGACCTACCCTGTCAGTAGTTCTCTCGACATGACCACCTAATTCACATGTCACTCCTGCATCATCCACGCGACTAGGACTCCATGTCCTCTTGCCCCCTTTAACGTGATCGCGATGAGGAATGAAACACTGGGACGCATCCCTTTGACCCGAAACAAAGGGAATACCATACTCATAAGTGCCTTATTTTCAACTATACAGATACCCTGATGGTCATTCACCCCATCCTCCAGATTCGTATCACTGAATCTATTACATGTCCCTGTAGAATTTCTAGCCGTACTGCTCCTACAATACACCTCGTTCTCTGGGAGGCTCTTACCGGTAAGAATCAAGTTGCATATTGCCCTTGCCACACGGATGCACAGTACATTCGTCAATGTTGGTTCGATAAGAAGCAACTTCGAGTCAGCGTCCCAACCCGCTGTACAGCAACATCTATCACTATCTCCGATTTTGGTGGCAGAATGGTGTACTGCATAATTTTAACCTCATCACATTGACTACTATTCACTGTTCTGGATCCAAGTGCAGAGTTGGCCAGGCTCTCAGTTTGTTTCCGCTACTCTTCCTCAATTATGCAAATAACTGAATTACATTTTGTGTATCTAATTCAATCATACGTTTTAGATACAATATCTGTTCTTTCAAGTTGATTCTGGCATCATAATAATGGAGAAAATCTGTTCCAAGTATGCCCTTGAAAGGAAGCTCTGATGCGCACACAAGGAACCAATGCGGGTAACATTGACCATTTACCCACAACTCTACATACTGGGCACTTGCAATCTGGAGAGAGTCTCCAGTTATGCCTTTGCTCCTAACTGAGATTCATCTACAATATTCCCGCTGATTCTAGGTCGAACACGAGATATATTGGACCCTGTGTCAATTAAGAATGAGTGAGACTGGCCCTCGACAAGAACTGATACTATGGTCTCTTTTCTCCCTACAACTGTAATTACTGCCGCATGGTGCCCAGAGCTGACACTCTGCGTCTTGCGTTTGGGTGATTATTATCTACATTCTTGCTAGTTTCTTTAATGTGGTGCCCTACGTTCCTAGGTACTAGGGCTCGTGGGGTTCCCAAACTTCGGTATTCTCTGATCACGTGCCCAAAACATCCGCAGTTAAAACATCTATATTGCAGTTATTATTTTGTTCTTGTCTGTAACTCATATTCTTGGAAGAAACACCCGCTCCGGATAAACTCTTTCTACTGTTACTGCTATCATTCGAACCATGGTAACATGAGTTATAACCTCTTCCAAAACCTCCTCTGTTAATGGAAGTATTTTCGCCACTCTCCGCGTTACCCCATGCTACACTTGTTTGCTGGGAGACTATGTTATACACCTTTCTCCTCCTCCGAGAATCATCCAATTTTGTTTTGTGTTCCTGATGCGCCTCTGTAACATGTAACGCTATAGCCATACATTCAGCTTCACCCCTGGTTTGTGGTATTTTATATCTTAACTGCTGACCTACGTTGCCTTATAACCCGTCAGTGAAAGCTGCTAATAACCTGTTTTAAGCTTCCTGATTCGAAATTTCCTGTTTCTCTGGATCGTCTAAATGCCGAACTGTTTTCTGACATAATTTACGACATCTATCTGTAAATGTCTGCACATCCTCATTATGTTTCTGCCTAACATTGTGCAGCATGTAATAATGAAATTGCAATAGCTGATTTTCCTTGAATATGTCGTTGAACTCATCTTTCAACATTTTAAATGTTATGTCCCCTCTTAATCTACGACATGTCGCAACAAAACGCGACACTAAACCTTTTAATTTCATTTTCGCTAATTTTACTTTGTCCTTATCTAAAAAATTTCCTCGGCTTCCTGCACTTTTCTACTCTTTCTAGAAAGTCGTGTACCGGTAACGAGCCTTTTTCGCCAGTCCATTTTTCTACTAATGAAATAACCGCCAAATTTTTAACTTGAACTGGTACCTGAGCTTGTGCTGGTATCGCGTGGGCTAGTTGATGACATCTTTCGTCTTTCATGTCAACCAGAAAAGTGCTACTACAACTTTTGAAAAATTTATTCATTCAATTTCGAAACAGGAATCCAAGTCTTACGATCGTGAGTCCGTTTCTTCGGAGTATCGTAATGTGTACCACGACTTGTAGGCTTAGATTCCTAAATCGTGTTCAAATTTTCTCTCTTAGGAATGGCAATATGTTCTGAACGTGAAGACCTAGTAGACACTTGCTCGCGTTTTACGTTCACGTCTTATAAGGTCGAAGGCTCAGTGTTCACAACTACTTCAAGCCTTTCGATCTCAAATTCTGGATACACACGATCTCGAGGTATGAACCTCTTCACTATACAAATTTCAATTTCGAACACTACCCATCCAGAATAATTTTCGTACTCGTATACTTTACAAGCGGGAGTCGGAAACGATCGCTTTGGTTTTCCTTGAAAGCTATTTCCAGTCCTGAACCTGTAGTTAGTGTATTCAACTTAGCATGATATGGCTCTAATTGAGACAAGTCAAAAGATGTGTGTTTTGGAAAAATGTCTGTATCAATTTATATGAATACTCTTCTAAACCCTTTATTGCATCAGTACTACTAGTTAAAACTACATAGATTGTCAAAACCATAAACTCTACTACCTTCCCTTCTTGCCGCTAAAAAAAATAATAAGCGTCTCAGCATAACGCTATAGTGCTTTTGCAAAATACAGCAAAGAAGTGGGGCTGAATCCAGATAATTTCTGCAAAATTCAATTCTAACCCAAGTGTGCAGTGTTATATCTTCCATATCTAAGTGACAATCAACACTATCAGTTACTCTGTTATTCGTAGGTCCATGAACATACTCAACAATAAAGCGATATGCTTTCTTACAGTACACATGTCCGTTATAATCCTGCAAATCTCCTCTTTCACGAACTATAGTATTAGATTCATCAACTGAAATGCATTAATAAGTCCCACTCAGCAAACACTGATCAGCTCAATTACAATTTCACGATTAGCATTCATAACACAACGTGCAAATAAAATTATATTATTTTCTACGATCTAACACCTATTCCCTATCAACGACAATCTATAACCCTTTGAAATGGGTTCAGTTACAGCCATCTGGAGTAACTATCCAAAACGCTGCTACCAGCTTGTGACGCCCGAGCGGTCTAGGGCTAAACACAAACACTCAATAAGAAATAATCTAAGTCAATTTAACACATTTAATAAAATCAAACACTGGAACGTCTACACTTCCACTTATACATATACTTACTTGGCTATGTGGCAGAAGTTGACATGAGAATTGTCAATATAAAACAAAATAAAAAATTGACTGGACGCAAAAACATATTAGAGCCATAGTGATGGAGGGTGGAGTCTCAGCACAGCTCAGGCGACACGTCCCAGGCGGTGACGTGCAGTCTCTGGCGTCCTCTGCTGAAGTCCGGCATCATCAGGCCGTGCATGGCATAATAAAGCAACATGACTGTAGTGGGGAGAAGTCTTCCTTCACCAAGAAATCACACATGAGTAGTCTCCCACCAATGAGAAGTAACGGTGAGAAGAGTCGCCAACCAATGAGAGTGCAAGGTTAGGGCATCAGCCAATGAACTGGAACTTTGCACACTGGCCCCAAAGTGTGATATCAAAATCATGTGACGGGAAAATAACGTGTGATCCAGCACGTGATTCCAGGAGTCATGGGACTAAAATATTGTGAAAAACTGGACGTATTTCCCGTCAAAAGTGGTTAGCAATTGCAGTCACGCGGTGCTGAAATCACTGCAGGTTGTATCAGGGTGGATACAGCTTCCTTCTGCAGGAACCACAAAGCTTGATAGTTGCGAAAATACTTTATAAAAATGTTCTCTCTCTGAACTGGCAAACTGGTGGAGTACCCGCAGCACTACAGTACTGTACACCACTTTTGCAGTACTACAGTACTGTACACCACTTTTGTATGCCTTAGTGACTGCAATTGATAGTTATACTTTTTGTTATTACGTCATTGTTTAATAATCGAAGCATGTAAATTTCGGCGATGTGACAGATATTTTTGTTCCATTGATGTGGTAAAAAATTAAAATTTTAAGTTTGGAAAAAAATGACTTTTTAAACAGTATTTACATAGGGATTTTGTCGGGACCACAGAAAATGCTCTTAAGAGACAGAATTTTTGTTCAAGCGGGTTTAATGGATGGAGTTTCAACTATTGAGGCCATCCTGAGATGGGGCAGATTTACTGGTTGAGCTCCAATTAGTGGGGCTACTACTGTGGTTCCAGGAACTGCTGCTTCTGCTGGACCGGCTGCTGGGCGTTCTTGGCGAGCTTGGATAGCGGTGAATAGAGAAGCAATGGCACGCAAGTCAACAAGTATCCTTTCTCCACGTTGAATTAATGCTATCACTGGGTGGGATTCCAGCTCTTGGAACCTTCCAAGGAGGCTGAAACAATGAAAGGGAGGGAGTCGGGAGGTTAAACCCCACCGACTTGTGGGCGGCTTGAACTCGTCTAGGAAGGGTTGATTGGCAGAGTGCCTTACTGGTTTGGATGCAACCCAAGGTAGACTGATAGCCAGTAGTTGCCTTCCACTCTTTAATATCCTTCCCACCTCTCTTGGTGAAGGGTATTAGAAGCTAAAACTTTATCCCAGGAGATAGGAACAGGGTACATGCGTTCTATATCTTAAAGTGTTCTGCCAACTAGGTGCATCAGAACAATGACAATTACAACCTTATTCCTCACTGCAACATAAACAATGCTGTGGTTGAAGAGTGGGTTCCCTCAGAGGCGCTCCAACAGCTTTGATGGGTGAGCCCCTCGAGCGGACAGGTCTGACCCAGAGCCAACCAAGCACTCCCTCCGGCAACACAAACAGTGCGCTGGATGGGTGCAAGCCGGTCTGGCGACTTATCCTCTCAAGCAGGGGTATGACTAGTGGTGTAGCTCTAATGTAAAAGGTATACTGGGTGCACCAAACGGGTGGCCATCGAATGGTGTGTGTTCTGATGTATGAACTCCCGCATCTGGAAGAACTCTTATGTCCGGCTGCACCATCGTGGTTTGAAACTCGATCCAAGATCGGATCTAAGATCGACACAGAAAACTGTTGCACCATTCAAGTTCAGAGCTGAACTGGAGACCAAGATTAAGTTCATTTCGAACCGCCGTAATTGGCCGTTCGAAATCTCAATCTGAGATCAGCAGCCATCATCAGCAAATGTAGTTTGAAAATACACCAGCAGATAGAACTATGTTTGATTGTTTTCTTGTGAAATTAAAACAACATTATACACACTTGAATATTATTCAGTAAAATTCGTACAACAATAATTCACTTAAAACAGATAAAAAATTGCACATTTAGTTCTATCTATAGTGAAAAATGAGCCTACTTCCATGATGTCAGATATTACTAAATAATTGCAAAATTTGTCTCATACTTAATCTCGATCTCTCACTTTGGAACCAAGATCAATGAATCGGATATCCAGAATTATTAAATTTTGTTGGTGCAAAACTTTTACATTGGAACCAATATCAAACTGGATCCTGGTTCGGAACTAGGATCATTCAATCTCGGATCGGGGAAGATGTTGATGCAACCAGGCATTAGTCCTACACTAAGCGGCAACTGGTATTGGCATATCCGGTCTCCTGTTCCACTCTGCAGGATGTAGGTGTTTACTATGGTAGTCTGGAAGAACTCAAGGGACTATTTTCTGTCTACCCAGAGTTGACCGGAAATAGTAAACTATACTGTCCGGTTAAGAGGACCTGGTTCTAAACTAGCTGGGGGCAGTTTTGACTAGGCAGTTTAAGACAACTTTCCCTGTCTATGCTGTGTTCACGTACCCAGAAGGGACTTAGGGTGCCCATGTCCACAAGAGCGCGTGGGGTAGCCATTGTCAAGGGCAAACGACTAGGATGACAGTTGACTAACGAAAGGTTTCCCAGGGGGAGTACATCTAAATTTCTCCAGTAGGCGGCAGTTAGGCAGTGTAAACAGTAGTGGTCAGAAAGCTCCTGCAAACGAGCACAGTGAAGCAGACTGTAAAGCTGATGATATGGCTCTCAGAAGAGCCAACTATCAACTGATGATTCCAGCCTCTCCACTGTGACACATACCAGCTTTCTGTGGTACTGAGATGCGCATTCTATGGCCGACTTTGCCCCATCGTAGTACGTCAAATATGGGGTGAATTCAAATTCATTGGCCGCTGAGACTTGGAAATTAAATATTGAAATTACATCAGGCCTTAATGAATCAAGTAAGTAACTGAACTTCACATTTGAATTTATATTCTTCAACATCAAACTGAGAAGGAATGGGCCAGACAAAGACATAATATAATTTAGTTGAATTATACTACGCTACCCTGACTGGCCAAGAAGTTCCACTCAACCCTCAAGATAGCAGCACCCCCGTGATCTTCCGACATCACCGCCCGCCTGCCTCAGTCCGAGGTGCAAGAAATTGTCATCGCCTCCACCAGGGGAGATAAAAATTTGAGCAGTGCTCTCCAGTAACAGATAAACCAGCTCCTGTGTTGGAAGGCTACGCTACCCCCGTTCCCGGAGAATCGCTGACACAGGGCAATTTTCGTATGAATAGAAGTCCAGCCCCGTGGTCCAGCAGAAACGCCGGAGCTCACCGGCCACAAGATTCGCAAGCTCACCTACAGTCTGCTGAAGACTCTCTCTCCTCTCCAGCCCACACAGGGTTCAACCTCCTTCGCTGCAGCAGTCCGAGGTAGGGCTTGAACCATCACCTCCAGCTGACAACCCAGGGACAGCTCTCCACGTCTGGTAAATCCCACACCTGTACCCACTTACCCTTACCTCAATCAACTTCCCTTGAGTCCATGGTAACAGGTCGTTACGCGATTTACATCCCCCTGGATAGAGCACATTTGTAACAATCACGCTGTAAATAGCGTATATTTTAATTTAATAAATTAAGTAGGAATCTTCGTAGGAATTACTTATTTCTTGTTATTAATTTTTCCCATGCTCGCCTTCGCCTGTTGATTTAATATTTAATATAATATCTTATCTAACTGATAGTGTGTAACTATTTAGCCGGGTCTCTGCTAACTCCTATTTTAAACGTAATAAAATATCATGTATCAAACTTAAATTTTTGTGTTTCGCTAACAGTTTTTTTTTATTTAGAACCTGTACCACTTTTATTATTGTTGTTTATTAATTAAATGTTGTGTTCCATTCAGTGCATCTTTATCTGGTCCTGTAGTGTGCTGAATCCCTCAGTAGGCAAGGACAGAAATTGGACTTAATTCCTGAGATTCCAGTGCACCCGCAACCGATAACTGACACAAGGTTCTGTTACTTGGTTTGCCATTTTGAACGACAGGTCCGCAGGAGTGACAGTAGATTTTGCCCTGTCCTGGACTGCTCTAACCAACCCCTGTTGATGACCTCTCTTTATTTTACTTTGCTATATTTCATTTATCCATGCACAAACAACACGGTGATATTGGGAGCAATCAAAAGTGACGCAAGAGGCGTGCCATACTACAGCAAGCTTTACTAAATCAAATAATTTCCAATGCTCAATCCAGTAATTTGAATACTTGTGAATCTGAGAGTCATCAGATTGATTACAACATAGTGTTACCTCCAGATCATGAAACACCCTTACAGCATTTGTTAGGTTGAATGACGAATCAGATTTCGAGGAAACCCCTGTTCAGCCCACCTTAATATCAGTACCACCCACGAATACCAACACTGAGAGCCCCTCCAGTCGATCTAGTCTAGTGAAATTGAAATCTGGTAGGATACTTCGGGTACACCAGAGAACAGAATTGCTTCCCAACTTCTGCACCATCACATTGGCTTCTGGATGGACGATCAGGGTTCAAATCTCTCCTAAGGCAGTTTCCCGCAATCAACTGGAACAATCCAAAACCAATTTCATCCCCGCTCGCCAACCCAAGAGGCCACGGTTGATTAATCCTGTCAGTACAATCCAGATCGCTCACCTCCATAATCATTCATAACTTGTAACCAATTGAGCTCACTCACCCCCTATCGAGACAGCTGGCATCCCGACTATTGACGTCCCTTGTGGTACGGAGAGTACAGCTGTCCGGAAGGGATAACCTGACCCTCCGAATTACTCTGGGGTTCGACTCTTGTCTACCTCTGAGGGTGATAAGGGGTAGTAAGCACCCTAACCACTTATCCACGAACGGGAGCACACGTCAATGGCAATATATTCTGCTTCGACTAAGAGCCTGCCGGCTCGGTGGTTGGGGGGTGCTATGCGCACGCAACTTGGGCGGAGCTAGGGGAAGCCATTTTAGGCATGCGAAATCTCTCGGTGCACCCTTTTACTTCTTCAGGGTTGTAGCAAGGCGTCGATTACTGACAATCAATTATTGGCATCTTCTTGAGGGGATGTACCACTTTGCTAGGCTTACTGACCTGTGGTATTGTTTAACGTGTAATTCTGACACGTCTGTAATCATCCCCAGTGCAAGGAAAATCCTGTAGGTGCTTTGGTAGAAATTATATGCTTACGAACCTCATTCAATTTAGGTTCTAAATGAAGCGAAGTCATTTATTCTTAATAGCCAATAAGCATCACGGGTCAATTTATATGTATCATAAGTTAGGTTAGGTCAGTTGATAACCTTAAACAGTGTATCTGGGCTTAGGTGATTTCAATCACCATTTAACATTTGACACTATCAATTAAGCAAATGAATAGGACACAAAATTATATCACATTGTTAAAAACTAACCTAACTGTACTTTACACACACACCGCGCGCGCGCGTGCACACACGCACACACACGCACACACACACAAACACGCACACACACACATACACACACACACACATTCATAGTTTCTTCACACTTTTTGAATGCAACCTTTGAAAAAGCACTCCATGTATATAGTGGTGTGCAAACAGTGGATTTTAATGTTTGAATATTTTAGAGTCAAACAGTAAAACTTTCAAGTAACATGAGAATAGTTTTGAATTTGAATAGCTACCAATAAACATTTACTTTCTCCTTTATAGAACAGAGCTGAATATAACTTCTTTGATCACACAGCAAACCATTCACCTCAAATAATGCTTGCATCGCATGCAATAAATAAATAAATAAATATATATATATATATATATATAGTGCATTATTTATTAATGATTACATATTGTAGCATACTTTTTAGCAGAATATAATTTTGTAAAAGTTATACACTGCATTTGAAGATGCAAGCATTATTTGAGGTGAATGGTTTGCTGTGTGATCAAAGAAGTTATATTCAGCTCTGTTCTATAAAGGAGAAAGTAAATGTTTATTGGTAGCTATTCAAATTCAAAACTATTCTCATGTTACTTGAAAGTTTTACTGTTTGACTCTAAAATATTCAAACATTAAAATCCACTGTTTGCACACCACTATATACATGGAGTGCTTTTTCAAAGGTTGCATTCAAAAACTATGAATAGACTATAATTAATACTTTAATTCCCAGTATTTATACTCTACATTCTATGGGTACAGAGGAATAGTGGAATTGAATTTGACATCCCTAGTTCCTACCCAGTGATCTGCCATTCTGTCAGGCTCAGACAAGCTGTTCAGGCTTACACTGACCACATTGGGATACATTCTCTATCTCGAGATGGGCATCTATTTAACAGTGATAACACCTTTCTCTGGGTATTACTGGGGCTGAGAGCAAACCCTAACAACAAACTCTACTCAAAGGAAACTTGGTTACCAGCACAAGTTGGAAACATGACCCGACTCAGCTGAACGTCTGACTACTAGTGATGCCTGGCCCCTTCTCCAGGGATCACTAAATTGGGGAGTCAAACTCGCCACTGTCAGGCTTTCTCCTCCTCGCTTGGAAAATGGCAAAGGTACGGGTAGGTTTGGAAGTACTACAGGAATCTCTTAGTGGCAACACAGAAGTGCAGGAGTGTCCCCTCCCGTGGAAAATCACAATCAAGTAGACACTTTGCCATCCTCTGAAACTCTGCACCGAGTGGTGAATCGTGATGGATTGTACAGAAGCAGATGAGTAGACCAGTGTGTAGCCCTTACCTGTTTGTGCCAGGATCCTGATAACTCACACTGACACTTTAATTCCAACACCAAGCAGTGAATCGCAGTGGCATGTTGGACTGTTGGGGGTGGTTAAAGTAACTCTGAATTAAATTAGCTGTGACCTAATGATGGCTTGCCAGTACTGTGCTTGACCATCATTTCCAAAGAACTCTGGTCCAACAAAGACAAGTGGAACAGCCACAGCACCAGGAATCAAGATACAATGGTGACCCCTCACACCTTGAGGAGCAATCGCCCACTGCTGAAATTGCCTTATTTCTGTCTGAAAGTGTGTGTCCGGTTCCCTTACTCTTCATTGAAATATCGCTGTGGATATGATAGGTTACTATGTTAATTGATGGCAATAAGTTATTCCAATATTTAGTCAAAACTTTGGAATAGACTGTACAGGGCTTATTCAGAATAAACAGTGCTCAACTGTGCAAAGCTCAAACTCTCAGATTCTTTAATTCCAAACTCAATAACAACCCTGTTGGGTCTGACCCGTGCAAACAAAAGGCATCAACTATGTAAAAATACTGCTGCCTAAACCAGCTACTTGCTGTCTAAGAGTCTCTAGGGACACGAGTTGCAGATCCAGTCACAATGAGGTGGGCACAATGATGAGCACAGCCTCCAAACATCTAACAGGATAAGTGTGTTTATACTGCAAAATATTGCTTGTCTCTAACACATGGTTGATTAGTAATACAAGTGGTGGAGTACTGCAGTGCTTGTTAGAGAGGTTGGCAGATGATGACTGAAGTACAACTCACATTTTGTGGGTCTGCAACTCAATGTATATCTGCTTGGAGGGCGTCTTTAAATGTCAGGTGTGCTAGGGTGACACTGCTCCTTCTTATCCCCACTCAGCAGTAGATGTATGACCTAGTTGCGTGTGAGAGGGGTGGTAGTAAGGAGCTGCCGAGCCAGGCCAGGTTGTGAAATGATAACTAATGGTTGAGCAGGTGGTATGTACACCCCCTAGGAACAAACCAGCCACTGTCTCAGTCATCTCACATCTGTAGTTGCGGTAGGAGAGGTCCAGGTAAGATATAATGGCAATTAGGCTTATAGGTTAGACAACACATGTCAACATTCTTCATGCAAGTATATCTCAGTGAAACATAATGTCCGAGTGTAGTCATTATTTGTCTAAAGATCCTGACAACGTACTTTGGGCAATATAATGGTGCCCTGTGTCTGGGTGCATATGGACTCCTCATAGAAATTTGATTGCAGTGGGGCACTGTGTAAGTTCCTCTCAGCAGTGCTCTTCTTGCTGCCTGACTGCAGCTGACTGAGATATGACAGTGACTGGTCCCGCTTCAGGATGTTGGCATCCTCCACCCTGGCCAGGCACTTGGCATGCAAGTGGTTTAAGATACTGTGAGGATGCTGAGTGGCCAGGACTGGTGTCACTGCATCTATGAACCTGTAAAAATGTTATCTACTCACTACTTACCATTCACAACACTTTCACAACAATTAAGGGGGGGGGGAAAAAAACTGACAAAAACACTTAAGCACCTTTTAGAGCTCTGAGAAAAATCTTTTCATTTGTATTCTTCCACCATACATAAACTTTACATTGCCATAGGCCTAATGATTTTATTCATGCATCAATCAAGTAAAAATGTGAAATTTCCAGCAAATTTAATGTGTTGCTAATAAATAAATTTATACACTATGTGTATACAGCAAAAGAACATCAACTGTATTTACCATAAATTTATACTCTCATCAGGGCCTCGTTAGTGTAATTGTTAGACTACTCGCCACCAAGCTGAAACGGGTTCGATTCCCAGCAGGGTCACCCCTGGATTTTTATACGTGGGAATCATGCTGGCTGATGCTGCTGGTCGGCAGGTTTTCACAAGAATCTCCAGTTTCCCCTACTCTTGTATTTCAGTGCTGCTCCATACTCACCTCTCTTCACCCTCATCAGCTCTCAATCACTCAATGCTCAATCTTTAGCACATCCCAAATCTCTCCACTCTGCACTCAGAATTATTTTACTTACTATCCTGCAAATTTAACTGGGAGCCTACACGTCAGTGTGTATGGTATCATGCAGTTAAGAGATACACAATGATTTTTTCCAAGGTTGATTTCTAAAGTTTCAAAAATTTACTGTGAATAATCTTTAAAAGCAATACTGAAAAAATACTTTACAGAGAGATTTTGGTAATGATAGGAGAAACAGACGATTTAAAATCACACAAATATTGTGAAGATTTTTTATATATTATTTAGGATAATTATAACAACTTTGTGTTAGTGGCAAAAATCTATTCAACTTGTCAATAATCTGTTTCCAGTTGTACATTATATAGTAGAAAATTTTTGTATCAGAAATGGCAGTGTAGCTTCTCTACCAACCAGCTCCCATTCAACCTCATCTAGTAGCATATGCAGCAGTAATCCAAGTGACTTCACCATCCATTTAGCATCATGCTGGTAACATGTGTACATGGTACAGGATTCATGCCATGAACCGTGAGTTATTAAATTTTAACAAGTTACTTGTCTGCCTTCTATCTGATCAGGTGCCTCTAACTTAAACAAGAAAGAACCTTGATACGTGATGCGTACTGATATTATTACTAAATACGACTTTGCCTCACCTTCATGTAACACCTCGTAACCTTGATCGGGGTTTGAACCCAGGACCACTTACTACTAGACAAGCCGCCCAGCACTGCCCCTAAGCTTGCGGGAGCAACGCAACCTGCTTACATAGAAAACCGCACTTCCTCTCTCCTCTGAGAGAATTTGATTTTTGCCGATAAGGGAGGAGCTCCAGCCTGAAGATAACTGACCGGCCAAAGGGAGGCGAAGGACCCACAGCTGGCCATCCATAAAGGTTAGGGTCAGTTTGTTATCATAGCTACCTAGCCATATCTGCACTTGTTTATATTAGACCCAAGTCCCCTTCAAATGGATTACTGTAGTTTACTTCTGTTAAGCGTTCATTGATAGTTAAGAGATAGTACAAGCCCCCGAGTCTATTCCTCTGGAGAATAAACACGTTATCTTCCCTAACCTCCGAGTAGTTATTTCTAGATTGACTGTGACTTTCATCCCAGTAGACGTCAGCCTAGTAGAGAAAAGCAGGCGACTGCACCTTGGGAACTTCTTTACCGACATTAGCGTAGGATTACGGGCTCCCTTAACCAGTTGCATATATATCTCAAAAAAAAAATACCCATTAGAAGACCACCCATACTGTAAACCAGGTACACAAAGATACCTGGTGCACATGTATGGCAGAGCCTCAACCACTAGCAACTCAATCCATGAAGCGGCTAGACATCCAGCTCAGCCCACAGCTCCAATTGCCACGTTGTTAATTTCGATGGTTGGAGTGTTAGGGTGATTCTGGTTCCCTGATTTCAACTGAACTATCACATCACAATGGAGCTAGACATCCCGATCAGCTCACAACTTCATCCACGGTGTTGTAATTTTTGCCGGTTGGAGCAAGACAACTGAGTCTGGATGGACTAGTTCTGACTGATTGCACACATAGGGAACTCATTGCCTGCTCTTCTTTAGGTGGTAGACCATTGTGTACCTATTCTTATGCCCTACAACTATGAAGTGGTGTAAGGTGGAGACTAAAGAGAGCAGCTAGTACCTATGAGTAAGGAAGTAAGAGTTAAGAGATTTAGGTGGCTCTTAACAGCGAGGTCTTGACAGCAGATGAAGGTGATCGAGGTGAGTATGGAGCAGCGCCGGAATGAAAGGGTGGGGAAAATGGGAGATCCCAAGAAAACCTTCTGACCAACGGCATCGTCCGGCACGATTCCCACATGCGAAAATCCGGTAGTCCGGCCGGGGATTGAACCCAATTCACATTGGTGGGAGGCGAGCAGACTAACCACTCGGCCACCACTGCCCTTAATACCTCTGAATCTAGCCAATGGAACTGCAACTCAGTGCCAACTGCCCATTGCAGTTTATCCCCACGGGAATAAGCTACAGCCGCCTGACAACTGGTGAGGCCTCACCTCCCAATCCCCCCACGCTTCCCCTTTCAACCATCCTATACGACAGATGGCGAGCCGCACCTAATCATAGTGAACCTTCGACTGGGACTTCCAGTGTCTCTGGGAATTGCCAACCCATGCTTCAGGAGCCATGAGGACCAGCAGCCCACTGCGGGCACCAACCAGCCCCGCCAGTCATAGCACCACCACTGCCCAAGGACTGGGCCTGAGTTCCAGACAGCAGCGGCCTAGCCAGAGGCTACGCCGGGCCATGGCCCCTGCAGCTAAACGAGTGTCTGTGTCTACACCAGCAGTGCCAGAGCCGCTAAACCCACACCTGACTTTGTACCATGCCGCAAAACCACGCGACCCAGCCTATACAACAGCCGGGGTACAATCAGCAGCCAATAAGTAAAAACCTCAACACAGTTAGTTAGCCAGTGTCTCTAACCGGTACAATAGAACCTTGTCTGACAGTGACGTCGTCTTCAGTCAAAATCCCTCCTAAAATATTGGGATTGCCCATTGCAGCTCAGAAGAACATTGTTCTTGAAAGATGCAACAAGGATAAAATGTGTTCATATATAATGCAGTACTGTGATAGTCCAGCAAGTACCTCCTTATCTCTATCAGTTACTAAGATATTATCTGAAATGGGTAAATCAGGACTTCAGATGTTCTGCTCTAAACAAGCAGGAAGGGGCCGCCAACACTCCACTCCAGCCAATCAGATAACAGCCACTGTCAGCTGCACCATCACACCACACTGTTTCCATTACCTGCACTGTGGCCCTACCTTTACCATATCCCTCCCTTCCTGGAGATGGGAAAACCTTAACATCAACATCACAGCTTACACATAGTGTTTTAATAACAAAAAAAAAAACATTATGCTACCTTACAACAATTTTTGAGCCAGGAATTTTTGAGCCAGCACCAAGGAAAATAAACACGTATCAAAGGGTTGTGCAAATATTTGATATACCAAACATATAACAAAATATCAAAACTTCCATACTTGATTTCAGTTTGAAAATTAGTTGCTAAAAGTCTAAATGAAATGAAAATGTTTGTCTTGATGTGTAGGTATTGTGGCTTTAACACTGAATGACAGGTGACAAGTGGCAGGAGACATGTAGCATGGTGCTTTCAGACCAAAAAGTCAAAACAAGTGACATGTGACTTGTTTGCAGAATGTCGCACAATGCTGTAAATGTTATTCCTATGGTTAGAGTGATAACTTCTAGAAGAACATATTGTACAAAAGCATTGTAAAATATTTTATTTGGTACTTTAAACCAAAACTTGGACACTCACTTTTTTCAAATGTGAATACAGTAGTCTACAACAATATATATTAGAAGTATTGAATTTTATAATATTGTTATAAAGATAATGGATGCTACATTTAACTACTCATACAAATGTACATTACAATCGACCATGTGCATCAATCTTTCATATACAGGAAGTCCTGAATTAGCTACATCAAAACAACACTTGGAAGTCTGTTAGTTACACTGCTATCAACTATTTAACACCTCTACCTTAATTGATAGACTTAACACCCAAACTCTCAACACACACACACAAAGCTTAGCACTAGTCACTCCTTTGGCGACTGCATCGGCAACCATTTTCTCATGGTTCATGTGAAAGCTTGATCATATTCCTCTCCACAGTTTCCCTGACAAGTGGTGGTCTATAACAATGTGTTTTGTTTTGCTGCGAAACACAGGATTGCATGCCAGCTTTTGTGCTCCCTGGTTGTCGCAGAATGACAATATGCACATTTCCTTCCTCAGCAGTTCATTGATAAGTCCCTTGATGTAGATGGCCTCCTTAGCAGCTTCTGTCAAGCTCATGTACTCGGCCGCTGTACTTGACAAGGCAATGCTAAGTTGTTTCTTAGGCTCCCATGAGACAACAGATCCTCCAAACTGGAATACAAAACCTGTATATGATATTCTGTCCTGCTCATCATTTGCCTAATCTGCATCCACAAATCCCTTGTCTTTTCTTGTTTTCCTGATATGCACTTCTCCAGTGTTCCTTATTATACACAGGTGGAAAATTGGAAAATGGAAAATTAACACCGGATACAATGATCCCACATGAATGATGGTATAACTGAATAATCATACAGGTTGTACACTGTATATGTAGGTAGGTAACATGCAGCATTCAAACATGGTTCTTCCATTGGACCACACAAATCTGAATGTATAAGCCAAAGCTTGTGTGTGGCTCTTCTTGCTCCACTTGTACTGAAAGATTTCCTTGATGCAAGGTTCATCTTCTCCATTAGAGAATATCACATCTGTAGCCACGCCATTACAAAGTAGCTTCATGTTTTGCTCACTCAAATATCCTAGTCTTCTGTGACAGAGTGAGTGAGATTGTTTTTCTGTCACAAAATTTACCTTGTCAGATATCACATTCAACTTGTTGTAGTCACCTTTACCTCGCCCTAAATTTTTCAGTCATTTTCCTAGTAGATTTGGCAGCCTTCTGCAGTAAATGTGACCACCATACCCTTTTTAGCCATCTCACTAACATATAAAAGGTTTGTTGACCAATCTAGCACATATGTGACAATTTTTTTATTATTTTATGGCCTTTCTTGCTTATTCTCACATTTACATCTCCTACAGCAAGACTGCAAAGCTTTTCATTGTTGGAGCAAGTAATGACCAGTTATCTCATGATAATTCTCCAAACAGCTTTCACAGTTAGTCATATGACTGCTAGCACCTAAATCCACATGCCAATCCCCTCTACTCCCACTAGCAGACAGTGCTATCAACAATGACCAGTCACCCCGCACTTTAGCCTTACATTCCCTCTTACTCCAGTCATGGGCCACGTGACCTGGCTCATTATAGATAAAATATCTAAAAGTATGTTTCCGTTTGATTTTATTGAAATGTATGCTACTTCCTACCTTTGAAGGTGTATGACTTTTACCACTGGATAAGAATGCAGCATCACTGTGGTGCCACTGATCCCCTACAGAGCGACTGCTTGACATCTTCTTGAATCAGCTTGCTTTTTTCAAATTCACTAGTTATTTCTGCCTTGGAGCTTTCTAATGCCATTACCATAGGACCACAATCTGGGGCAAACAGCTTAATACGATAACACCAAAAAATTCATCATCAATGAGTGAGCTGTTGGCTGCTAACTGTTGAGCAAAAAACATAACCTCCATTACATACTCTACCATGTTTTCATAACCTTCTAATTGCACCCCGAACAGTCTCCACAGCAGGCCTAGTCTTCATGTGAGTCCCTTATCTGCATATGCACTTTGAAGGTTGCCCCAAGTTTCTCTTGCTGTTTATGATTACCATACATGAATAAAACAGTGCTGCTGAACCGTAAGACAAATCTTTGCTCTCGCCTTTTGGTCCTTTTTTGCATCTAGAGTTCCTAGTATACTTGCTCCTGAAAAAACACCCTCCCACAAGTCCTTGTGTGGTAGATACAGTTACATTAAGAAATTCAAGGTATTATAATTATTTGTACCTTCACTTTATTTTTTGGGCAGCAAAGAACCCGAACTTGCCATTCTTGCGGTTGCAGTTGTACTTGTGTTTAGCCTTTAAAACAATTCTTTAGCCGATTATTGTACTTTCGGTTGCAAAAACCATCACTCACTTCCCAAAAAGGTCACCATGATTTAGTGGAAAACAAAACATCACGTTACAAGATTTATTGTACATTCATAAATTATGCGATACTCAAGACGCATGGTAGGGTTACGTAAAACCACAAGAAAAAGTGATCCGTTCAAAATTCTTTCCATCATGATATTATTATTGCATCCTGGACCCATAACCTGCTATGAAATTCATAGATGCTAAACTTAAATACCAATACAAATGTACATTACAACCAACCACTTGCATTGATCTTGCATATACAGGAAGTGAAATTTTACTGATTGCAAAACTGCATACAAAAATTTTAACAAATATGAAATTATGTTAAAATTCCTGTTTTTAATATTTTTTTTTTTCTCTTTTCCCCACCAACTATAAAAATTTCTCCAAAAATGGGGAATTTCTTGCTATATGACATCACTGTGCCAGCTCATCTCATAGCTAGACCATTCAATGCACATTCATCACTGAAAAGACATATGGCACACACTAAAAAAAATGGTCATGGCCAATCTCGGAGTGGCATGGCATATGGCACACAACACATGTTATGTGTCATACCACTTCAATATGAAAGGATTATATTAGTTTTTTTGATCTTAGCTTTTATGTGGCATGTCATGTAGTATCATTCACTTTGCACAACCCAAGCTATTTACACTGTAAAACAAACATTTGTCGGGACAATCATGAGACACGACAATCTTAAACTATTCCGAAATTCACGTTACATAGGTGGTGGATGCAATAAATAAGTAAATAAACAGATAAGTAAACACCTTTCCTAAGGTTTTCATGTCACCCTCTCAAATGAAAAGGAAACACTTACAGAAAAAAATACTTACATGGACGTAATGTAGTATGAGTGTTACGTGTCACGCTAATATTTACTTCAGTGTAGGTAAAAAACCAAACATCCATTCCCGGTTTTGCAGTTAATGTTTAAGCCATTGAAATCTATGCATTTTCAAACAAATTGTTAGAAAAATAATTTTCAAAATAAAGTTATACGCCCTTACAGACACAATTGTGAAGTTAGTAAACGAAAGATAGTCATCAATTTCACAGAAAATAACAAGTACATGCCTGTTTCCACAAAATATTAAGGAGGAGTGACAATACTTTACTGTAGTGTGGTATAAGCCTAATATTAAAAAGTACCATTTAAGATATATATGAAAATGTTTTCTCTGAACTTGCTTAGTGTTGTTAGATAAATTAATATTTATTTTTATTTTATGTATTATGTAAGTGACATACACTAAAAGCTGATAGAGGCTCTTTAATTATAAAACCTAAAAGCAGGCCTATCTACTAATATTGTAAAATATAAAAGGAGCTATGTGTAGCAGATCACATGTCTTCATAATAAAATTGCTGATAATTTCTAGTGTTTTAAATATTGTATGAAACAAAAACATTATTTATGTCAAAAATTTACTCTAAAATAAATACCTAGTTCTAAGTGGTTGCATTCTCACAGGTGTTAACTCTCTCGTGGTGAGTTCGAGCTGACAGTTTGAAACACAGTATAAAAAAACCTCATTATACATCAATTCAACCAGATGGCTAGCGAGAACGTGACATAGGAAACTTACTTGGTCACCATCTTGAGTTTCACTGCTCTGCCTAGCAGCAGGACCTACTTCCAGAATAATTGTTTCATTGCGCTCAATAACAGATACGTCCACATGCAAGCACAAGTATATAGCACAAAATCACAACGTCTCACACAATTATTAGGCTTTAGAAAGTTACAAAGCACACCACTCACCGAGACCGGCTGAGATTCAACACAACAACGCAGAACAGAAAACAACACATGGGTTTTATATACAATTGGTGCACACAATCTTCAGAAAGGTAATTACTGTACAGGAAGACTGAAGAACTTGTGCACTGCTGGGTGCAGCTCTCCCTTCTGGATTCACACTTTTGCCACCCCGGCAATATCATCATTCCCGAAATGCAGCTTAATTACTCTGGCTAAGCACCAACCTAAGAGTGGTACACTATCTTCCCTGACGAGGACTAGATCTCCTACAGCAAGTCCTGGTTACTGTGTCCACCACTTCCCCAAGGCTGTAGCTGCTGCAAATACTCTTGATATAGTCTATTCACACTTTCTTCGACCTTTTGGAATCAAACCTCTGAAAAATCACCCTACGCGTAACATGTCAACCTATTGTGTTCAATCACTTGTATTCCAAGATTATATAACTCTGTGATTAACGTGGTGTATATATGTGTGTGTGTGTGTGTGTTTGTTTTATTCTTCTAAATCATTGGTACGTATTGATTCCTTTCAAATTTTTTTCTTGTTTTGCTTGCCGACCGCTTGAAGATGCTGAGTTAGCTAGTTTGCTCAGTGCACCATGCCATATTGTTTCTGTGGAGAGTTGCAGACTGACTTTGGACAGTGAAGGGTGTTCCTGTTCAACAATACTCCGAAGTGGACTTGTCTGCTAGATCACCGGTCCGTGGGTGCTACATCCTAGGCATTGATGGGTTAACAAGCAGTTACGCTCTTGCTTACATGTTTCCACTATGCAGGTTTCCTGTACAAGCTAGTCTTTTTGTAATTTGTGGTGCGACTTAACAAATGAGCACGACATGTCCTAGGTTGATGACTTTGTCAGCTTTAAGGCAGCATATGAGGACTGTTCCTGATGTGGTGCACTTGGGGGTCAAGTGTGGTGTATCAAACACTTAAATTTCCAAAGGCACTGAGCAAGGTTGCTGTTCTTTGCACCACTGTCGTGTGGAGATTCACTGCAACCTGGGGGGCGAGTTAAATGGGTTGCATGAAACTACTGATTTAAGGTACTGTTCATCTTCAATTTATTTTCACGTCTTGTGCAGCTTCATTTTTACAAGTTGGTGTTGCAAGTTACATTTCACTTGACAGCTGCTTAAGTTTTGGCAAATTTTGCTTATGTGCAAAATGGTAGACTGATATTATGTTTGTAGCCATCATTAGTATGTGTCTAAGGAATCATACTTTCCTCAGTCAAGCGGCCGCGAAAGAGAATATAATATATACAGTTACTGTTGTGATTTGGTATATAAATATTTTAAAAATAATTGTTTTAAATGGTATTACCTATTTCTCAAATTTAACCATATTCAAATGAATGAAAAAAATAGTGAATTCTAGGTTACAGTTTATGAAGGGTTCCGGATTTGTTATGAATTTGTTGTCTCTCTGTTCTGGGCGAAATCCAGCATCCTGAGGTTACTTGGGAGTTACACAATCACAAGCTGAAATACCTGGTTCTGGCAATACATGAGGTTTATAGTATAGGTATCATGAGGAAGAGTGTGATGCCTTTGTTTACATTTAAAACACTTACATGAATTAACAACAAGTTACTGAATGAGAAGATCCGAGGCAGATGAAACAGAGTTTTTTTGACTGGAATAAGAGTTGTCTCTCTGAGGGTAAGGCATTTATGAATTGTGAACATTTGTAGACTGAATGAGATGTCTGCTGGCACACTACACAGGGTTAAGGTGAGCTTGTCTCACTATTGGCCATGCACACAGACTTGGTTTGCTGGATTATATGGTGAGGCTTATTAAAAAAGTGGTTCAGTATTGCCCTTGGCTCCCACCAGCCTTGGTTCCAACCTCATTTGAACAGTCCAAGAAAGCAACCCAAGTCTGTACGAAATCAATGACTTCTGAGAACTTGGGCATAGTGTGTGTGTTTCTAGAGCGAGAATTTTTAAATTTTGTACAAAGTCCCACATCAAGTTTCCTCATTATAATAGTAACCAGGACTGGAATGTCTTCTTTAATGTCACAACCTAATCCCTCCAAGGCACGTGCATTCTCATGGAATGCATTTACGAAATGCCTGACATGGTTCTGGTTGAATATGTTAACTGTCTTAAGATCAATAATCAGATTGATATATAATGAAGTGAATTTCCTAAGATTCTGGTATTGTAATGTCAAAATATCCTAGGCAACTGAATAATTCTCAGCAGACAAAGATATTTCACCAATTGCTATGCTTCTCCCTTCAAAAAGTCCATCAAGTACTGGAAATTCTCTATGTCGGCCACGGATGGATTTTCGTGAATTGTTGTCCGATATATCTAATTGGGATAAGGTTGGCCATTCCTCCCACTGACCAGTAAGGCATGGCACGTTAATTTTTGGAAGTCGTACACTTGTGGAGAGGGCAGCAACATTAGTAGTACACTGATTTACAACAACACTCATTGTAAGAAATTATGTTAGCAAGTGTAGTAGAAAATTAGTCATGTTTGGATACTAACACTGTTTCATCAAATTCACCGGGTACTGGAACAAAATGTATTTCATCACATACTGAATTTACAACCCCCTCAACAGCATCAAGTTGAGTGCCAAATGCATTTTGTAGATTTCAGTTGCTTTGACTAGAACCTGAACCCTCACAGTTATGTGCCGTAACTTCACTTCTTGAAGCTTGAATTTAATAAGGAATGCCTTGAAGCCCACCGCGTGTCGAACAAAAACACTTTTTTTTTTAAAGATCAACAAAAAACAGAAATAACAACGGCACTCAGGCGAATATTATGTTATGTAACCCGACTTGAGAGAACAAATATTCTTATCCACGAAGGTATACAACACGTTTCACACACCGGCATGTAAACACAGAGGAAATAAAGAGAAACACAATGAAAGTTAAATACAATACACCACAAAGAGACGAGAAATACAAAACGAGGAGAAAAACACCCACGTGGTACCCTGATCAAAATAGAAAAGGAACGAAAAATTATGAATGGACATTTGATGGCATGAAAATAACTTCACCATCTTTGTTCCTTGCGAGAATGTTTCTGTGGTGAATGGATTTTGAAAGTGGCAGCAATAGTTTCTATAGCACGTGGCAACATCTCCTTGTATGTAAAACAGGTATACAAGCAAGACACACACAAAAACACTAGTCTAATTTAAACACGGAAAATGTATCTGGCGTGGAGGACCAAAAATGTTAGAAAACACTCAATATACAGAAAAATAGCTGAACAACCAGCGAGAATGCGACATGGGAAACTTATTTAGTCACCATCTCGAGATCCTCTGCTCTTCATAGCGGCAGGAGTTATTTCCAGAACAGTTGTAGCCATGCGCTCAATACCAGATAGGTCAGCATGCAAGCATGAGTACAACAGACTCTCGATGTACCGAAAATGCATGTACAGATAAACTGTAACCACAATTAATTTTTAGTGGTCCCTGTGAAATTCCAATATTAACAATGATAACATTTCCCACTTCAACCGTGTATCAGATGTATCATCGATCAAACTATATTTTGGTCCCGTCACCTAAGATTTCCCACAACAAATGTTTTTAAGCTGATTATTTACGCAAACATCTAATTCGATATGAAATACGTTACACACGCTGTTGTTTATCACCACTGTGGTGCGGTGCTATCCAGTTTAGATGATGGACTGGCAAGCTACCTCCCCTCACACGCGTGACGTGAGGGCAAGAGGTTACCTAGCAACCTATGTGGTGCCCTTTCATCCTTTCCCCCTCCTTTCCCCTACTCCTAAATTACCCTCTGCCTCCCCCTTCCCCTCTCCAACACTCTCTCCTCTCCCTCCTCCTTCCACAACTCCACCCTCTTCATCCCCCTCTTCAACCCACCCACTTTCCACCCTCCTCTACCGTTCACCTGCATGAAGAAGCTGGCTTAGCCAGTGAAACATGGCGACCGCACAACCGCGTGGAAAATTTGTTGTCCATAATTTTTTTGTGTGTATGTGTGTATCAACAAGTACTACACTGTGAGAACTTGAATTCCTGTCCTTTTATATATTTTTATAGTATAATAAGTGTTACTTCCAACTTTTCTGAAGCCTTGTTAAAGTTCTACTTCCAGGATATTCCTCTGCCTCATGCAAACAAACTTTAACCGAGTCAATAAAATTAGGCTGAACTAAAGGGACAATGCACATTGAATTTGTGTGCACTCAGTGTAATAATATTGCATAATAACTATTTCTTACTAGGCATTACCAACACACTTAATTTCTCAGTTTATTAAATGGAATATAAGGCACCGACAATACATAAGTTAAAGTTCACTTTAACCAAAAATAAGGTATTTTTAACATTAATAGATTACATAACGGGCAGGCATTATACCACTATACCTAGGTACACATTGAAATTTTTGGTGCAAACTTGGTTTTTACTTGAAAATTTTAACTCGACTTGACTCAAGTCAAGATTCATACAATTTAACTAGACTCGACTCGAAGCTGTAAAAATCAAACTCGCCCATCACTAACCGAAACACACCATGCAATATTTGTACAATATCTCCCTCAGTTCTACAAAATATTAAGATAAAAAATAAGAGAATCCCACCTCTACTACCAAACACTCAGAATTACCTGCAAAACACTAATTAAAGAAGCTGTACTATCATAAACTTTTAAGTAATATAAAAAAACCTGTCACAATTTTAGGGAAAACCCAATAAATGATTAAAAAATGGCTTACCTCTGCAATGATTCCAAAACCAGTGGTGTTACCATTATATCCACATCACCTTTCAACTTGATAACAACAGTAGTTCTGGTCCCCAAGTCATTTTGCAAGAGCAGCAGTTCTCTTTCACTATCTATAACAGACAGTAAATAATAAATTACATTTGAAAAGTATTTACAGCAGTAAATTTCAATGACTGTCAATCAGTCTCCTAAGGGAATCATTTATTCAACAGTCACATTTTTTACATCCACATGAATCAGTTCACTCCCAAATAACACACAATGCTTCATTACTACCACAGCTTGTATTACAGAGTTGGTAAATTATACATTCTGAATAAAATCATCTAACTACAAATGCCCTGCAACTCACTGTTTTGCACTGGTGAGTCACATTAAAGTAGGTTATACAAAATCAGGGCTACAGTATGATTTGAACATGTTTCTAACATTGGGTACAAAAGAACAACACTAGCTGTACAATGATTAGCTTTAATTAAGTTAAAAAAATTACACTAACCAAATAAAGAAGTATAGCTTCACTATTATGAACCCATGAAGAGTTGCAGGTCACCGAGGCAAAACTAGCTCCGAATGCCAAATCCAGTTTCATTTTAACAAATTTAACTAGACCATTGCAAATTCAAGGTATAAACATACACATATTTACCTCCGGAGGATTCTCATTAGGAAGCGACCATATTGACGACACAAGTTAAAACTATATGCTACCAATAATATATGTTACGCTAAACAATCATAACACACATTCATATGAAAAACATTTAGATAAAAATATGAGGACAATTTCTTTTATTAATAATTGCAATCTAGGACGTATCTGAAAGAAATTTCAATGACCATGAGTGTTGTTAGCTATGGATTTTTTTTTTGGGGAAAAAAAAAAAAACTTTATATAAAAAAAAAAACAATTTTTTTGCACACTGTTTAATAGACAGTAAAACCTCATTAATTCAAAGTCGATTAATTCAAAATTGTATATAATTCAAAGTGTGTATTCGCCCCCAAACGGAAGAACAGGATTTTATATGCTTTTAAGTTTAGTTAGTTCAAAATTCGCCTTTCATGTAATTCGAAGTTGGATTTCATCCAAAAATGTATGTGAAGTTCAGATTAATTAATCAAAACTATAATAATTATAATGTAAACCAGCAATGGGTGGCGGTGCGGTAATCGGTTGACGCAGCCATTGCCACCGCCCGCCAAAGTGATATAATTGATTGTGTCAGAATTTTCAAATCTGTAGAGTGGTTTTCATCGCCTCTTCGCCCGCTGAAAAGGTGAAAAGATGCAGCGTGAAGTTAGCGAGAGTAAGACAAAGAAAATTCCGGGCTACCTGTTGTGACAGTTGGAGGGAGGCTTGGTGCGGTGTGGGCATGGCTGGAGGATGGAAGGAGGAAGGAAGCAAAACAGTGTGGACGGCATGGCTAAGGGGAGGGATGACATTGCTAAGGGGACGGAAGATGGACAGCTGGTGGAGGGTAGACAGCAAATTAGAGGGGGGGGGGCAAATAAAAGGGAGCAAGCGACCTTTTCAGAGGCCAGACCCAGCTTAAGGCGATATTACACGATACCTGCAGCCGTACTTGGTTCT
Source organism: Dryococelus australis (assembly GCA_029891345.1). Classification (NCBI taxonomy): domain Eukaryota; kingdom Metazoa; phylum Arthropoda; class Insecta; order Phasmatodea; family Phasmatidae; genus Dryococelus; species Dryococelus australis. The sequence goes on from CM056994.1 coordinate 115,930,760, forward strand.
TGTACAAGCTTCTGCAAGCCCTGGTGCACAAGCCGGTATACCAGCCACTATATGAGGTGCCATGGAAAATTCATATTACACGACAGCAGTTTGCGTAATAGCATTTGGCACCCACGGTGGTTGCGCAGTGTGATATGAACCCCATTCGTAGAACTCCTACCAGTTAGTAACTTGCGTAGGCCTATGAAAAAACTAGCTAGCACATCTTAATATTGCTATATTACTGTTCACCTTTTACATAAATCAATTGCTTACTAGCATAGTTTCATCGTTTTTCTTGAAAAAGATGTGAAGTCACTAAGAGTATGAGTGTGTTATTTTTAATTGAGGAAAATTAGTGACCGGTTTGCAAAATACAGTTTTTTTTACATACTGGGATATTATACGAATTTTATATTTAATGATAAAAAAGGTTTGGATCCAACGGAGTTTCGAACTCACGCCCAAAAAAAACTGTGCTACCAGTACCACTCGACCACTGTACTACCACTTCACACAGAAAATTGTGGCTTTATATGCGGTATATACAAATAACTGTTTGAATTAATATTTTCAGTGAGTTAACATTTTAAAAATTTAGAAGGGGTTTAAAACAGTAATTAAAAGTTGTCGTGGCCTGTATTATTCGTCATTATATTTTTAATCTATTTGAAAGAGTTTCGACCTCACAGATGTATAATCAAGATTGAGGCACCCATTTCAGTTTATTCATCAACTCATTTCAAGTAGTAGCCACGGGTAGCACCATATGTTCTGAAACTGCAATGTGATTGGCCAGGTATGAAAGCCGGTGTGGAACCTGCCACAAAAAATAGGATGGGTCCAATTACCAAACCTAGTACAAAATCTGGCCGTACAAGGCGGGAAATGCCATGACAGGTGCCACGCTAGTCTATATACTGGCCGCTATCACGGACGTTGCACAAACTTTTACGGAATCTGGTGTAGTGTAATATTGCCATTAGCGAGGGGCGTTTCTGGACACAAAAACAACACGGCACTTCGCTCCAGCACCCCGCTGGCCGGCCAGACAGCAAATGATTGAGACAACTTCATAGTAGAAGGAGCGAGAGGATTCTGGCTACCACGGCTGCAGTTTTTAACCAAATCTTAACTTTTTTTTTTACATTTTGGCATTGGAATTAAAGGCAAAAATTATAATGCCTATATTTTACTGCACATGAACATATAATTAATGACCAGGATAAATGCAACATACTAATTTTTGGGCTATTTCCTTCAAATTTTTGCCTTTTTTAAACCAAAAGTTTTATGGTTCCCCAAAACAGGGTTGCAACTTCGAGAGGTATCTATTCCCAGGGCTGCAATTCTGTTTACTTTGGAAAGGAAAAATGTGCATTTCTTTAATACACATAAACTTTTTTTTTAAATTTGATTATTCAAAATTATGTAATTCAAAGTCAAAAAATTAGGTCCCGAACACTTTGAATTAATGAGGTTTTATTGGGCATCATGATCTGATAACAAGAAAACACATGCAGATAAAATGAAAAAGTACTTATTGATACATAGCTCATAAAGTACAAAATATCATATGAAAAAAATGTAATTTTGAAACAAATTAAACAAAAAAAAAATGAAACAGTTAATTACATTTAAACAGGTCCAAAAGTCATTTTTCTTGATTCAGAAATAGACAGAAAAGTTTTTGCAAATTAACTAATGTCAATTGAATCAAAATGTCACTGTCAGCATAAAGTACAACATGATTCAGTCTCTTCTGAGCCATTGAGAACATCAAATATACCCCACGATTAGATGACAAAGTACCACATGCGTATAAAAAAAATCTCAAGTTTAGTTATTGATACAAAATATAAAAAAGTAAGAAACATAATGATGAAACTAGTCTAAAAACCAAATTCCCTTGATTCAGACCTAGGAACAAAAATGTTTCAACTTTTTTAATGTCAACGAGTCCAAAATGTTGACGCATGACGTCCTTTTCATACTACTACTAATACAATTTCGCCTCATCAGTGCGAACATAAATATCGCTACCAACGGGGTTCTATAAACAGTACAAGTCTTCCAGAAGTACCTATAGGAAACACCCTTTCTACGGGGGGCTATCACAGATGCTGAGAAATTATTCTGTTTACCCCATGGTACAATAAAATGCTCATTTCTAGAAGATGAAATGAGCTGACCACTAAGCTGCCGAGATGACTTTACATAATAACATAGTGCACCAAGGGATTGCACCACAGTTACAACACTGAGAGAAGCGCTGACTCATGCCGCCTCAGATGAAATTTGCGGCCGGCCAGTGACGTTACATGGCCTGTGAAGTCATATCCCACTCCCCTCCCACCATGGCAGCTAGCAAGGGAAAGCTGGCCAGTATAAATACCAGTACATGACCCTTATTCGCCAGTTCACACTCCTCCACCACACCGCAAGATGCGAGGTAAAGCCATGACCTCTCCAAGAGTCACGCTCCTCCACAGCATTGCAAGGGGCCGGAGAAGGCCATCTAGTCCAGAGACCTCTCCAAGAGTCTGCTCCTTCACCATACTACTGGTCACGAAGAAACTATCAGCAGCCACACCCTCCACAACTTCGTGTGCTGGGATCCTCAACTGCCATCCAGGTCTTATAGAGGCTCTACTATGCCTTCATTGATGTACAACACCCTCCAGAGATCCTTCAGAGCTAACCCTCCAAGAAATCTTCAACCACACATAAATACCACCGTCCCTTCAGGAATGCCAACACTTTCCACTACCATTCTGGTAAGTGGTAAAACCCTTAAGTCCCTTCTGGACACCAAAATTAGATATTTAAGTCAAGTTGTGTTCATAACCACTTAATTTCCTACCTTGCATAGTTCAGAAACAGGTTACCTTCACATGCCTAACGTAATTTAACTAGGTAATTTAACCAGGTTTTATTTTCCCAGGAATAAATACATTTTATCCAACTACTGATTATTATTTCAAGGGTGTTGTTAAAATTTCTGAAAACGTGATAAAACTTCAGAGAACACTCAACCCACTTACTAAAACCTTTCTACGGGGTGAGTAAGTCCATAGTTAGTACAGCAAACACATTGATCAGAGGCAACAAGCCTGACAGCCACCTAGGGCCACCAGCCGTGACCGTCGCAGCCGCCCCATCAGTGCACAAGGTCCCAGTGCCAGCACCAGACAGCCACCACCAATGCAGACGCAGGGTCAGCAGCTTCCACAGGCCATCCGTCGCCAAGGTGTACAGACAAAACCAAATTCAATCAGATGAAAGGTCGTTCTTACCGTCCCCGATTTCATTCTCAGTCGGAAAACACCATGATCTGTCCTTTTTACCGGCAAGGCCCAGGTACTTAACTTAGTAAGGCCATGCCAAAGTAATCCAGTGTGTCTAGCCTAACACTAAACAAAAACAGCCCGACTGTGATAATCCGTCACGCATCAATGTCATTGTGAACATAACAGATGGCAACATGATTCAGTCTCTTCTGAGTCATTGAGGAACGCAAATATGTCTTCAGTCATCTGAGAGAGCTGAAACTTTCTACACCTCACATGGCGAGCTGGGTAAAACCAGCTGCAGCCTAACAAACTAGTCCACATTAAAAGACAACCTTCTCACTGCTGCTGTTATTTGTTTGAAACTCTCCACTGCATCTTCTACACAAGAGGTACATGGTTTTTCAAGATCATTTTCAGTTCCACTTGTAATGATGATGTATCTATTTATGGGAATTAACACAGTGAGCAACACAGTGAGCACCACAGTGCACAAATGATACCTAAGGACCCTTCTGTGAACCACTCATATTTCCAGCTCCATTGTATGCCTGCCCACGAAGACAAGCAAGAAGCAACTGCAATCTCAATAGAACATCAGGTATGAGGTGTTAGATTGCTTCCCCAGTAGTTGATGATGCCTGATAAAAGCCCAGAAAGCTTTCTTATTGTTTTTAATGTGCATCCACCCTCCGTACATGAACACTTTCTTGTTCAAATACTGATACAGCCTGTGTACCACCAAATATGACAGAAAACATTATAGGATCAATATATTTGATTTTGTCACACAAAATATTGACTATTTCATAACCAAATATTTCTAGCATTTCTTTTTTTTATTTCTGGGTGTCATTTTTCAACAATTTTGCTGTAACCAGTCATGTGGGGTACATCTAGACTTCCTAGTTTTAAGAGCTCCATCAAATTGCCTTCACTGTTTAAGTGACCTCTCACAGCCAGTCCCTGCCTAGCTTGGTATTTCAATGAACTTATAACAACAAGCAAACATTCAGAAGCAATCTTCTGTCGAGCTGTCATGTGTGTTGACAATTGTTCCTCTAAGGGTGTTTTCCTTTGCAACAGCTTGGCTACATCATGATAACTTTTCAATTGACTTTTCCAGCTTCTATAACCTTTCAGTGTAAATGCTTGATATATTTTAGTTGCTAGATTGTTTTCTGGACACAATAGAGCATATCAATGACAAAATAAACAATAAACACCATTGGTTATATGCAGTCATTTGAAGTTACGATACCAACTGCTTTGAAATATAAGGTAACTGACTTTAGGCTCTTGGACCACAAATCCGTCACAGGCAAAATTTGCGGTTGGTTGCAATCAAGAGAAAAATCACCTGAGATCAGCGAGTCGAATATTCTTCTTTTAGATGTTCACCCATAAATTGGCACTGGCTCGATGAAGATGAACCACAACCACAATCAGAATGACCAAAGTCACAAAATGGCAGTTGAAGATATGTGTTTGCATCTCTATCGCTAGTGTGTGCCAATTTATTCTTTGGAGGGCATTCAGCATTTGTGTTGGATGACACTGTAAATACGGCAGCCACTGTGTACAAGCGTTGAACATATAAATTTGTGTTATCCCAGGCAGTGATTATATATTATGTGTTTAACACACTCTGAAATAAATCAATTTGTCTAAAAACCTTCCCGCACTAAACTTACGAAAAAAATTTAAATATATACTTGTCAGCAAGCCAATGGCACAAAGTAAATACAACCGACCATACAATTGGAACACCTGTTCGTCAAAGCCAATATCTGATTCCTTCAAATTACAGAGCACGTGCTCCCATCTCTATATTTTTACACAAAGCTTTTTGAGAGTAATTTACTACCTCATTTGTTATATAGCTAATATATATCTCAACAGCCGGTCTACTCTTATTACACCTATTAGTAAGAATCAAAGAGAGAGAATATTATAGCGGAAATTGACTACTAGTATTACCCGCAACATAATTGATACAACGAGGTAGCTGGAGGCCTAACAGTGGTGGTACTAGTAGTGTTTATGTACCGTCCATGCAAATATAGATTCACAATATTATTTTGTTTCTTTATTGTTTAGATATTCATCTACATAAATTATTTTAGTATAAAGTCAATTGTGCATTTAAACTTGTTATCCTTTCTGACCTGACATGCATAAACGAGGCTACATTCACAAACTTTACTGATGTAAGGGAACTCTACTTTATCTACGAATAAAGCTATTTTTGAATACAAAAATGAGATTGCAGGGAAAGAGGTTAGATGTTCATGTAAACCATCCGTAATTCATTTCATGATGATTTATTGTGACTTGTGTGTGTCAGTTTGCTCAATAGTACAATGGTACAAAAACCACAAAAAAAAAGTCATGCTCTAAATAAAAAACGGCAGATTATTAGGGGGCCGTCTCCCCCCCCCCCTCCTGTTTCTCGCTAACGACGTGCATGGAATCACAACAGCCAAATACACACACAGCAGTACAGTCAGTACATTAACTCACTTTCATCTGAATAGAAACACTTTACAGATACTTTACCCAACCATCAATTTAAATCAGCATTGTGTCCGTATGTATGTTGTTATCATGATTGTCATGACATTTTTCCAAAGCTGTGCAGTGGCCATAATTTCACAAAAGTAATAAACAACCACCATGTCCATAATTACAAATTAAAGACACATCACACGTGTGTCAAACCACGTACATAAAAACAGAGACACAAGCTTCAAATTGAAACAGGAAATATGTACATACTGTATTTACCCGAAAGGAAGATAGGCCTGAATCTAAATGACCACTTCCTAAAAAATATTTTTGAGGGAAAAATATTTAAACCTGAATTCAAGACTACCCCTGTTAAGTGCTGAAAAAATTATTAAGGTTGAACGTATTTTTGAATGAATTTATGACAAACCCTTCAAGAGGAAATGCTATTATACGACTAATATGATATATTTTATTTAATTTTAAAGAAAACATAATCACAATGAAATAGGTGCGTGTAACCAGGCTGTATGGTAGCAGCTTTCTCACACTGTAAAACTTTTGTTGGTGTTATATATTCCTGGCTTGAGCCATTTTACTTCCCAGCAAAGCACTTCCCCTTCACCACTGGGGGACATCAGATAAGGGGACCCTTGTCAAAGTTGACAGGTACAGTATCAGCACTACAAAAATATGTACAAACATAGGACAGACTGTATTTAAGCACAAAAACCTTTGTCCTCTGTCTCACGGCGGCCAATTTTGGAGGACTAACTGCTACCAGAGTAAAAATTATGAATAGAAGTCGGTAGTAATTTTGTGCATGTAACAGAAACTTAAATACTGAACTAGCAGTGTCTCACATTTATGATATTTGTGTCTAGGTTTTGAATTGAAGAGTAACTCAAATTGTAGGCTACCCCTTATTTTTTTCCATTCCTTTTCTGTCAAAAAACCTTGTCTTCCTTTCGGGTAAATAGGGTACTTACAGAAGGACAGCAAAAATATGGCAATGACTGCAGCAATGATTATGAAATACAGAATCCAGTCTACTGAGTGCATTTGATCACTGTGTGTCAAACTTGTATTCAGGAAGTGTTGGATTCAGTTCCACCATACTGTACTGATGTGGATTACCTGAATGGTTTTTCATCCCCATTCCACATAAATGCTAGCATTGCAGCTTTTCAGCATATACATACTTAACCAATTCCCCACATAAAAGCTAATGCGCTGGCCTTCATTGCCCTTGTGCTGTTGGCAGCACACAGAGCAAAAAAATAAAACAAAGATAAAACTAAAAATTTTGTGCAAACAGCACAATATTTCACAGTTTTTATAGCATGTTAATGTTTTCTGCTACCACTGTCTTGCTCTGATGTGAATAACTATACTGTACATGAGCTTAAAAAAATTATAAAATACTTTAATGTTACTGAAAATTGTTCTATAGATGTATCACTGTATTTTACATCCAAATGTTAAATAAAATTTAATCTATGTTGTAAAAAAAAACCTCATTTTATTTGAGTTTAAAATTTATAGTACTTAATGCTGATATAAATTAAGTTCAAACTCTAAGAAAAAATATTAAATTGTACCCATGATAGTCCTGTATATTTCAATGTTCAAGTAATCCAAATGCAAGAAATTCAGGAAATGATAATCACAAGCTTAACCCAATATGACAAAAAAAAATATTAAATATTACATTTTAGACCACAACTGTTATAACTATAAAAGCTTAAGATGGTGGCACCTTCTGATCACAGATGCTCCAAATCACTTGGTAACCAAATTCCTGCTCATAAATTCTGAGCCATACCAGTGCTGGACACAAGTCATCTCTAATTCCAACCTTGCCACATAAGAACAATAACTTAGGCCACCACCAAGAACACAGAAGTTGTTATGAACCGACTCTTTTAAGGTTTGGTCCGCAGGCAGCAACTTTCAAATCATGTAATTTTTTTTTATCACTATCTCTATTGTTACCTTAGCATGGCTTTATGAATACAGTTTTCAAAATTTTATTCACAGCTTATCGTTAATTTCGACTACCAGACTCACATGTATTTCAATTTTTTTAAATTGCTCAAAATGTTTAGCAACTTACCCATCACAAAAGAAAAGAATATTCAGTGATAAATTTTGCTATTAGGCTTAATTGTACCAGGCAAAGCTTAATAACCTCTATCCCACAGAACAAGAATGTCAAACATAATAATGTAAAAATAGCAGGAAACAGGTAGAATAAGAAACATGCACAAGTACTCACAGGTTGATACTTCAGACACACACACCTCCAAATTGTTACACAACACTATTTTCCAAGCCAACAAGCGACTGCTGTAGTGTACTGTCAGCGAGTGCAATAAGACTGCACAAGAACAATATTCAGAAATGTTAATAATTCTGAATAGTAATTTACGAATAATTCACATTTGAACTTCGAAAATGTTTTGCGAAAAGTGTGCATTCATATTCCCGTTTGAAGTTGTTATTTGCTATGACTTTTTATGCTTACACATTTAAAGTAGTTTGCTTAAAATCCTATTCCACTGTTATTAGAGCTGGACCGTTACTAATAGTAATAACTGGTCTTTTTATGAAATTTTGCTTTTTGATGCGGCTATAAATCAACATTCATTAGATCCCAGCAAGGTTTTTTATATTGGTAGGTTATTGAAAAATGCATTTATTTAAACTTCTATTCCATTTTTATTAAAGCTGAATCATTACTAACCATTATAACTGGTCTACCAATACAAAAACTTTCTTTCTATTGCTTTTATTCATGGTCCTGTATGATAACAAACATATTTTTTTTTTGCTAATTTCTGAGAAATGACAAAGTTTTACTTCTGCAAACACGTTGAAAAGTAAACAATTTTGATACATTGATGAGGGCATGAGAAAGTGACCTGGTGGACATGAACAATACCAACATGGCATTGCATCATAGCTGTGGTGGAACACGAACTAACAGCACTAGTAGTAGAGCGCAGTACAAGATAAATTTTTCGCAAGCTGGTTGTAAGCATTTGCAACTAAATGTTTGCATTTACAAAGAGTTTCTTCTAATGTAATAAACTTACGGTAAACAAATTCTGTTGCAAATTCAGGATAGGGGTAGTAAGAAATTACAAACATGTACCAACATTTTGCAATACTTTTGCAAATAGCACTGAAACCTTAAACACCAAACCTCAGTAGTTGCAGAATCTGATGCCAATTTTATGTGTGTATACATTTATATATACCATATTTACTGTGTATAGCGCACCCTTTTTTCCCAAAATAAAGGAAAAAAATTCTCGGGTTCCTGCTATACATGAAAAAAAAAAAGAGGAAAGGGAAGTGTTAGCCATAAATTGTCCCTGGATGTTGAGGGAAGTGGAGGGACTGTCTGTTGTCTCATCTCTCGCTCTTACATAACTCCTCTCCCTTCTCTCTCAGCGACCCTTCAGTTATGTGTAGGTCACAAGGCGCTCAAACCCCTCCCCTCCCCCCCTGGGCCTTAGGCCTCTTTACGACAACTAATGGCATCCTCACAGGAGAAAGAAGAAAAAAGAAAAACGAAGCCAGAAAAGTTGAGTAGTAGGAGTGTAAGGGATCTGGAATATTTTTTTATTAGGGTTTTTTGCACCCAAGTTATTTAAGTATTTTCCAAACACATCACAATCACCACACATTAATGCAAAAAAGAATAATTTGTTCCATACTTACTAACAGGGGGCCATAAATTTTTGGTGCAATTTTAATTTTAAAATTTTTTTCCCTGGAACTTGTTGCAAAAATCATGGTGTGCGCAATACACAAGTGTGCGCTTTACAAGAGTAACTACCACATTAATTGTTACTTTTGGAGAAAACTTTTCAAGTTCAATATAAGCGGATAATCATTTTGTTAAAAACACTTTAAGATGTGGGAACATTTTGTTGTGTGATCAGTGGAATATTTATTTTGTTATATATAACTGAAATAAAATGTTTACTGGTAGCTATACGACTTCGAAACTATTTGCATGTTATTCAGAAATTTTACTATTCAATTAGAAAAGATTCAAACAACAAAATCCATGATTTGCACACTCTTAGTACTTACAAATGTCTTCTTTCATTTTTAAGATGTAATTAAACCTAACATTGCTTTGAGTAACAAAACAAGTACAGATTTAAAAAAAATTGTATCATATCTGTCATATGGATTTATTTCTTCTTACCTGTTTCCAGTTCTTTGGGTTCTGAATTTATCAAAACATTGGGGTCCCAAGCATATGGCAAAGTTGGAGTTTTGTTGCTCGCAGGTGGTGATCCATGTTGTTCCACATTACGGCCAATCATCTTGAATGATGTGAAACCTTCTGACAGAGTTTGGAAGCAAGGAGAATATTTCCCTCCTACGATTAAAAAAATTGGACATTGATGGGACATACACACACAAAAACACAGAATATCAATCAAAAATTCTACACAAGTTCAATACTTACCAATATAAATAAGACTGCCATTATCAATTCTTTGAAAAAGTGATGTAGTAAATGCATCACATCCTGTTGAAATGAAGACCGAGTCCAATTATTACAACCAACCTGAAACACAAACATTACTATTGCAACTGAAAAAAGGCACAGTCTACCAAAGTTTTCTCAATTTTAAATCATGTACAAGTTTCTAAGAAGTAAAGTAGCATTATCTTATGTGCAGTAACTTGTACAGTTACAGTTTGCTGAATGCAATGCTCTAATCCAATTGTAAAGTATTCATATGTGCAGAATGAAGTGGAGAGATTTCGGTGGCTCTTAACATTAAGATCATCAGAGCTGATTATGGTGAAATGAGACGAGTGTGAAGCAGTGCCGAAATACAAGGAAGGAAGAAACTGGAAAGTACAGAGAGAACGTCCAGCACGATCTCCATGTGCAAAAATTCAGGAGTGAGCCCGCCAGGAATCGAATCCAGTTCGCCTTGGTGGGAGGCATGTAAGTAGTATGACCACTCCACCACCTACATAAAGTGTACACAAAACAAATGTACCAGTACACTGTATCGAAAGTAAATTTTCAGTGGTCCTGGCCAAATTCCTATGTAAATAATGACAAAGCTACGCACTTTTATTGTTTATCGGATATTGCACTTATCAAAATATCTTTTGGTCTCATCACCTAATAATTCCCATAATAATCGTTTTTAAGCTGGCTGTTTATGCAAACATGCCACTTATCACTGCGGCCCTGTGCTAGTATGGCATGCTCCCTTCACCCACACACATGACAAGAGGGGAACGGTTACCTAGCAACTTTCTATCTCTATATTTCTATATCTCTATTAATCTCTATATCTCTACCTCTACTACTCTATCTATACCCAAAAAAATACATCTTCTCTTTCAGCCACAATAGTTTGCATCCAACACTTACACACCAGGCTGCAGAGCAAGTAAAATGTGCCTGGTGATCGTAGAATTTTATCAAGATTATCTATTGCTCCAAATAGTTGTACCTATCATCACTAATATTTCCAAGTAAATGGCTTCACCTGAAAATCTTAACACAATACGAGGAATTATTATTTGCAAAGATGTTTTATTTTGTGATTAAAAAGTCTTTTTTCCCGCAAAGTTGATGTTGAATTGTATCTGACATAAAATTAACATAAATTTAAAACAAAATATTAATTATGTACAGCGTCTTCGCGAATACAATTAAATGTCTTGAAGCATACACTTGACATCCCCTTGTTGCCAAAAATTGTTTGAGCATCGAGCGACTTGTATTACCAAGCATAAAGATCATTTTCAGTAAAGTCCTGTGGGGAAATTAGATGATTTATATTAATTTATTTCAACAGCATGCATATTTTCAATACAATGATATCATGTACATGTTTATTCGATACCTATTGTCTTCTAAAAATGGGTAAGTACACAACAAGCATAAATGTAAGAGAAAATGAGACGAATTGGTTTAGAATGAATAATTATTAAAGACTGTGAAGAAATAAATTTTAATCCCTTTATTTATTCCATTATTTCTCAAAATTACAAGATTTGATATTGTGAAATATAATTAATTACTTTAAAAAACCAACATTTGTCAGGTGTGACAGGTGTGACAAACATGTGTAGATAAGCGGCTGGATACAGTAATCTTCGTATGTCCTCGGTGATACTTGCAACAGCTTGTTTCCTCCCCTTACACCGCTGTCAGAATGGGAGCTAGTTCCCTAACAACCAGCATGGCGACCTTACGCCCTCTCTTTAGGTGCAGAATGGTTTCACTACTCCCACAGCTCTTGCCCGTCATGAACACCCTCCCAGTCAATAATCTATCTGTGCACTCTCAGCTGATGGAGTAAGTGCGGGATACTCAAAATTTGGCTTGTATTATGTGTCATATCAATTTAATTTTCAGAGAGTTCAAAAGTTTTGGGTCAATTTGCAGTCTGTATCAGAATACAATACGGTATTTTTATTGTGATTACTTGTTAAAATTTATTCACAGATAATGTACAGCTCATTATACTCAACATGAAGTTGATGCGTGCTATCTCGAGGGATAGCGGTTAAGGCGTTGACTACCCTGCGAGTTTCTCCAGTAATCCTACCGCGGCATGTAGAGTTTATACTGGCCCGATGGGTCATGGTAGATTCTGTGGGAGATCGCTTAGTGGCAGGATACCATCGGAAGAGAGGGGAGTCAAACCCCAGAGTGAGAGGAAACGAGACTCTTTCCTGCCCAGGGAGTTCAATCTTCCTCACTACTAAGACTGCCAAGAGGCGGAACGCCAGTTATCCCAGGGTGTACGAGATGTGAGGGGGGTTTAAACAACAGTATTGATGGGGGTAGATGATCTGGCTGGAGAGTTCGGGGTTATTCGCAGTGGCCACGTAAGCCGATGTATGGGAACCTAGTTTGTAGGGTGAGAAACTCCGCGAGGCGTGGAGACAACCTTCGGAGGGAGTCGAACCCGAACCGTGTTCCCCGAAGCCAACTTAATTAAACATAAATTTGGTTCGTCATTTGGTGGGACTACCTTGAGTGGGGTAACACTAGCTACCAGTGGTGGACTCTCCATGTCAGATCGGGATTGTATTACGACCAACAAGCCCTTAAATACTTACTTAACTGCGATCAGTGATCTACAGGGACAAACTGAGATATCGGCATAAGTTGAATTGAGGTTCCATAGGAGGAGGTTCAACCTCGCTTTTGGCTTCGTTATTGGGGTGAGAATACAAAGCTCTCTGTAAGGCACTGCGTTCTCTACATTGTATGCAACAATTTGTTCCACCATTCTTATGGTGCACCTGTGCTGTCCTCTGACCCTTCCGCAGATGTGCAGTCCTGGAGGCATGACTTGTTCAGTTACACCCAAGGCCCTAACGTATAGAATTGCAGTCTGGTATTGGGACGTCACCGAAGGTAGGCACGGGAATACCGGAAACCCAAGAGTAGCGGCGTGTCTTGCGCAGACTAAGGCTTTCTGCAAGCTCCGTCTCCTGTGGAGTTTGGTGTGCCTCACTGCTAGTCTTCAGCGGGGTATTGCTATTACACCTGTCGCAAGATTTACTGACATACAAACAGAATATTAAAAATAGTAATAGTGACCCAGGGACTAAAGTTAAAATGACTGTAAGCAAAAGAATTTAAATTGATGTAAGTTTTATTATGTTACTAGGAAAATGGGAAAGTCCCAGTTAATTTATAAACTAGCTGAATAAAGTATAAAAACAGTTATGCAAATACACAGGTGAAGGCCAACCTGGTAAAAATATTAGATTTTAAAGTTACGTATAAGGTTCATTCTTTACAGTGTCTCCAAATTATGTCGCAACGATCAGTTACTGCGGAGTCATGGAAGTGGACTAGGGTAAATGGTACAGGGTACAGGACTTCGTGTTTACCTCTGGAGTCAGGCCGCCCTTACAGTCGACTGGTGCAGTTGTGGATTAGCCTTCTGCAAGCTGCAAGGATGATGCAGTCTTCTCAGTCTGCAGAGATAGTTGAAGCCATGTTGCAGGTTGAGGAGAGGAGAGAGAGGTATTCCACAGACCAGGGAATGCTTAGTGACCTACGCGGCTGGTGAGCCCAGCGTCTCTGCCAGGGCGTGCTCTCGGACATCCTTATATCGTGAAGAACACCATGGTAAGCGATCTTCCAGGGGTGCAGGGTAGAGTAGCCTTACAACGCAGGGGTAGGTTTATCAAGGTTGCGGCGACGCCGCTCATTCTTATCTCCCTGCGTGGAGGCAACAACTAATTTAAACACCTCGGCCTGAGGTTGCAGGATGTGACGTCATAGGGCAGCAAAGGTGCTGCTATCTCGTGTTGTCGCAGAAACTTCTTTCACAGCTAAATGTAGGGTACTGGTTCGTCAAAAATATTTTATTTATTCATAGGGGTGGCAATTACATGCCGAATTCTGGTCGTGCCGTACATTTAATAATTAATTGTGTTAATCATCTTTACGTCCAAGGCTGTCCAATACATGGAGTTCCTTTGGCCGGTACATGAAATTACTTGGCCACTGTTTATGACATGCCGCGACCTCTCATAGGCTCTTGATGGGGTGAAGTCGCCCGTAGAGAGCGCAAGCACACTGCGCAGCATGTTGGCATGCATCAATTGGCAACCCCCTGAAGCAATGTAGACCCATCGAAACCACTTTTGCTTCAGGTGTGGGGTGGTTGCTTCTCTAGCGTGGGCCTCTTCTGTGCTTGTGATGCTAGTTTCTAAGTTCAGCGTGCCCGTCTGTGAGTCACGCGACATCTGTTTACTATCAGCAAGGGGTAACAGCCTCTACCTTCTTCCTTTTCCTCTCCGGGTGTCGACACGTGAAGCCAGCCTTCCAGCTTCTCAGCGCAGCCTTCCATCGTTCCTTCGCAGCAAGGGAGAAGAATTTCTGAAAAATATTTTGCGGGAACAAGTCGTTTCTTTCCGAACCTAGACCTTCCTAGTTCGAGGGCAGAACATACCAAGTAGTGAAAGTAAAATCTTTCAAACAGCGGGTTTTACAATAAGCAGCTTGAACAAGATATTTTTAAGTTTGTTAAATTTTTATCTCTGTCTTCGAGAATAAAAAAGTGTAGCTAATGTAAGTGTAGAAAATATAATCCCACTCGCAGAGGATTAGAAATAGGGAAAGTTTACAGTGGCCCCTACCAGACAAATTTAACTGATCTGGTATTCAGCCAGCGCTGTCGCACGGTATACCAATTACATCTGAAAAAGTGTCAGTTTAAAGAAAACTAATTCTTATTATATCCTGCACTACTCCGAGTTGTTTTCCCATACATCAAAAGAAATATAACACAAAGAGCAAATCTTTTGAAAGAACCACACATGCTGACATACGACACTCAATGGTTAAATAGTTGCGTACCATTTGTACGAGATTCTTAAGGTTAGGTTTGCAGCAATGGGCTATACATAGGCACTCTTAAGCTAGGTTATGCATTTTCTCATTACTTTGCTTGACATTTGTTAGCATAGGTTAAGTAATCTTCCATTCTAGGTTATACATTTTCACTTCTCTTTTGGGATGGGGCTAGTGATTAACATGGGTTACTTATTGTCTATACTTCTTACAGGCTAGGGGTACTTATAAGTGACCTTGTTCATGCACTCTGCGCTTCTGACACAAGGCTACGTAATCTTATTGACAATGGCCTCAATTACTTCACAAGGAGGTTTTACTAGCGTGGAAGTGTACATGTTCAACAAAGTTCTATACTCTCTTACATGTTGGGGACGAGAATAGATTTCTCATTACTTGAACATACAGGGCTATCTGACTCTTGCAGAGTAGATACATTTTCTTTTGCTGTACTGACGGCTATGCAAGTTACTCTTACTTTAACAACATGAAAGCTAACTTCAACAGGGATTACTCTACATTTCCACTTTCTCTTTCAACTCACAGCGATAATCTAATTATTATAGAGAATTCCTCTTTAAGGAAAGTTACATCTTCATTTCTACTTTCTGGGCTAACATAATTAATTTTAATTGTGAATTAAAACACATATAAATCATCTTAACAAGGATTGTGCTACTCTTACAAGGAGTTTCACCTCAGTGAAATTACGTATACGTTTGTTGATGTAGCAAGAAACACAAAAGGGGGTTGTAAGGTGCACAACCTCTACACAAAATACACTTTGCAATTTTCTAAGTTTACACAGGTTCTCAGGGTTAGCGTTACTCCAGCGCTAATTGCACTATGACACTTTAAATTTTTAAGAAGTTTGAGAATTTCCTAGGCGGTGGTTACGGCGTGCTCACAGTGAGCTCTTGCTTCATGCTCTTACTGAAGGTTATAGGGGGTTCATTAAACAAGGTCACCTAGTCGCATTGCAAGGAATGGAGAGGGTTACGTCATGATTATGTTCACAGGTCTGCTGATAGGCTTCGATTATGCGATTCATACTTCCTATCAGTGCTCATGGAATTCAGTGGTATTATGTTAATTGCGTCGTACTAATTTTCAAAATAGCAACAACCAAAATTTTCAATTTCTTAGTCAATGCTTACGTTACATGAGCACTTGGGGGATTTTTCAGGGATATGCAAACATGTTTCCAGTCTGGTTTTGGTTTTGACTCTACATTACTTGTATCTCCGCAAAAAAAAAAAAACTTTTCTGGTTAGCAAGCTAAGGATAAGTCCTTTTAGTAAAAAATTAAATTTTGTTATTTTTACTTTACTGGTCTCCATTGACAGGAGGTAGGTTACATTAATTCAGCCACTCATTAATAGTGGGACCTTGGTTCCTACCAATGGAATTTTTGAATTCTCAACCTTAGAAAAACAAGTTACAAGATTACACAAAAATTTTCTCTTGGTGGGGGCACAGGTACTTTTGTCTCACTGCCTATCCTATCAGGCTAGGATTTTGGTTTGGGGTGTTTCATTGACACCTAGACTTCCCTATTAAGCTATCTAACGAGCTATTGCACTTGCGTATAATTTAGGTTCAGGCATTTCTATCACTATCAATCACTTCCTACTATGTGGTTAACTCAAGAGGTTACTGACGAGGGGGTGTGATAGTTCTACCGCTGGCGTCTCCCAGGTAGTCACTCAGTTGCTGGCAGTGCTAATAGTTGGTACTTGGTGATGCGTCGTTTCAGCGGACGTCCTCGCTTGTGGGGCACTGTAGTGGGAGCGGCAGGCCAACAATATGTTGTAGGCACCCTCCATGGCGTCTCTTGGTAGAATCCAGGGACACGGTACGTGCGCCTTGCATGTAGTGGGGTCACTCATGATGTGCACCCAGTTGTAGGTGATTGCATGGGATCAGCATCCTGGGTGCTGGTGGCGTCTGCTTCAGTAACAGCGGTCAGGCTGCTAGTGGCTTCTGCTTCAGGTGTGGCACTCATGGCAGTGAGCTGTTGTTGCCTCGTGGCAGCTGCACGGGTGACTGGTGCATGGTACTCACTTAAATTTTCCGCTCCCGGCGGTGGAGGGAGAGATATTGTGGATGGCCGTAGCGCTCACAGGCGGCCGGTAAAACGTGTATACTGGTTCTCTCCTCCTCTCCAGCCTTTCCCTGTAAGTCATCTGCGTAGATCGCCAAGTTGACCGTTGCTGATGAGGGCTGTGACAGGCTTCCTTCTTTAACTCGTCCACTCTCTCCATTCTTGCTGGGAAAGGGGTAGGATGGGTAGGGCAGCAGCATGTGCGAACTAACATCCCTATCCTGAAGGAGTTCCACCGTTTCAGGGGGAGGAGTTGCTGGGACCGATCCTGGCGGGAGCGGATACGCAGCCACGTGAAGGTCGTCGTCCAGGGTCGGAGTTTCTTCCACTGCGGGAGAGAAGGCAGAGGAGATTCATTCACCGCGTGCGGGTGACATCTCGTGTGTTTCCTAGCAATTAACAGCCAGGGGAAAGGCAAGAAGGGTAACGAGAGGTGTTTGCTGCCTATCTGCCATGCTCTCGGGGGTGACTGGAGGTTTACATACCTCCACTGGCAAATTCCTAGCGGGTTGACTCACTAGTGACCAGCGATCGGCTGGGTCATGCCACAATGACTCGGGGTGGACACGAGGTGGTGTCTAGTGTGGTTTGAATGGAGAACTGATTCTAGAACTAGGCGTATAACGGAATCTCGCAGGGAGAACCTCCTCCAGAAGTTCTCCCTCAGATACGTGCAGTAGGACAGGGGAGGGGGTGTGTGTTCCCTTCCTGAGTCCCTGAGTCCAGGGATGACGACCTACTATTGCGGGTAGGAGGGAAACACTTTGTCCGCCTTCGTGGTATCTGGTGTTCGGTTCCCGCTTGGGGCTCCAACCCTGTTTGGTTCCGTTCAGGCTGTAGTACGGACGTAATTGTGCGTAGGGGAACTTGCTGATATGTCCTCTCTCGTCATTCACCCAGTACACATTTCCTTGGAGTCCTTCCACCGTCGCGGGTCCGGTCAATTTAGAGGCCAAACTTGCTGTGAATTTGTCTGTAGCCTTGCTGAAGGGGTGGTTTTGGACCAATACTTGGGTTCTGGGGGGGTATATGTATCCCCGATTCTCGGTGGGGGGGTACTTCCACGCAATATATTTCCTTTGGTGCTCGTTCACCTGCCTTTCCCGGGTTCGAACGGCTTCAGATACTCTGCGGGAGTCGATAGGTGTTCGAGGGGGCGTCTCCCATTGCCATCCCCTGGACGCCGGAGGGTATGGCCCAGGAGGAGGCAACTTGGTGTTGCGTGGGTAACCTCGTTTTTCAGATGACGTAACGCAAATAATATCTAGGGGACCTCTCTGTCCCAGCCTTCTTGGTTGACGCCCACACTCATGCGAGGGCATTTCTTTAATTCTTGAGTTCGTCTTTCCATCGAGTTCGACCAGGGGAGATAGGGGGGTTGTCATCCAGGTCTCAGCTCCCCAGGTTTTACAGGCTTCTCATCAAGGTTGGTTAGTGAATGGAGTCCCATTGTTGGTCAGAATTGCTTGCAGATACCCCCAACGGGGAAACACCTCTGTTGAGAGTTTCTCGACTATTTACTTTGTGCCCTGGCTTGGGAGGAGAACTCTTCCACCCAGCGTGAAAACAGGTCGGTTAACACCAGCAAGTATCTGTTCCCCCGTTTACTGAACAGGTAGGGCCCCATTACATCAACCGCTACATGTTCACATGCTCTCATCGGGCATCAGTATATGAGGGGGTTCTTAACTATGGGATATCCCTTGTC
Organism: Dryococelus australis; assembly: GCA_029891345.1. Taxonomy (NCBI): domain Eukaryota; kingdom Metazoa; phylum Arthropoda; class Insecta; order Phasmatodea; family Phasmatidae; genus Dryococelus; species Dryococelus australis. The sequence continues at coordinate 115,949,728 of CM056994.1, forward strand.
CCTACATCAGCTATCGCACTGCGCGATGTACCTCCGGAGGTCCCTGTTCATTCCATTCCAAGCGTATCTATCCCTTACGCTCCATATAGTTTCTCGGGTCCCGAGGTGCTTGGCATGGGGATGGTGATGGAAATGGGCGCGTATCTCCTGGCGTAGGTTGGGGGGAGCCCAGACATGCCAGGGGGAGTTCATGGAACCATTCTTGGTCCATATGACCTCCCTGCAACGACGGTACCGGTGGGATTTTCGTCTTGACTAGGTCAGCCTGGGGTTTGTTCTGTTGTGCTTCCTGTATCCTATTCTGGTTAAGGTTTGTTTGATGGAGTTGTAGCCCCAGGTTCCCAAATGGTTGGGGAGGGTGGGGAGACACAATCAGCTCCCAGTCTTCGCTGGCTTTGGTAGCTGCCTTTGAGTGGGGACAGCGAGAAAGGACGTCTGGTAAATCATTTACCTGCCCAGGACAATGTTGGATGGTGAAGTCGCACTCACTAAGGAATAATTCCCATCGGCCGAGTTTGGCTCTTTGTTGGTGAGAATTGTGTAACCATTTCAATGCCTTATTATCGGTTCGCATAATAAAAGATTTGCCCTTAAATAGATAGCAATATTTACGCTTTGCCCAAATAACCGTTAGGCACTCTTGCTCGTTACTATGGTATCGAGCTTCAGTGTCAAGTCTGGTGTTTGCATAGAAAATGACCCTGGGTTGGTTCCACTTGTTTTCCTGACAAAGCATTGCCCCTAACCCTACCTGACTGGCATCCATTCGTAGTATCAAGGGCCTCCCTCCAGAGGGCCAGTGTAGCTGCCTAATGTGGTGGAAGCTTTCCTTCAATGCCTCAAAAGTGTTCTGAGTTGCAAATGTCCAGCACCAAGGCCGGTCTTTTCCTAGAAGGACGTAGAGGGGGGCCACATTGGGCACAAATACGCGGAGTCAGTTACATAACCCGAGAAAACAACGAAATTGTCTCTTCATTTTGGGGACCGGGGCATCTTGGATGGCTTGAATTAAACATTGCTGGGGAAAAATGCCCTCAGGAGACAGAACATGCCGTAGGTATGCAATGTCTCTTCCCCCAAAATGACTCTTGCTTAATTTGCACGTAAGCCCATGCATCTCTAACCACTCTAGTACCCTGGTTAGGTGATTGCAGTGCTGTTCCCAGTTCCGAGAATAGATTAATATGTTGTCACAGTAAGCGAAGCAGAATTTCGCAATGTACCATGTCAGGACATCGGCGGCCATCAATTTTTGAAAGGTGGTGGGAGCATTTTTCAGTCCGAACTACATCACTCGGAACTGTAAGGTTTCTCCAGTTGGGGTGGTGAACGCTGTGTACTTCCTACCGTCCAGATAAACAGTAATTTGCCAGTATCCAGATTGAAGGTCCAGAGTATTAAATATCGCTGCCTCTCCTATTTTGCAAAGTGTATTGTGAAGATTGATGGAAGGGAGCGCTATTGGATGGGTATGTTTGTTGAACTTTATGTAATTCACACAAAAGTGTTTACCTCTGTCCTTCTTAGAGACCAAAACTATAGGAGAGTTGTAAGCGGACGTAGATGGTTTGACTATCCCCTGCTGTTTCATTTCCTCCACCGTCTCTAAAATTTCCCACTGTCTCTATGCGGATACTTTATATGGTGGGCTGTACGTGGGTTGTTCAGCGTTGGGCCATATCTCGTGTTGAATATTCCGGGTTTGCAAGAGAGGTCTGGATTTCGAAAATATGTTGGCATTTTTCCCTAAGATGCCCTTAAGTTATAGGAACTGGTTCCCATCGAGTTGGTGTTGTATTTCGGTCGAGTCAAGAGGGGGGAGGGGGGGGGGGCTAACTCTGGGATGGGCATGTTCCCAACTGATAGTTATCAGCTCAGTCCTCCCCACATGTATTTTCTCTTGCCCAGGGTCAATAATACATTGTTGATTCTTTAACCATGGTTGGCCAAGGATGACCTCGCTTATGTTGGGGACTACGCTGAACCCAGTTTCCTGGGATAGGCGCCACACATTCATTATTAACTTTATTTTCCCCTGTGCACGTAACATGCGGTTTGACTGGGCCATTTGAATACCTAGGGGCTGGGGTCGAAGGCCTGCACTCTGATGTGCTGCTTTGAAAGTGACGCTACATTTTTCTGGGTACCTTAAAGCATTTTCTTAAGCATTCCTAAGAATTCTGAATTTTCTAACCTTTAATTTTGTTGTTTCTTTCCAGTTTGAGAGATTGTGCTATTTCTTGTCAAGTGAGCTGATTTTACCCTCACTTTGCCGAAAACTATTTTGTATACTATCCCCCAGGATTAACCTGTATTTTATCCTTATAATAAGTTTTTTTCCAAAAGCAAGTATTACCCTGTGATGAAATTTATTTTTAATAATTTTGCTTGTTGCGACACCTATCAGGACTTATGTAATTCTGTTTTGTTAGTGTGTGTGTCACTGGTTTTGGTGTATCCAATGTAATTGTGTGATTTAGTTTAGTTATTTTGACATTCAGTTTTCCCCTTTTGAGAATTTTGTTTTGTGTTTGTGTTACTAGAATTGCACCAAATTCCAGTCATATATATACTAGACAATATAACATTCCCCTCGTCAAGTGCCAGTCGTCGTGCTGACATCAGCACTCCCTTACATACAACCCTTCCCCAACACACCACACCTCAGTACAATGCCAGAGCTCCAAGGGGGAGGACGTACCAGAGCTGCTCCTCACCTCAAAAAAAGAAAGAAAGAAAGAAAATAAAGTACAACAAACTATATATACAAAAAAATCCATCAAAGAAATTTGGTTAAACTTTTTCATCAAACAATTTTGATAAAATTTATTTAATCAAACAATCTGATTGAATCAGATCAGTCTAAGGATTAATCCAATTGGAATAAAAAGTTTGATCGGATTAAGATTGGATTAATCATTAATCCGATTATATTGATTTCAAAGGGTTAATCCAATTAATCAGAAGTGAAGTAGGATTCCTACGCCCCTACTACAAGTGAATAGACTTTTGAACAAATAAACATTGGGTGGTTTCTAAAGCACTTTTGGAACAAACGAAGCATAAAAATGAATTTTAGTGTCTCGTATTGTTTACTATTTCAGAATATTTTAATCAATTATTTCAGCCAAATATTTCTATTCGTTTTGAATATGTTTTGTTGGTGTTCCTCACTAGTAATACAGTACACTCCCGCTTAATCATGCTTTGCTTAACTGGTTTTCGGCTTATCCGTGCGGCAGTCAGGCGATGCTGTGTCATTTAACAAGCAGCGGTAAGTAACATCTATCGCTGTGCCACATGAGCTAATGTTTATCTCTTTAAACTGTCAGCCTGTCACAGAAACCTGCACGAGAGATCCATTTCCGTCTATTGAAGTGCATCAGACTCTGACTCATCTCAGGCCGTGTCCGAAATGGCAGATTTTTTTGACAAAATGATCACGTGACACGATTTAGTACAAAAAAATGGAGGTGTTTTTTGCAATTTGGTAATTGGTATTTTCTATCAAGCAGCAGATGTTATAAAAAACTACAAAATTAAAACATGCGCAAAAGATTTATAAAACAAATATTGTTCATAAAATACACTAGGCATGTTTTAAAAAGCAGGTAACTGCTGTGTGTTGTTTATGCATTTTGCAACAAATTTTTTGGAAGTCATTATAGCATAACTTATTAATTTCTTATTTATTAATGTACGCGCAGCATTCCAGTGATGATTGTAGAAATATTTTTCACTGTTAACGTAAAAATGTGTCGCCATGAGTGCTAAACAAGTGTAGGTCGACAACTCCTGAAATGAAACTTCCGAAATTACAAATTACAAAATAACAAATTCACCATTTCTGCTTTGGATACAGCCTCAGTTATCCCCCCGCCCTGAAGAAACACGTCTTTCCAGTTTATCGATTGGCGAGCCGGGTCATTGTTCACTCATTTTCTCAACGTCAATAAAGGGTAAAAGGACAATTTAAACTATTGTGGAAAAGTTAGAAATAATAAAACAATCTAAGCATGGTGTGTTACAAACAAAAACAATAATTCCTGTGCCATACAAAAGAAAATTGAAGCTTTTTTCAAGAAAGGCACAGTTTACCTTTTCTTATTTATTTTTTCATATCAAGTGTTTAACTGTCAACAAAAAACTAAACATTCCAGAGATTTTAAACTTTTGTATGTGTTCGTAAGTCGGTAAAATTTTAATAAGCTTTTGAATTGTAAAGGTTATTTTTTTTAATGGAGATTGTATTGAATTGTTTAAATGCCCGGTCGCCTCATTTAAAGTCCCGTTATAGTCTAGTCTCTATTGCATCACATTCTAAACTGTCAACTAACTCTGCCATCTAAAGGGTGGGTATGAGTGACGCACATTGAGAAAGCAACACACACAACTACAGACCGCTTATCTATCCCTCCGGGTCGCCCACCTCACACGCTTATCTGGCACCAGCAAAAGGCTGTGTATACTTGACGCGCCGTGAATTAACTACAATTGGTGCAACATAAATATCAGTTAAAGTAGTGTACACTTTAAATCCTGCCCATACAGTGCGTGATTTTTGTTTGCTTTGAAATGTATATTAGGTACTGTGTATTATCACAATTTTTGGAGCCAATATCATTGTTCCATTAATAGCAAAAATGTGTAAATTCGATTATCCAGGTTTGTAAATACAAATTCGCTTATTCGTGTTTACTCTGGCCCCAATTAACATGGTTAATCGGGAGTTTACTGCAATCTTGTCTGACTTTCGGCAAAATCTGTTTGGTTCCAGCATTTAATGGATTTTGGCTAATTTTGTTGGATGATTAAAAATATATACAATTCTGTCAGTTACTGTTACCATGTTAATTTCCATTTTATGTAAGTGTTTGTTTGTGTAAAACAGTAATTTCAGCCTTTCGTTTTCTTTTGGGTATGCTGCATATTCTGTAGAGTTAAATTATTGGGTTTTTTTTTTTGTTTTGAATCTTTGTTCGTAGCAAATAAGTTTTAGTTTTCTTGTAGTTCAACAGTAAGATAATCTAATTATGACTATTATTTGTATAACCTTTGAACTTGTTATTCTAAATTGTTGTTCTTAATTATTTACTTTTTTTTTTTGGTAATGTTTAATCGACCGCATTGAAGTGTTTGAATGGTTTTATTCGGACCAATTGTTCATTAACACATGTGTCAATCTTTTAAGATATTATTTGAAGTTTAGTCCTATGTTCAAATTATTTGTTAAATACTAAGCATCAATAAGTGTCTTTTCGAATTTTGTTTACCCAGATATTTCTCGAATGTATTCTTAGAGTATTTGGACTGTAATTGTCAAACTGTATGTATCGATTGTAACACTCAAACATCAATACATGCTATGCTACGATTTCGCGAAAAGGACGTACGTCCACACTTTCTTTGGCAAGAACATAGTGTGACCTTTCTTAAGTTTCTCTTGTGCTGTTTTCCTGTATCTTCATGTAACCGTTAGATTCTCACCGCTGCGGCTGTTCACAGATGTACCAACTTTAGCCTGGATTTCTGACCCTGTGGTAGCGAGCTTGACTACTTTGGTCCTGGCATGGGTTTAGCTGTCGGCTTCCCCGCCTGATTTACGGATTTATTCCGGATGTGCTTCTAAATTCTCCCATCACTCAGCTGTGATTTTCTCGCCGCTTTCTCAGGCCATGAAATTTTATTATTTTTGAAGCATGTGGTTTTACATACAAGCCATACAGTTTTCGATGCACGAACTTTAGTTTCATCGTAAGCATGTATCGACCTTAAATGAACAAAATTTTGTAATACTCATTGTAACCTAATTTGTGTTGAATGTTAACCTAGAGTGAAATTATGACATTTTGTGGCAACATGCATTCGTCACCTTGACCCCCAAGGTCAATCAGGGCAAACAGACATTTTGAAAACCTAAAATGAATAAATATTAATATAAAAAGGAGTACTCGTTAAGATGTTAGGGGATCCCTACTACAGTATTTTGTTTTCTTTAATCCAGTATAACATCAAAAAAGATAAATACCACAATATAAAAAAAAAATAAAAAGAAAGATTTACTCAACTCTTAATTATATTAATCATGTATGCTCTGCTTTGTTATGTCTATGTCATATTGCCTGTTGTTACTGATATTGTTATTGTTTAAAGATTTTTATTTAAAAGAAAAATACTAACCGAAATAAAAATAAAAATTACGTTTCTGAATTTCATTAGTTTTCCCTTTACCCCTTGTGATAAATTTAATTATTTTGAGTATACTTATTGCTCCTTTGGAGGTTATGAAAACTAAAATTTTTTTACTGATTGTTATGTACCTATGGCCATACTGGAGCGACCTTTTTTTTTTTTTTTTATGATGGACACCATGTCAAATTTTGGCTTTTTGCTTTCATTATGGTTTGTGTGGTAAGTATGCACGTGGGTCACAACCAGGTCCACAGACAATTCTGTTCCGTTCGTTCGTCTTTTGGGTTGTGTCAGTATTTGGGGCTGTTTGGTTCTTGTGAGTATTTATCGCACTTCCGAACCCCTGAATGCAGGTACACTGACAAGCGGTAAAGACTTTTGTCCTTATGAAATTACCAGTGGCTCCTGAATCGATTAAGGCTCGTTGAGGAATGAGGTTGACCTCAACGCATATATATGGTGATTCTTAAGGCCAGGGGTCTGCCTACTGCTTACCATCAGGGGGGCGTTCGTCGCTTGTACTGGGTGGGGAGGAGAACTGTGTGTCTCCTGAGGTTGCCACCTCGGGCAATCCCAGTTGAAGTGCCAGCCCAGGCAGTGCCAGCAGCATGGCAAGGGGGCGGCGGGGTTCGACAAGGTCATTGTGTCTCGCCCTGCAGGTGGTCTAGGGAAGAGGGGACGGGCCGGCATCCTTGGCGCATACTACATGGTTCTTCCCAGGGAGGGGGCGTTCATTCATTTCTAAATCCCTCGCTATTTCAGCACAATCCTTGACCAGCTGCGGTCTCAGGGTTAACAGAAAGGTTACGTAGCGAGGGCAGGAGGGTGCGGGTTATGCACCTGACATGCTAACCTTCAATTTGTTCAGGGAAAACCCGTTTGTGAAGGCATTCCATCTGCCTTACAAGTAACTTGACTTCCTTGTTGTTGCGCAGTACACGGGAATGTAAATCCGTGATGAGATCTGAGAGAATTTCATTGACTGAAAAATGTGAGGCGAGCTGAGATTTGAAATGGCGACATCCTTCTACAAACTCCCCATACTTTACCCACCATTTCCTGACGGGTCCACTGAGTTAGTGGCGTGCTCTGCTTAGCCATTGTTTACGGGGCCTTCATAAGACTTTCCGTGAAACTCAGGCATTGTGAGTTCACAGGGTAAGCCTGGGATAACCAGGCTATTTCGGTTGAATCGGGTTGTGCGGTTTGTACGTTTGTTCCTTCCTACAGACTTCACATTGATACAACTGACCTGGATTCTGGATGTGGTCTTCCACCCAGCCTATGCACGAATGGTGAAAGTCACGATTGCATAATACGCAGTAGACAATACATCGTCCCTGCCCTTCACATTCGGGCCATTGACTGACCCATACGTCTTCCGGTCTACACAACGGATACCTGAATTTCAGCCCGTTTGTGTAGCGTGGTGTGTCGTCCCATCCAAGACACGTGTAATGTTATTCGCAGTGGCAGTAATTGCAAAAGATTTAATTCACACTTGTGCCTGAGCACGATGGACTGGGGCACGGCATGTTGCTTTTCGTTAGTGGCATTTGTTTCTACTAGAGTACCACGCGCTTCCGCTAGACTCACATCGGAGTCTGACAAGGTCATTAGTTGGGCGTCACGGGGTGTTTACTTCGACTAACCAAAGTTGTGGGTGAGCTTCTCTGCAATGAGTTACTGAATGAGGAGGGGGGAGGGAGGTTACTGGATAGGTCCAAGCTCCCAAGATGTGACATATTGGAGCTAATGGCTCCACGTTGTGCGCAAATTGACGCATGCTCCTATCACAAGGGATAGTGGTTATGACGCTGACTACCCTCCCGAGTTCCTGAAGTGTTCCCACTGTGGTGTGTAGTGTTTATACTGCCCAATGGGTCATGGTAGATTCTCTGGGAAATCGCTTAGTGGCAGGATACCATTGGAAGAGAGGGGAGTCAAACCCCAGAGTGAGGCAAAACTAGATTGTGTCCCCACCCAGGGAGTTCAATCCTTTTCGCTACTAAGATGTGAGGGGGATTTAAATGATTGTGTTGGTGGGGGGTGGATGATCTGGCTGGAGAGTTAGGGGTTATCCGCAGTGGCCGCGTAGGCCGATGTGCAGGAACCTAGTTCGTAGGGGGAGAAACTACACGAGGCTTGGGGACTACCTTCGGTGGGTGTCGAACCAAAACCATCTTCCCCGAAGCCAACTTAATCAAACATAAATTTGGTTCGTCACTCTGTGGGAGTACCTTGGGTAGGGTAACTCTTGCTACCGGTGGTGGACTTTCTCCTGCTGGGTAATCCGTGTCAGATCAGGATCGTATTCCGGCCAACAAGCATTTAAATAGTTACTTAACTGTGACCAGTGATTGACCGGGACAAACTGAGATATCGCGGCCTAGGTGTGAATTCAGGTTCCACAGGAGGAGGTTCAACTTCGCTTGTGGCTTCATTATTGGGGTTAGAATTCAAAGTTCTCTGTAAAGCACAGCCTTCTCTACGTCATATTCGACACTTTGTTCCACCCTTCTGATGCACATCTGTGTTGTCCTCCGACCCTTCCACAGACGTGCAGTCCTGGGGGCATGACTTGTTCAGTTACACCCAAAGCCCTAACATATAGAATTGCAGTCCGGTATTGGGACATCACAGAAGGTAGGCGCGGGAACACCGGAAACCCAAGAGCAGCTGTGTGTCTTGTGCAGACTAAGGCTTTCTACAAGCTCCATCTCCTGTGGAGTTGGGTGCACCTCACTGCTAGTCTTGAGTGGGGTTTTTCAATTACACCTATCGCAAAATTTACTGACATACAAAAGGAAAATTAGAAATAATAATTATGACCCAGGGAATAAATTTAAAATGACGGTAAGCAAAATAATTTATGTTCACATTAGTTTTACTACGTTACTAGGAAAATGGGAAAGTTCCGGTTAATTTATAATCTAGCTAAACAAGTTATTAACTGGATTATGCAAGCAATCAGGTGAAGGTGAGTCTAATCTAAATAATCATCAAAATACTAGTTTTTAAATCTAAGTAAAGAACAGTCTTTACAGCATCTCCAAATTTACGGGGAGTATCCAGAAGGGTAAATTCCGTCGAAACTGTTATCAATAACTTTACAATTTTTAACAATTATTTTGTGAGCTACGTTGTAACATTCAAACAGTTTAATACAAGTTATCAGACAAATTTAAGAAATAAGAAATATTGCTGCACAAATGAATTACATATGGGATGAAGCAAGTATCGAGTAATAAAATACACAAGAAGGGAACCATGAATGATGCTTATGGGCACTGCCAACCAAGCCTGCAGCCATAGAGTTTCAATGACAAAACAATGTTGAAGAAATTCCTTCATAATACATTAATATTAAGGATAACTGTTTGAAACAAAAAGTATTCTATGTGATACTTCTTAAGGAATCCTGTTGTAATTGTGATGAAGATAAAATTGACTGTGAACTCCAATTACTTTGGATGCAAAATTAAAACATCAATTGGAAGTGAGGCTACCCGATTGACACAATTCACCCCCATGATGTTTTGCGAACAACTGACTGCCTTCTCTCGTCGGACCAGGGTTGCCAACTCTGTGATCCAGTGCTGGATGCAGATGTGCCAACTGCCAAAACCTTGAGATGTGGAGGCACGGGAAAATCAAATATTGAATGTGTCCAACATGTGGGAGGAAGTCAGTACACACATGAAATTTGTACAGTATACTCTCAGACAGTAACCAAAACATGAAAACGCGGTAATCTCATACTTACAAGTCCAAATATTCTGCCAACCTTGAAATGTTATATTTCAACAATTGAATAGCAATGGGAAAAGTTTCACCACAGGATGCTTGAGTTGTCCAGTGAAGGTGGGCACAGTTGTTATTCTTGTCACACCATCCTTTGCTGAGTGGAGCTCCAGGACTCTCTCCAAATGCCACAGAAGGGGAGGAAGCCTTTCTGCCTTGAGTAGCATGAGTTGGTTGGAAGCAAGCTCGGGTCCTTCGTCATGCCCCTTCTACCGCTGTGGTAGAGTATGCAAGTAATGGCAGTGTTAGTGATACCAAAAATCCTGTCGCAGCCACTCTACAAGCTGCCATTAGTGCAAGCCATTGAGGTGGACATCCCTGAAGTCAGGATCACGCAGAGTAAACAAGGGTTCAAGGGTCAGAAAATGGCCAGGTGTAAGGGCACCGAGAATGCTGGAGATCACAACTCCAATGGCCTGGAATCCAACATTGCTTCCACCAAACAAGCATAGTATACAATTCTTCAAATGTTGTTAAGACCTGATCCCCAATAACCTTGTGGAGGTGGGACTTTAATGATTTAACTCCAGCCTCTCAAAGGCCTCCGAAGTAAGTTGAAGCAGGAGGGTGTAAGGGCCAGTTGCCAACAAGCTGGGACAATGTGTCATTTAACATCTGTTGGTGAAAAGGGGATAAAACCAGCTGCCTGAATCGTGCAAACGATTATGAGCTCCTACCAAATTAGTGCCGCAGCAAGAGACTCCCAAGGATCTATTTTCCGAGCCAGTCCACCGTAGGCCAAGAAGTACACCAGTGGCTTGCAGGCTACCTTAGCCAACTGGACCAGCCACCTACAGAAGAATTGCATTCTTCACCCCAATTGCTCTGTCTCCACCGCTACGACCTACGGACCCCCGGGCACCCAACACCAGTACCTGCAGTGCCTCCACGTGCTATCATTGAGCCTACTGTCAGCCCAAGCAACAGTCATGAGCGTCGTCCAGATATACAAGTCAAGACAAGCAACCTCAAGCACAAAATCACTTTGCCAGTGTCAGACTTTGAATCCTGCTGAAAAGTTACCAGGCCAGTCCTGTACACCGGGCAAGCACCCATACCCTGCAAGGTTTAGACTCGTCACCAAACCCCCATCAGAATAGGGTGCATCTGATTCAACGCCCAACAAAATCAGTCTTACTTAGCACATTTGTCTCCAATTCAACAGGATGTCACGTGTCAATACATTTACAGGTCCAAACAACTGTTACACTATAAAATCCTGCCAATTTTTACGTGTAATATTTTTTTCTAAAATTTTACCTTAATAATTACACTTAACAAAAAATTATGAAATAATAATTTTTTTTTTTTTTATTTCATTAAGTGACAGCATTATCTGAAAAAGTTGTTCTGAATATTTTTTTTTATTGAAACTGTTTTCCTTAAAACTGATGCATTCAGAAGGAATTTCTTTACCATTGATCACCCATATCTAAACTCTGCGCTAGGCAGAGCTCTTAAACTGGGAAATGTTTGGAGAGCCAAGACATGGATGTAGTCACACACTGTACCTGGCTTGGAATAATTTTGTAATTACTACCACTAAATATTCATCCAATGGTATATTCAAAACCCATTGTACATTGTTTAATGTACAAATACTTTTTTCTCAATGATTTGTATACAGTGAAACCCAGATTTTACATTCCGCCAATAACATTTTCCTGTCAAATACACCACTTTCGTTAGGTCCCGTCATTTCCGCTATGTTTACAATACATTTCATTCCCACAAATTACATGGCAAATGCAAGGGCCTTCTCGTGCTGTACACTGTTTGTTTGTGTTGTTTTGTGAGTTGGGAGTGAAGGAGAGGATAATAGGGTGGTGATGTTTAAGTAAGACAGGCTCAACTGCTGCCGTTTTGCATCAGAAAATGCCATTCTTATTCCAAGAACTAACTCACAGTCTGTCACTCACTGAAGTGGAAAGGGAAAGTGGGAGAAGCTACCCTGCTGTGAGGTACTCTATTGGAAGAGGAAAGAGTGAGGGAGAGAGAGAGATGCCTCTCTCACCTCAATGCTGTCAACTGTGACAGGCACTTATAATCATCTACAGCCTGTGTTGCGGGTTGCCAAATTATCAGCTGTGCAGGCACATATTGTAGCATCATCTTGTTCTTTCAGTATTTAAAAACTTTTAAAAGCAATACGAAATCTAACATTCATTAACCTGGTAACTAGCAGAGTTCAATTTTAATCTCAGTAAAATAAGAGATTGATGAATTTAAGAACTATAAGTATTAATAATTTTTAATTTTCTGAATACAAACAAAGTTGAAATATGCTGAAAAATGTGGAACACAACCTTGTAGATTTTATATTTTTTTATTTGATACGTTGAAACTTAAATTGTTTAAGTTGCCCTGGCCTAAGATTAAAAATATACTACTAAAATATTTTTGAAGTACTGCTTTTATTCTTTGATTTTAAAGAATTTATGTGAAATTAATTTTCTTATTCTTTTGTAAGTTCACTTAAAGCATCAAATAGTACATCGTGCTAGTGTTTAAACATTGAATAATATATTTGCTGTTGTTTTAGTAACAGCTTGAAGTTGGGTTTGTCATGATATATTTCACTTTTATTTACACTTTTCCGCTGAATTACATCATTTTCAATTTTCCCCTTGAAAAGTGTAATACAAAGGTTTCAATGTATATTTCCGAAACAGTATGCTCCCACACTTGTTTGCTGTATATTTAAAAAAAAAAACTCTTGCAGTGTTTCACAACGCCTGTTTGTAGAACAACTTTAAGGATTATTCCCAAAAAGTTAGCGAGTTATATGCCCCTGAAGATATGCCCTTATTAATGGTTTTAATTTTTTTAAATGGATTACAATGGCTAATTAATGACAACAAAGCAATCAGAACTTATTCTGTCTTTCAAATTCTAAAATAAATAAACATATTTATGCATTATTATTTATATTATTATGTAAATAAAAAAGATTGTATTATAATAAGGGGAACTGCAAATAATGTAAAAAGTAACTTGCAAGAGCCAATAGAGGCCTTGCTAATGTAGATAACATTTTGGTGTTCTTCAGAAGGCTCTAAACGTAGCAAGTGGTATTAGCAGACTGTACATTTTCATTAATGTCTTTACCATAAAAAATAAATATCTAATCTGTATAACTGCACACAAACTTTCCTAAGAGATAGTGTGAGTCATGCATTATTTACTGTCAGTGAAGTTTCTAGACAGGCTGCTTTGATTAATACCATGTTTTATGAAGAATTTCCAGGATTTCTATCCTTCTTTATCCAAAGTAACATTGGAGTTAACACAATACAAAGTAACATTGACATTAACACAATTATGTACCCACCTGGGACAGATGTGTGATGTAGCTTGACATGAGTAATGGAGAATCAATGATAGGTTTATTAATTTGCATATGCAGATTCACGAGCGTGATATCTTCCTGGGACGACATAGCTGATATGAAGGATGTGCTGGACACTGAATGAGAGTCGGACGAGTCCAACAGTGTGTTTTCTGTGCACTGGAATATGCATTCTGCAGGCTCCTCAGGACTCTATTAAAAACATAGGTTGGCTTTTGTATTCCCTCCTATTCTTGCAAACTTCTGTCACATGAATAAATGCACACATAATTCCTTTAGAAAAATTACTTTGGTTGTACAAATGCACTAAAAATATATTTCAAAACCTTGCGGAAGTATCTGTCACATATAGAGAATGAAAAAATGACATTTAAGCATAGGTCTAGAAACCTGATCCATGCTATGAGTTCTACTTCCCAAACTGTGTTTACTTTGTATGACATTGTATGACTTTGTTGAATGTCACCACTGCTGTTATGTGCATAGTACTCTAAGCTGCATACAAACACACTGAAACAATGAACATCTCTAATTATCTTCTAACATTTTAAGTACGAAAAACAGTAACACTATAAGCTTCCAAAAAATTCTATAACTGCCACAATACATTGTTTAACACAAAATGTCCAAAGGATCCAAGTTCAAGGAAGTGAAAGGTCTGCAATCAAGGGGGCTCTTCCTTGTCTTTCACCGTTGTTCATTGGTACTGAGTAGCTGGCTATGTTTTATGATCCCTGGTAGCTGAGGACTGCTGTTTCAGTTGTAATGGTAGTGTGTTCAATGACAGCTTTGTAGGATCCCTGAATTAGACATAGGCCATGAGAACCAGTGGTCTAGGCAGCTCTGAGTGGTTGAAGTGCAAGACTCTGGAGGCCCAACCTTGGGTGGCCAGAGCGTTGAACGTATACTGCCACTTTGGTGGTGTCAGTGGCAGCAGTGACACCACCATGCTGGGTCAGCACCAGTGGTGTTGAACGTACAGGTAAACCTAAGAGAACTAACTGATTCGCTGGTGGTTGCGAGGTGATGGTTCTTGCTCACTTGACCTAAGTTTCATTCTGTAGGCAAGAATACATGTATACAGCACCTAAGGAGCTCTCTGCTGCTTGTCTGGCATGAGCAGCAGCGATAACCACTGCCTTACACTCCCCTCCCATGTTTGGTGTATAGCATGAAGAAATCAGACTGAGAGTAAGCATGTGGGCTTCCTCATTTGTATGGCTAAAAACCCTTATCTCCCTAATTAAAGCTGCAGGGTCAGTGTTCTGACCAGTAAGGTTCTCCCCAGCAAGTACGTGTCCCTCTCTCTGCATGATGCCCTAGAGATAAAGCATGTGATCCATGGATTCCCATCCTCCTCTCCTTGCAGTATAAGACAAGGACGATGTGTTGCCTCATGGCCCTGGGTACTCTGTGGCTGTACCAACATTAGTTGCCCGATGATCTCCAGCGGAAAGGCCAACCCAAAGGTTTAGGTCTACTGTTCAATCTTGTATCAGTGTACCTCTGTTTAGTTTTCCTTTCTGTCACCTAAGCGGGCTCAAAGACTGTAAGTGGATGTATATAGGCTGCATAAGATGGGATACAATCGGTTAGTAAATTCTAAGTGAAAATCTTGTGCACATTATGAGAGATTTGGACTATGGTCAACAAGTTTACTGTATCTGAGAGACAATAAATCTAAAGTATTTGCCCATGCAAATGCCGGAAGGTCATATGTTAAGTGCCAGCATTCAGAACCTAAGAGGTAGGGTGTGGTGCTAAAAGCTCTGTTTTGGGGCGAGAGAAAACCAGGTGTAATAGTTGAGGTACAGCTACTGTGAGAGACAGCATGGTTGTATGAAAATATCTGAGATATTTAAACTGGTGGGTTAAAGACGTATGCATGCAAACATGACAGTTCCTAACTAAGTGATGAAGTTAAGGATTCTCAGAAGAAGGGTGCGAGTCTCTGCCATTATTATGTGCTTGCCCTATGAGCAATAGCATGAAGACAAAGTGCAACTGGGTGTGGCACGAGACAAGTTTGCTGCTGGAAACTGAAGGTCGTGTATAAGAGTTGTGTTGCCACTTTCTTAGGAGAAAAAAGCTGGTGACACTTGGCGTACCAGTTCTTTTAATGGAGTGATTGTATGGGGAGAGGGTGGTGCAAGAGGACAGGAACAAGAGGGAGGGGGGGTGAGCAGCTCCAGCCAGTGTGTTGCATGCAAAAAAGGTGAATCATGATCGGTGTCATCATCACCCTCATCAACCGCACTAACTGAACATATTTGAAAGTCCTGCTTGGGATCAGTTTTTCTGTCATTTTTTGACCTGGCACCATATGTAAAAGTGTAAAAATAACACTGCCATGAGTTGAATGAGTGGACTGATGTTTTTATGTGAAACTGTTATGAAAAAAATTAATCACAAATTATGCATTTACTCTCATTACACCCCCCCACCCCCACTCCATTATATAATGTTTGCACCCGTGATTTTCAAGACCTAAAAAATATTTTTAAAAACCTACATAATATTTGCGCCAGACTTTGTGATGGTGCTGCAACACCGTAATTATTCTGTGCCACAATCAATACATCTATATAGAATTATCAACAAGGGAGCTGAGGCTTACCTAGTGTATGAACCATTTGACATTTCCAGAGAGGACATTGCTACTGACGTGGGTGCGGGTCTTAGCAGGCAAGCAAAAACAGAAGATGCAATGCTCTAGGCTGCCTCTACGCCCTCACCCTACTGATGCCCTCCCTCATTACATGTACATTTGGCGTCTGATGCTACAATCTACATTATCAAGATTTGAATTTACTGGACTTGTCCCACTTTGAAAACCATCTGGAATGTTCTTCAACACTTGTCAACGTATTTTTTGGAATATAATAGGGGTTGTATTCCATCTTCGAAAGATAGAAAGGATAGGAACCTCAACATAAGATATTCTTGGCAGAAGGCATATCCTGCCATGTTGTATAGTGACTTTATTATGGGGCAATTGTAGGGAAAATATAAAGATAAGCGTGCTTTATAATAAGCAAATTTTTTAAACATTGCAATATTTAGGCTGAGCTTGTTATGCTCTATGAGCCCATAATTAATGTAACTTTATACAATTTATTGATTACAAACATTTTTAATGTGAAGTCTTTTAAAACCTGTTTTTTTAGCTGTTTGTAATTTTTTTTTTCTTATGCTTGTATTTTTGATATTAGGCATTTTATATGGAAAATGATAAAAAGAATAAGCCCACATACAAACAATAAAAAAACAAACTGACTTTTTATCATTTCTCACCATTTTAGGGTTTAAATACTTGGTATTCCAATCTGTATTAGGAGATCGTTGACTTTTTCACAATATTTTGTGACTGCATTACTGTATTTACTTGCACTCTGAAATTGAAACACTGCTGATTGAAAGATTTTGATAAGACTCACTTGTGATCAAATGAGTGGTATGGAAAGAAAAGGAGTAGAACATCTCTGTTATGTATCGAGTGGTTGGGTTTCCTGCAGGTGCTCCCGCTCTGTGACAACTTCTACAGCAGGCAACACAATCTTTGTCACTCCTGGAATAAATGATAACAGGCGGATGTTGCTGTCTCTGAAAAAAGGCCTTGTTGTATTAATTGCTAATTTTTTTAAATTTTTTCTTGACACTTTTTTAACTACTATACTGGTAAGTTTTTTTTTTGGGTTGGTTAGTAAATTTTAGCCTTTTTCTTAATTGTATTTTATTTAAATTTTTGCAAGTGTGAAATAACATCACATTTGCTGCCGGGCATCAAAATTGTTTTCTACAGTCATACGATAAGCAGCCTAAAGGCATCAGCTAAAACTGTAATATGGGTCATCCGTCTTTGCATCAGGACCTTAAGTCCATAAAGGAGGAGGGGGGTTGTTTGTATGGATGACCTGTACAAGTTATGTCACTATTCTGTTGCTGGCTGAGAAGCCATTACATGGTTGCCAGTCCTGTGTGCCCACATCAGCTCTGACCACTGCTGCCACCTGGCTTAAGGTAAATACACTCGCACTGCAGCATGGTGTGACTGCATGCAAGCCGTGCTGGTAGTGAGCAAGTCACAGCAACATTCTTAACATTTATACACAATATTCTATCATCACAGCAAGTAAACACCAAAAGGAAGCCACTAGAAACAAATTCAATAACCCTTTTAATTCATACAACACATGTTGTTGAATTTAATACAAAAAAAACTAACTTCCATGCATAATATTCACATCACATTTCTTTTAGAAGAAAATGTGGTTAAATAAGTGCAAACATTATATAAGTAAATACAGTATACTAATTCTTACACATATGCATAAATAAAATTAATTCAGCATCCATCAATTTAAACACCACACTTCTAATTTGTTATTGTAAAGCATGCAATTACTTTTCCTACACCAACTGTAACATTATTATAAGTATGCCATTCCACAGGTCCACAAAAATATAGACAGCTAAGGCTATGGAAATGTTCAAATTATGATTTATTAAAAATTGTACTTAATTAACCACAAAACCAGCCATTATAACATTTGTTTTATTTGGATAAATATTTAATTTAAGAATATCACAAAACTATTACAAAATCTCTACAATGTTTTACTCACCAAGTCCACATTTGATGCACGTATTAATTCATTCTTGCGATATTCTTGAGTATGTATCTCATGATCACTACGATGACTTGAAAGACGTGATTTAATCTCCACATTAGCTGCCCCTGTAGACAAGGTGTGGGTCAGAGGCACCATATGGGCTGAGCTACTTGGGACAATACTCAGCTCACTAGAAAATTTCTTCCTGTTGGCATAAAAAAAACACTACATGTCAAAATAACCTACATTTACATCATCTAGGGAATTATGTATACTTTGTGGAGTACTTTTATGAATGTAAACATGCACTACATATAAGACAAGTAAGAAAATTATGATGTACTGCAACACAAATTTACCTTGACCTAACTGCAACAAACAATTTTACATGGTCGGCATTTAAAATATTTTATATTCCTCTATACACTACTGGAAAAGCTCAATGTTTTAAAATACAGAGATGGTTGCATACAACTTACCAACTAGGTCATGAGTACATGTTCCATCTTAGACAATGGTATCTATAATGTTAATTTATAAACCATCCCATGATAGATTTACATGCATTTAGCAGAGGATTTCAATGTTCACTGTTAAGTGACCAATAATACTGTGAAGGAGTATAACAAAAACCAAAGATGTCAAACTTACCCACTTGCATAGCTATCACGCACAAAAGGTGGAGCAGCCACATTGCTAGTTGCACCAGTATGGCGGAGAGATGATGTCCGACTAGCCGTTGTGCCCCCTGGACTGATTTCTTCATCAGCAGAGTAGAATGCTTCTGAGTGATTCTCACTGCTCATGGACACTGTCCGCTGAACCTCCTGACAAATTGCATCTTGACTGCTCGGAGCTACAGTCAAGGAATGATGTGAATCAGATGTGTTCACTTCACTGCTGGTACTAGGAGGACAGGCAATCTGATGGGAAAAATTACACAATTTCATTAAACGTTAACAAGCTTAAGTGGTTGGGGAGTGATGGTTAATATCTATGCAGTTTCCAAAAGCAAAAAAATATTAAGTATAGTGACTGAAAAAGACACTACCAGCTTACTTCGGTATTCTGTTTGGGGGCCTGGGCAGACGGCGCCAGTAACTCCAATGATAAGTGACCATTTTGCAGGACTAAATTAGTAACATGGAGATGACAGAGTTACTAGACAACTTTCCAATTTAAAAAATACAAAAATTGTATTTACTTTGAAGATGAAAATAAACATCAATGTTCATTTTGTTAACAATAATACTTAATGCTATTCCACTAACAACTTGTGCGTGGGCTTTCCAAGGTACAAGGATAATGAAAATAACAATATTAACTTCACTTCAAAACTTTTCAATAAATTTTGTTTATTTAAAGTTTACATGAACAACTCTAAAGTTCATTTTTATTTCTGCATAAGGAATTTATCATTTCTGCATAAAGAATTTATCAACTGTCTATGTTAAAAAACCAGTCAAGAATGGAAGCACTAAAGAGTTCACAATTATCTACACGAAAGGAAAAAGTAGATAAGCAAAATGGTAAATACAGCTACATATTTAGAAGCACTGTTGCAAATTTGGCATAATTTATACATTCAAAATATTCACATTCAAAAACTGTCATTTAAAATGGATACATTTAGCAGATATAGTGATTCTTATAGGGCACAAAATAACTCCAAAACTTGTGATTTGTGAATTTGGAGAAGTATGGCCATATAAGAAAAATTGTTTTTGATCACAGAATTTATTGGTAAAAATGATTCTGAACTTCAGAATTTGTAAACAAACTGCTAGATATAAAAAAAGTAATTTAATTCAAAAAACAAACTAAGCAGGTTTACTATATCATAAGATGTGGCGCATGACACGTTTTGCACAATGGGCATGCGCACTCTACTTTATATCACTTTGACCCATCATCGAACACCAGCGCTCATATGGGCAAGTCATACTCCCAACAGTACAATAATCATGTGCCCACAGGATCCGTACACTACTCGTCATGAGCGACTACAGACACATGGTTGGATAAATTGTACTGTTCACTCCAAAGCCTTCACGCGGTCGTCCTAATCCCAATGTAGGATTTTATTGTTCAACAAGCTGTCGAAAACCTACTGGAAGATAAGAAAGTTCCATGTGTTGCTGCAAGAGAGTAGCACCCCTTCCACTCGAACATCACAGCCTCCAGCACCTCGCAACCCGATGATAAGATGTCAACGCCTCCAACACAGGAGATAAGAAAAGGGTAGCGCTACCACCAAGCCAGAAAAAACTACCACTGGGGAGAGAGACTAACTACCCCCTGCACCCCTCATAAAGCCGACAAAGTGGAAAATTTGACATATAAGAAGGAGACATTCCCTGACTTAGGGCAGTCGCTGTGCCCTCCAGCTTGCAAAGGCCACGGGCATCAGTAGAGGTAAGTGGTAGCCACCCTACTCTCCCAGTCTGCGAAGACTAGAGATGATTCTAAAGAAGGGTTCCAACCATTTGGCCACTTCCGCGCATGCCATCGAAGATTGTCTACGTTTCACGGGTAAGTGGTCCGTCTCCTTTCCCTCCCAGGAAATTGACCCCTATACATAACCGCAATCCAAAATATGGTCTCCGAAGATGGTACTCAACAGCCACCAACAGCCATCTCAAACAGGCTGCCACTGCTGGCCGACTCCAAGAGGCATCCGAAGATGTCCCCCTGTCACCCACCTGGAAATTACTCCAGCACCCCCCGTGGTAGCAGGTCACATGGATATCCCTTCTAGACCTCTAATTAACCTAATTACGACTGGGTAAGTTTGGTTTAGGTTCCTCCAGAATACCCTCTATTAAATCCAAAGCTTTCTTAATCGTGAAGTTTGATTATCGCTGCTTTTATTTTAAATCTCACTTAGCTCTTGTGGGCCTTCGCCTGCTTAAATTGATAGCTTCCATTTAATGAGTACGAGTTAACTACATATGCATCACACTGCTTTTCCATAGGTATAAATAAATTCATATTTTGAGAGAATTGGTGAATGTCATTTCATAAATGAGTGTAACTTAATGCAAAACCCCTTTTCTATTTTATTAGTGTTGTGTGGAGTTTCTTTTTCATTTTGCCACAAAGGTAAACCTGGTATTCATCAAGAAAGCCCTCATGGCAGTAAACACACTGAGTAAGAGGCAAACAGAGATACTGCCAACAGGTAGATCATCAGCTGTGCCCAAAACACAATAAGCTTTCTGGAGTTGCTTATTGATGATAAACTAGAGTGGAAAGATTACATAACAAATATATCAAAAAAGCTTAGTACTGCACGCTTTTCTCTTAGATACCTACTAGCTGTTACTCGCAGCTCCACCTGCGCGCAAAATATAAAAGACAAACCACCAACCAGCACCTAAATATAAACTTTCACATTCATAATAAAACAAAGATAAGTTTAAGATTAAGATTTAGATCACAATTAGTATCAAAAACACCCTTGTATTAGTGTACTTTGCAAATTTCCAATCAATAATGACTTATTACTTTTTGGGGAAATACAACTAATTCTACAAAGATTTTAACATGTAAAAGAAATAGTGATGGGATGATTTAAGGTTTTTGTCGATTCCGATTCTCGATTCAATTCCAAAATTTTTGTTTTGATACTCAAATCTAGACTTGATTTTATTACCAACAAATGTTAAATACATTACAACATTTTATATACAGTTGTACAGTTCTACATTTCACACAACTTCCAGCAGGGACTACAATATTGAGAGCTAGAGAAAAAAAATTTTCTTAGTTCAATTAGCAAATTTAGTGGCATTAAATATTTCATCCAGTACTCTGTGGAAGAAATTTTTGTTTTGTCATGTAGAAATGGCCATGCTAAGTAAAATTAATGTCAACATTGTGCAATTTCAAGAACACTGCACACTTCCCAAAACAATATAATTTCAACGATATATGGTAAACATTACGGCAAGTCGTATATATGAATATTCTTTTCGTAAATTTTTCAGTGTGACGATATTAACTTTTGATTTTGTTGCGGGTAGCAGCATTTTGTAATATAGCTGAATGTAAACAAAACAAATCAATCACCGTGCATTGGAGGTTAAATAAGTACATTAGCACTGACAAAATGTCTAAATGATTGTCATTTTACTGTCTTTTAAATCTGCTGCAGCATCTTCCATATTTATGAGACTAAATGTTTATGAAAACAGACCATTTAATGTATCACTTTAGATATTGCACTTTAGTTTCACGAAATTTTACGTGCAACTGCTATAGTAAACAAATATTTGATATGGTGCTGCGGCCATAGATTAATGCACACATTCTAGTTGTCTGTGTTCACTTTGCACCAATGTTACTAGCACTTGGAAGCAGTTTATTGTCAAACTACTGTGCTTATTTCAAAGTGCTTATTTTACTGCTTGTATAATCAATGGAATATGTTTGTTTACATTCTGCAATGCAAGAAAAAACACAAAAAAAAATGATGTGCATGTGTTGCATGTAGAACTATGATTTCCGAGATTTAAAAATTGTCTCGAGACGAAATACAGATTTTTTCAATCTCAAATATTTTTCGATATTGCCCAGAACTAGCACATTTTTATTTTTTCTTTTTTTCATTGATGCCGTCGGGTGAGACACGAGACAAACAAAGACACAAATTACTTACTGACGATGGGCGCCAGCAGTGCTTCCCATTCACTGTATTGTTGAGACTCAGGGTTCTCAGGGATGCTGTGGGTTCTATATGTCTGTCTTATTCAAACGTACTTACAAAACACTTTGCAATACTAAACATCAATACTAAACTTTTTAACACTGAAAACTTGTTGTGGCGAGGATACTGTCCCTACAAATAAGAAGCTTGAAACACTGTGAGACTTACTTTGTATTTTACTGCTCGTACAAATATGATGCCAGGAATTTTACTTGTGATACAACTCAGACGTGTCTAGCTAACTCCATTTGGGTGCTCCCCAACCCGCAATTACTCCAGCGTTTGGATGCTCCCCAACCCGCAATTACTCCAGCGGACGCCTAAATAGATGACTTCTACTGTGGTGTATGATAACATGGCCTTCAAAAGGAAAGGGGTCTACAGCCGCTAGGGTGAACTGTAGGTGTTTCCTGAAGACAGGACACGGAGAATTACTAAATGAATCTGAACATGAACACGTATTATTATATGGCCTCACTAGCACGGACTCGTCGGGGCTCGCCCTCCAATACATGGTTAGTGTGGTGACGGCCTATACACATAAGCCAGCTAGGACAGAAATAATATCACTGTACAAAATTACACAATAAATATGAATGAAACAAGATGGAGCACGATATGAGTAGTCACAATAAACACGCGACTGCGTGAAAGAAAGCTTAGATGGCGCGTATGGCGTTGGGTAAAGTTCGTAGCAGAACACGTGGTGCAGGTGAAGTTGCAATATTATTCCGTAGAAAAGGAAAATTTTTCTCAGACAAAATAGTAGCTGTGTTCAGAAAAATATTCTTCTGACGAATTAAGCAGCTACGGACTAGTGGTTCGCCTGATGGCGGGATAATCAATCATGAAAGTGACAACGTGGTCAAACATACAAAGTATAAATTTAGGTGAAATTACACGGAACCCTGAATGAAAAATACATAGAACCCTGACATTTAATAAAGCACATATGAAATTACACAAATATACCCTGAAAGCGCATAGATAGCACAGATACGGACTTAGCTATATCTGACCGCATGGCCATGGGCCATGTAGCCTCAATACAATAAAACATAAAAATTCTCCCAAAGAAACACACAGAAATATATACCTTAATATTGCACGTAGCAATTATACAAAACATACACTAAAACGCCTTTAACATTGACACATGGCCCTTGATTCAAAGTTACGCAGGCCGTGTGGCCTTTCCAACATCTTTCTCCTCTTCTCCGCGGTTAAAATTCAAAAAGTCGCAAGGGCGCAAATAATTAGGTTAAGAAGAATCATAATGCTGGGGAAATGTCTGGCTAACATACAGAAGCAAAGGTTGAAAGGTATACTAAAATGACCTATGGAAATCTACATCGGTGTTCAAAGGTTGTAGTGTGTACGTGACAGCGTCTTACCTAGCCAGCACTCCTCAACGGACTGTCCAGAGGCAAGTGTCGCGCGGACCTACCATGGCCACCTATGGGATTCACAACACCGGAAATGCTATGTACGCCAAGTTAAACTCTTAAATATCAAAATTGAAATGGCACAAAAGGAATTCAGATATTAATTTTCATTTTTCATTCAGATTGTTAATTTTTTGTATTTTCTCAATGTCTTTTATAACGGTGTACACGGGGGAATAATACTGTCCATATTCTTCACGCAGCGCACATTTCAAATTCATAACCAAACATTGTACAATATTATCAAATATACAAATATTAAACATTTTATAACACTGAGCCCTGAATTAAAGAAAGACATACTTAACACTTCAAAAAACAATATTCCACGTGCTTCTCAGGTGTCATATGAGTAGTACGCGCCATCATGGTCGGCACGGTCGTCGTAAACTTTATCTGTGCTAGACCAGCACGCACATTTAGGGGTTTATTACTCCAATGGACGTTTCCGGCTTGATATCTTAACGGGACACATCACTTTGCGTATCAAAACAAAGTTTTCATTAGCCTGGCTGGTTAGTCTCTTACGGTTGTCTACCTTCTGGCAGACTGTCGGTTTAAGAGTTAAGGTAGGCGACTGGCGGGAGATATTGGGCTGACTGGAGAACGGTGGCCGACTGCTGACATGAGTTGGCGGTGCAGTCCTCGGGCTTCGGGTCGATGATACAATGTTGGCCACAATGGTACCATAGATTCCAGGTGACTCCCTCTGGGCTCCAGAACCTGGGGTTCAAGATCCCGTACCTTACCACAGATCCATGCACTACACCACTCAGAACGGGGTGATAGTCCTGGTGTGTATGGATATGCGGAGGGAAAATAATATAATCGGATACAGGAGAGGCTGGTCTCTCCAAAAGCCTTTCTAAAGAAGTGCGATCTTGTTCCGTCTGTCTATCCTCAGTTGGTGGAGTCAATACAGCCCGCTGCTTGGTAGCGAGGTCAGCAATCCCTTGCTCCTCTCTCCGTGACCCGTGCCTCACCTTGAATGCCATAGAGTGTAAACCACCACTGGATGATACGGGTCGTGCCCCATGGACACGAAACAGATTCCTAGAACAGTAGCAGCTGGTGGCACGAGCTCGGTGCTCCAGAAGGCACCCCACCACTGGCGGGCAGACCAGAAGCGTTGATGCAGTGTGGGTCGCCTTCCTGCTCCTACTGAGTATGGTATCGCAACGAAGACCAGGCCGTAACAGTCGAGCAAATACCCCCGCCAGAACCTATGTGCTCTGGTAGGGTTACAACCCAAGCGTGCTCTCTCTACCTGGTTGAAGGAGTTTCTAATGGTTGGGGCTCTGCTGTTCTATCTCCGGAGGTCTAGAAAAGGTGGCCCTCAACTGGTGTACATATGGGACTGGTGGACACCAGAAGGGGATTTCCAGGCGTAGCTAGTTCATAGTAAAAACACCCAGTCTAGGTCGGCAGTACACAATTACTATTGTACCTAGCAGACGTATTCAAGATTACGCTATAAATAAAACTCACAGCTAAAAGAACAAGAAATCTGTGTTTATTAATCCCATAATAAACCAAGTGACTCGTGCTAACTCCTACCAAGTAGACGAAAAGCTGGAAATAATCTACGCAGTAGTCCAGGTGTAGGTGACCTGGTCCTAGGCTATTCAGGAAATATACCTAACTGACTGTTAAATATAAATACTAGATGAAGCTAACTAGTAAGGGATGTCTATAAGAGACAGAGAAATAAAGTCCACTGCTCTAGTAGCATGGCGTGTTAATGTTCAATGCTACTGCAGAAGAAGCTTCTGGTAACTGGTAAGTATTGGCGTTACTGAAGCCTCCGGTCGCTGTTACTGCAGGAGCCTCTGGTGATGGCAATGGTAGAAGCTACTGGTGGTTGTCGAAGACTATTGTCGTCAATCGGAGCAGCATCTCATAAGCTGCTGAAGTCTTGGAGGTCACCTTAGACCCCAGCACTAGAAGTGGTGGAGCGAGCTCGAGAAACTGCAAGAATAACTTGCGAGCCCTGCCGTGCACGGACTTATATAGTCCAAAGGACTGGTGCAACAGCAGACCGGGGGGGGGGGGGGGGTGTGTGTGATGTCCCTCTGGTGCAAAACTGGAGTGGGGGTAGCAACCATCTAGTCATCTTTCTGCTTCATGAATGTTTGGCGGCGCTTGGCCATGCCCTGAGGCGGCTGACAGCTTGTAGGATCTCAGAGCGGGGGAGGGCAACGTGTCCGCTGGCTTGCCCAACCTCCGTATCATCTACGTGTTCGGACACCCTCCAGGATTGTGGCGGCCGGCAACGACCATGTACAGGTTGGCGGGGTTCGACTCTCACGTGGGTTGAAGTAGATATACTTGGTGTGATGTGAGATGAGTCGCAATTGTTATATAGTAGTTGGATAAAGCGGTGCGCGGCAGTGTTATTTCGTGTTTTAACTTATATTTTTGTGTTATTTCATTTTATCATAATTTACCACAAAATCGTGCCTCTAATTATGCCAGATAAAATACGGCTGCAAATACACACAAGCTATTTGCATTGCATTTAGAAGCACATCAAGGTTTGCAGAATATTCAACACAATAAGAAAATTTTACACAGTCGAATACAACTTTTGAAACCAGAAAATCGGAACTCATTGATACTTTCATTCAGGCCATAATCTGTAGAATCAAAGAATCAATAATCAAATTGTCCCATCACTAAAAAGAAAGCTATAAGAATACTGTGCAGTAAAAGGTGTAGAGACTATTGCAGACAGCTATTTAAAGAAGAGAATATTCTACGACCTTCAAGCACATATACGTAAATGTTTAAAAAAACATCTTATACAGCAAATAGTATAAAAAGTTTCAATTCAAACAGTGATATGTATAAATACTCAACAAGATCTAATAGTAACTTGCATGTATGATTAACATCATTATCACTTTTTCAGAAAGGCACATAAGCAAGTAAAATAAAACTATTTAATTATCTACCGCAATACTGTAAGATATTATGTTGCAATGGCAGAAAAACATTGAAATGAAGAAACTATTACTTGCACACACTTTCTATTCCACAGACCTATATTAAATATTTTGTAGTATGTATAATGTGTAAAAACTATATTTATTGTGGTTATGTATAAAGAAGTATGGAAGTATACAGTAAACACTATGTCATCAAACGTATTCGGACAACCACTTGAAAATGAAGTATAAGTTTGGGGTACCCTTCATCGGGAACACTGGCAGTCAAAACAGTGTTTGCCTTCCCTCAACATTAATTATGGCCTGCAATCTCACAGACATACTTTCAATTTTGTGGCAAAAGAATTCTTGGGAAATGGTAGCCCATTCCTCATGGAATGCCGATATGAGAAGTATCAATGTGGGTCTAAGTGGTATAGCATAAAGTCAAAGTTTCCAGAACATCAAAGAAATTTTCTATTAATTTCAATTCAGAACTCTGCGCATGCCAGTACATTAGTTGTTTGTTGTCAAAGCACTCCCTCACACGCCCTGCAGTATGGACAGGTGCTTGGTCATACTGAAATACAATTAATGTCAACCTCGAACAGGTCTTCGGCGGTAGGCAGAATGAAACCAATTACAATATCAATGTAAACTTGTGCCTTGACAGTGTCATATACAGCAACCAGGGGACCCAGCCCCCTCCAGAAGAAACATTACCACACTGTAAACCCACCACCCCCAAATTTCATAGTTGGCACTACACAGGCTGGTAGATGTCATTCACCAGGCAATTGCCACACCAACACCCTACCATTGGAGCACGCATTTTTATACCATGGTTCATCACTCCACAAAATGGTTCCCTCTGTTTTATTGTCCAGTTTTCATGGTCCTTGCACAATCACCATGTGATGTGGTGTTTGGCATTTGCCTGTGTGATGTGTGTCTTATGGACAGCTCCTTGGCCATGGAAACCAAGTTTCTGCACCTTGCAACAAAAAGTCATGGTGCTTGGAGTAGATCCTGATGCAGGTAGAAATTCCAATGTGATGGTGGCGATGGATGATTGACAATTACACTGTACTACCAACTTCAACACTGTACGGTCTATGGTGGTCAACATGGGAGATCGCACTGCATACTTTTGGGCTAAATACGTGCCTTCAAGTTTCCACTTCACTATGACATCGGAAACAGTGGACATAGTGATATTCAGGAGGGTGTAAATGTTGCGCACAGACTTCTTACACAAGTAACACCCAACCACCTGACCACACATGCAAAGTCCACAAGTTCCTCAGACTGTCCCATTTTGCTACCTCGTGCTGTCTGCTGACTACTGTGATTGCTGATCATGTGATGTGTTCCATGCCGTACATGGCAGTATTGTGTCATCCTCTATATTAAACACACATTTTACAGAATGTCGGGATAGTTTTTATAACGTAGTTTATCTTTTTAATTTTGTGAATTGTATAATGCCTGTAGGATTTTAACAAGTGTATTTAATTTTGTTACTGCATATATAACTTCTGTTATGAAGATAAAAAAAGAAAAACAATGTAACAAATACAAAATTAATCAAGTTGCCAATAAAAACAAATTAGTTACTAAATTATAGAGTTTTGTGGTATTTTGAGACACGTAATTCAGTAAGCAAATTCGAACTTTACTAATTTTCATATTAACTATGTGTACATCAGCAAAATCAATTGTGAGATGTATTAATTATAATTAATGTATTTCATGGTCAACTTTTTAGCTTCTGTGTACTTGACAACATTAAAAAAGAAATTATGGGCCCATTAAGTAAGTGCATGATAACACTGCATGAAAAAATTTTACACTGTCAATTTCAGCTCTAACAATGACATGTTGAACAGTAAACTTCAGTTATAATGATGATATACTACAAAGCAAATTTCAGTTATAACAATGATTTAGTATAGCAATCATATATTTCACAATTTTCAGTTGTTTTTATTTTATAGTTAAGTTCCAAAGTATGTGGCTGGTACACACAAGTGTATAGCTAATGCATAAAAATACAAATACAGTACATCTAAGTCCATGATAATAAAATGGAAAACAGTAAAAATGATGTAGCACAAAACTTACCGGTTCAATGGTGTTGACAGTTGTAGCAGGAGAAGGCTGCTGTTTCATTGCACTTGTGAAGTAGTCCACAGCAAGTTTCGAGTCAGATATGCTACTCTTTGGTACTTGTTCTGATTCAGGTATATTAAGAATTGACTTGCCACATTCTGCATTCAGCTTAGAGTCACTGTCCAATTTTGGAGGCAGTAAGTTGGTGGGACTGTTGTCTACTAGTGGGGCATAAGGGACATCCCATACGTTGTTGCTGGAAATCCTGAAATTAAACAAAATCATAACAAATTGTTCAACTACATTCAGAAAGCAAAACTAGACTCACACACATAAGTGCTTATTGTCCATCTCAGCTACAAAGTCCAGCTTTTGACAGAGAGAACCACAAACTTTGTAACAATGTCACAATAAATTAGTCTTAAGGAGGTAGTTATGGCCTCAATTGTCTGTCATGGCTGTCCAATCCCTCTCTGCCGTGATGCATGCCTCCTTGCACGATTCCCTTCACTCTTAGGCGAACGGCATTAGCCCTGACACCACAGCAATAAAATTTTGGGGTTACCATGTAGCTGTCATTTACTGGTATGCTGAAATATAAAGAAAATTTGTGAGATTTTGTTGAAAACTACATCCTGTGTATGGTAGGCACGTAGCCTATCCTTGCCTTTGAAATGTAGTCCTCGCATGCTGCATGATGCAACAGAGAAATTCTTCAATATCTCCTACGTGTCTCTCAACTCTTCTCTCCCAACTCATTTGGAATTTCTATGGTCCAATCTCATGTGTATAGCAAAAGAAAAACTTTGAAGTGTCATGAGCGACGTTCTCCCGCTCTATCCTCGACACATCCGCAGCCCTCTCCCAAGGAGAGCATTACGCCACGCACACCACAGGCACCCCTGCTGCTGTAATGCCCAAGGATTGTTCGTGGGCTGACTGCCACCACCTGCCAGTTGACAACCAGTATCAAATTTCTGAATGCGTCTACCTCTCCAGTCGCAGGCCACGGAGGGGAACACAGCCCAGCGCTCTGCCTACTTTAGCCATCTCCGCCTCCCCGCACTGGCCCTGTACTTCAAATATAAATATGACCGTGGTCCTTGGTTTGGAGCTGACTCACACAGCTCTAGTTGCAGAACTTCACTCTGTCTGGATGTGTATCGAAGTCATCAACTCCAAGCTTCTACATGCCTCTCTAGCTATAAGCATCTCTTGCATTCGAATCCATGTATCGCTAGACCTTTGCTCCCCCACATCTTCTGAAACTGTCAAATCACTTCTGGTGGCAAACTAGGTTTGGCCCTTCAGGCCCTAATCAGGATACAGGTTGGATATTCGTGTTTTGTTTTGGCAATAAACAGACATATTCTGAAGTGATTGTGTTTGTCACTCACGGTCTATCTACCCACCTTGTTTCCCGCTGTCTCCCACTTCAACGTAGTGCTCCACCAACACTCTTTCAGGAGTAGATATGTGCCACCCACCCCCTCTCTCTCTATCTCACACTTCAGGTATTTAACCAAAAAGAACTCATGACTTCACGTGTTCTTGGATCCTATGATGACATTCCACCTTGCTGTGTAACACGGGAGCAGTTCTCCACCATACTATTTCCCTTTTCTGTGGAGAACTTGGGTCTGCCGGTACCACCCCACCCAGCAAACGTACTTGCAGGAAGCCAATAGTACGCATCCTAAAAGATGTGGGAACCCAGCCTTCCAAGGGGACTCTCAGCAGCTGGCTATGTCCGGCCCTCTCCGATAACTAAGGAAAAAAGATCTGCCCCAAGAGGGCATTGATCCATGAGAGAAGTTGCTGCCTTCCAGGAGGCCGCCCAGACTGTTCCTCCAGTGATAGGAACCAACCCCTCCTGATTTTTTACTGGACATATCAGGCCATGCCCACCCCAACCAAACATACGCTATTATCCCTGTCTGATGTCTCCTGACTACATGCCTTGTGTGGGCTGGATATGACAAAGCAGCCAAGCTGAAGCTAGCTCCGGTTGAATGAAAGCCTGGTGGAAACTGAGCTTAGCACCAACATAATTTACATCTGGAAGAGTAGACACACTTTCTTTCGTCTCCTGTAACACAGTCCACGTGCTGTCTCATTACTACCCCTTCCCCTCCCAAGAAGCCAGCAGTCTGTAAATGGTCCCCAACTGTGAGGAAGGTGTTGAGGCACCTGGTACCCAATTTCAGAATACCACCGAATGCAGCTACGCACCCGCCAAGGTGCAATGCACCACTTCGGGCACAGGAGGATATCATCGAGTTTCCCAGAGCTGCTAAAATGTTGTATTGTTCTAGGTTACCATTTCAACCTACAGACATGGCAATACTGAAACAAATATATGTATATTTGTAAAAAAGACTGCTAGTTTTCCTGCAACAGGCAACTGAAAATGGAATTTGTGCTTCCTGAACATTGTACTATTCTGTGTTATAACTTAATTTTCACCATCAACGAGAGGTTGTACTTAACTTTCTGGGGTATTATTTTATTCTGAAGACATCTTAATAAATGTTGTGTGTGACAGTTTAGCTGCAGTTCAGGATTGCATCACTTGTAGGGCACATGGCACACACATAATGATACCTAGTTGCAGCATAAGAAAGTAGTCTATATGCACATCAAGCATCAATTGCCCCACTCCCCCCCTTTTTTTCCTCACTCGATGTAGAATCACCACGTTAGTTCTTGTGGGTAGATGATGCCTCACTGTCCCACTGTCCCCTTAATATGGGCAGCTTTTGCTTCTGTATTGGCCGCTCTTCTGTGCGCTCTCCGCATGGCGCAGACACATGCAGGTTTACTGGTGGCTCTGTCTCTCACTCCTCCCCTCGGGTCACTTCGCAGGTAGTGCATTAATGGCTTCGGCCTACAGGGGAGTTGTGTTGTGTGGAGGGAGTAACAGGGGTTTCAGGTGAGTGTCCGCAGTTGTTCAAGGAATGAGAAAAGATGTGACGCTCCCAAGATACAGCTAAGGTCTGAAGTTACATACACAGTCGTTTACAGTTATAACCTGAAAAGCGAATTTACAGGTGTGCATGCAAAATTTTATCACAGGGGCAAGTAGGGTATTTATAAAACCCACATGAGGTGTAGTGAATCTATCTTTCTCCCTGAGCTGGTGCTGAAAGCACGTAAAAAGCGGCTTCCTCTGTAGCCTCCTATAGGTCGTAGGGCAGGTTCACTTTACATGTGACAGGTTCGACTCTAGGGAGGGAGCATTAGGCCTTCTGAATATTTTGTCACACGAATTTTATACTTAAACTAAGCTATGTGAGTTACACTAAACACCTATATACACACTTACCCACTACTATGGGTCACCTACAATTAAAGAAAAAAAGATATGGCACTCAAATACACAGAATTCACTCAAATTATTTACAACAATAATTTATTTTCACACAGTTCTGTTATGCAGGCTTCCACCTTTCCAAGTCCTTCCTTCCGCTGCAATACTTGCTTCCTTTCTCCTTGAAGAAAGTTTGGGGATACGCCAGTAGTTCAACATTGCTGTTTAGCAGATAGGCATTTTTTTTTTATTGGAGTACCCAGTCACACTGCTCTACACTTAATTTATCTAAGGAGGCGCACCGCCTACTGTTAGCTGGTTTTCACTTG
Organism: Dryococelus australis; assembly: GCA_029891345.1. Taxonomy (NCBI): domain Eukaryota; kingdom Metazoa; phylum Arthropoda; class Insecta; order Phasmatodea; family Phasmatidae; genus Dryococelus; species Dryococelus australis. The sequence continues at coordinate 115,982,517 of CM056994.1, forward strand.
TGGTCTCCCTTTATTTTCACTTCTTTATGATTATCATGTCTTGTATCATTGTGGCTTTTGACCTTTATGCTATTAACGAGCTATTTATACAGTCGCCATCTTTACAGAACTTTAATGGCTTACAGAGGTTTGCATTCTACTGTTAACTGTATTATACATTGTCAATATTTACACCTGACACAGCACTTATTGGCATTGATTTTGTCTCTGGTAAAGCTATTTACAGCCTTCATACCCCTCTTCTTGACTGTCAATGGTTTGGGTGTTTAGGGGTGGCACTTACCAGTTTCTAAATTCTGCGTACCATGGGTACAGCTACACAAATATCCGGTGGGTTACCCCAGAGTTTCACAGTACCTGCCGGCTTGGCCTTGGAAGGTAGTGCACCAGGCATATGGCAGCTGCTCTCATCTCTGCATTGACTCAGCAGGGTGCAGGGGTTCAGCATCACTTCCTGTGGCTGCGGACTCCTCTGTCAGAGATTTTGACTCCTCTGGCTACTCTACATTGCCTTCCAGCACAGCAACACAGCTGGGCTTATCCTCTTTGGTACTGGGATTCAGGGCCAAGGGTTCAGACTCAACCCCTTCCTCAACTCGTGGTGCAGATGTGGACTCATCCGTCCAGGGTTCAGGCCTTACCCGCTACTCCACGATGCCATCCGGCATAGCGACACAGCTAGGTTCATCCTGCTCATTACAGGTAGTTGGGCCAAGGGTTTGGACTCAACCCCTGCCTCAACTGCTGGTGCAGGTGCGGACTCATCTGTTCGGGTTTCAGGCCTCACCAGCTGTTCCATGTTACCATCCGGGGCCACGGTTCTGCTGGGATCATCGTAAAGGTTGCAGGGAGTCGGGGCCAAGGTTTCAGACTCGACATCTGCCTCAACTGGTGTTGCGGTCTCTTCTGTCCGGGGTTCTGACTCTTCCGGCTGCTTCACGTTGCCCTCTGGCACAGCGACGCAGCTGGTCTCATCCTGCGAAGTTAACTCATGGGAAGGCGAGAAGGGAGGTTGCTCCTCGCCTTCTTCTGCCAGACTCTCCAAGGTCTGGCATAGTCCTGGGTGGATGTCCAAGTGTTCCAGGAACTTTGGCGACCGCCAGAATAACTCGGAGCTGCTTACCATGGAGTTGCATCGCCCCTGGGTGATCCTTCTTTGAATGTACCCAGAAAGGGAGAAAAGGAGTGATGATCTGTAGAAACCATACTGCGTGACAGGAGGGTATGTTTGTGTAGGTGCGGAACTCCCTCGCGTTCACTGTTCCTTCTCTTCTCAGGTTTCGGGCATGTAGTCTGTAGTTCAGGGCTGGTTCTGGTTCTTGGTAGTCTGGCTTCTGGCTCTCGGAAGGGGTTCGGATCGAGCTCAGTTTGGGACTTTGTATGCTGTCTGGCTCTTTGGGTCTGACTTTTGGTCTCCGGTTTCTGATGTTGACTTGGGCCCGGCAGGTGCACTTCCACTAGCAGCTTTTGAAGGCAGACTGGGTTTTCCAGAACTTGTGTTGGGGTAGAGGGAGGGGTTGCGTCGACCTAGTTACCCTCCCAGTCGATTGTTATGCCCCCTTTTTCTCCAATATGAATGCAGCATTGTCCACAATCCAAAACGCACCACTGCTGTTGCAACCAGAGTTGTCCCAAGATAATCATTTCCCCAATGTGTGGGGTTACCAGGAACTCTACCTGGGTGGTTCTATGGTGGAGCTTGATTGTAAGCCGTATTTTCCCCTCTACTGGGTGTAGTTGGTGGGTTGCGCCATCTGAACCCTTTTATCAGCAGGTGTCAGACGGGCTCGTTGGCGGGGTGTAAGCAGGTCGCTCCGAAAAAAGTTTCCTGGGACTGCTGTGTCTAACATCGCAACAGCAATTGGCCAGTTTACTTTGCCATCAATACGGGGTGCATCAGGGGGCTAGTGTGCTCTTTAGTTAGCATCTGAGGTGTGACATTTGGTGCCCCTCTTCTCTAGGGAATGCAGATATATATATCCCTCTCGCCTAGCCCTCTCCTTCCCCCCCCCCCCCCCTGTTATGCGAGGGTAACTACGAAAGGGTGCTAAGTCTACAAGGAAGGTACTCAAAGTAAAAGCTGACCCATGTTTCACTTTGTTTAACGGAAATAAACATGTGGTGAATGTGCTCTAGCTCCTGGTCAGCAGCGCAAATTTCAGCCAGAAAGCTACAAGTGTGATACAGGCAACCAACGCACAACAAAGGGGGAAATGGTGTGACCTGCTGTAGTCTAGGCAACAAATTCTTGCATTATTGTACGAATGTGGTGTATATAATGATGTAACGTAATCACTGACACGTAGCAAGAGCTGAAGATTGGTCAAAGCAAGGCTTAAGGCCTGACAATCTGGTCACTTCCCAAGCAGCAGGCACTGGGAATGAAGACTACTACAATAAGTGAAAACTTAGGGGTGGAGCTTGTGAAAGCATGTGCATGGACCAGTGGATGCCTTGTCTGTCCTCTTCGTTTGGAGCCAGGGGTGCAGAACTTCCAAACTAAGGCAGCTCGTGTAGGAGTATAACCTGCTGCGATTGGGCCACGTCTCCAGCGGTGCCAAATTCAAACTGCTGCACTCTTCTCATAGCTGGCATGCTGAAGTTAATAACTTCCGTGTGGGCAGAGCGATGATGTGATCATTTTCCACATATGCAGAGGAGCAGTACAAGCTAGGAGAACGAAGTTAGAGCCTGTTGAGTCTCTGGCAATGTGAGAAGATTCCCAGTGTCCTGTCTCCAGTACTTAATACAGACTTGCCCATCAAATCACCATCTCGGATGGGGCGAAGTCGTGAATCTGTAATGGCATTCTATCTAGTGTCATTTTCTTCATGCATCAAACTTTTGCCGTCTAATGATGGGTAGGTAAGCACCGAGCTGAGTGCAACATAACTCACAACAGGGGAAATCAGAGGACCTGGTTTTGAATGATTAATTATTAGAGATGGTGAAGAAATCAATTATAATCACCTTATTTATACATTTTTGTCTCAAATTTACAAGTTTTCTTTGCAGTAAAATATAATTAAGTACTTAATCCTCCCGCTGCCACCCCTCCTCCAACATCCACCGTAAACAAACCGCCCAATCGATAACTTCTCCGTGCGCTCTTAGAACAACGAGTGTGTGCGGGACATTCAAAATTTAACTTGCATTCAGTGTCATATTAATTTCATTTTCAAAGGGTTTGAAAGTTTTAGGTCAGCTTGTTTTTGGTGTCAGATTACCATAAATTATATACAGTATTTTGAGGCGCTATTTTCTTTATTTAAAGAAGTTTAGGTGAAATGTTTTTAATGTATTATTTACAATGGTACCTTTTCTAAAATTCCCATTTTTATTGTGTTTATTAGGTAAACTTTATTGACAGATAATGTACAGCACCTACTATACTAAACATAAAGTTTTATAAGGTTAGAATTTATATTTTATTGATGTACATGACAGAAACCACATCTACTGAAATCCAGCATGTATGGGCATTTTTTGGCAGTCATCTGAGTAAAGATAGATCAAGAGTCGACTGTAGTAAGGTCAGAAGTTGTATTTGATTGATGTCAATGTCAGAACCCTCATATACTGAAATCCCACATGTATTGAAATATTTTGTCAGTCCCCGGAAAAATGGTAGATAGAGAGTCAACTGCATTCTTATCGGAACAAACCTACTATTATCATGAATATTAAATAGTCTTTACAGGATGCACCTAGTAACAAACTAAAAATACAACACAAACTAAAACCACTTACCTGTTTCCTGATGAAGTGTATGAGAATCTACGTCCTAGTGGCCTGCGAGACCCACGACTGCTTACAGAACTGGGAGATGCTGTACTACTCATCTGCCTGTGGCTATCTATCACTGCTGTTTCTTGTCCATGAACTTCTACAGGTGTTACAACCTGGGAAATAATTATGGTTTTCATAAAAGATTACATTTTTTTTCCAATGAAAAGAATAATAAATTTTGATATCATATATGTATTTCCTTGATAAATGTGATAATATTGTCTCTGCCTAGTTAAATATAGGTGCCAGCCTGCCACATCCCCTTGTTTACACCTAGTGCATTCACATACACCAATATCAGGCTGGACAGCTGCTACGTGCTCCTGTGAAAATGGGTACAGACAATAACAAGGCAGTAAAGGTGTGATGGATGATGTGGAAGTGATGCTGCCATTGGAATCGCCACAGCACTGTTATCCCAAAGTGTCAGAAGCAAAACCACTAATGCTGCTGAATCATGGAAACAAATTTAAAAAAACAAAAAGCTAAATAAATAATTTGTGTACAGTGTTCACAAATGTTCATCTAATACTTTTAATTCAACATTAACACAAGTAAATAATTTTCTACCTCACTGCCAACTCAAATGGGTGCATGTCAATGTGCTCTTTAAAATATATACAGGAAGGGGCAGCAACATTTTTCAAAGGCTTATAACAAAAGCAGTCAATTAACAATGGCCAGTCTTTACCAGTCACAACCATATGGTCACAGCAAACAGCACTACTGCCTCCGCCAGTGTCACTGTTGGAAACACCTCTTAATACAGCTGTCAAGCAATAAAGCCAACAGCACCCTCACCTTCAAGAGATCACTAAGTGATAGGCAGCAGCTCTACTAAAATTTGCTGCAGCCCCATCCAACAGTCCCTATGCAGCAAAGAGAGACAGAGAGCCACTGCAAAACATTGTAGAGAAAACAGTATCAAGTGATATGTTTATTATTACTGTACATTGCCCACTACTGACCACAATGTTATGGTTCCTGGTAATCACAGTCCTTTCACAATTACAGTATATATGTGAAGACAGATCATCCATTTTGTAGGTAACTGTAACATATTTCTATAAAAATCATTTTTTCTAGTAGTTTAACAAGTGTATGAAACCCTGTGCTTCAAGCTGACCTGTGAATCCTACCATCATTTTACTATTTCCCTTTAAAAAGACACTTATCACAGCATGCGTGAACTGACTGAAGAAACAAATATTCAAGACAGTGAAACACACTGGAGTGGAGTGGAGACATTTGGGTGGCTCTTAACATCGAGGTCTTCAAAGTCGATGAGGGTGATTAAAGTAAGTATGGAGCAGCGCGCCGGAATAAAGGGGCAGGGGAAACTGGAAATCCCAGAGATAACATGCCGACCAGCGGGATCGTCCTGCATGATACCCACATGTGAATATCCGGAGTGGCCTGGCCGGGGTTGAACCCGGATCACCTTAGTGACAAACACACTGGAGAACAAAGCTAGCAAACATATGTGAATTACAGAAAAACTGATTTATGATGCAGCATATGCACCAAAAAACAAAAATAATTACTTGAAAAGTTACAATCAACTAAATGCCAAAAAAAATATGTTGAAGTACATACATATTAACCAAAATGTTACTAAATGTGAATTACTGCATAAACTTTACATCAAGCAAATTTTCCAGTTTCTGATATCTATGTTCTAATATTGATGAAGTCAGTAAATTTTGTAGCACAGTATCAGAATATATGCAAAATTATACACTGCTGATGGCTGTAGATATATGTACCTGTACCTAGGGCAGGGGACCTAGGTGTATATGGTACTGGGAAGCCTGGCTGGGTATTAGCGTAACCGTTCCCTATGGATGAGAGTGGTAAATGGACCGGAGAATAGCCACGGTTATCTGAGTGTCAGGGGGTCATATCCATTGCAAGTTTTTATGCGCACCAGGTAAATCAAATTCTGGCTTACTACAGCCAGAAAATGACGCAGAGGGTGCTAGCTAGAGCTATAATAATCTTCTCCTTTAAGTGTTTCCTTATCGCAAAAAAATAGGCAGGTGGAGTAGCAGACATGAGGAAAAACACACACAATAGTAATTTCACTGGGTTTTATTTGCTGCTTCTGGCAATAAGTACAGTTAATTCCAAATTATACAGGATTTATCAGTGATTGAAAACTCGATCACAAAAAACACTGGAGAACACTGAAAAAATACTACCTACTCTGACACTCCAACTGTGTGGCACTGAACGGGATTTACACAACTGGAAATGGACGGCGCATGAGCGACGAGCACTTTTTCCGGCAAGGGTGTACAGTGTACTCCTAGCATCCACGTAGTCCGGAACCCTAGTGGTTGGCATAGGATGGTGGAGGGATGGCAACTAAGCGTATTTCGACCCCTCTACCTAGGTATAGGTTGATAGTGGTTCAGCGTATTTCAGCACAAATCCCCCAGACAGGCGGTTGTGAGGTACGTCCTACTACCGCTGAGCGTGTTTTGGCCCCTGGGTAGCAAGACAAGATTTAAGGGAAGATAGGATATCCACTGCTGCCACTGAGCATATTTCAGCCCTGGGCAAAGAGGATACGTAAGATGAAGCGATACTGAGCATATTTCAGCCCCTGGTCATCGGGAAGGTGAGTGGATGTAGAGAGCATGTGGAAGCTGGGGTTCCACTTCGGGGAAGTCTCCCCAACGCATTCTCTGCTCTGCCCTGCTGGAGAGTGTCTTCTGTACCGCCCAGCTGAGGAGGATGGTTGACATCACAAAATTGCAACTGCCTGAGAGGAGTGACGCGTGACCTTGGTAAAACAAAACAAATACTATCAGTGATTACACTACTTCCAATGTTAACAAATAAAAATTCAGTGAACAAACTATATTACATTAAAGTACAAGTACAGTAAAGAATTATTTGATTAAAAATTTCCACGGGGTTATAATATTTTTACGTCTTGTTATACAATTTAGTACGTGAAATGTTCTTCATAAATAGGTAGTGACTTATTCCTTCTCATAGAATATTCATCCCTGGTAATTACAATTACATGTTATTTCTTATAGGCATAATTTAAATAATCGAGTAAACTATACAAACATATTTACTTCCTTAATTACGTTAAGGCAAAATTTTATTACTGTGGCTTTAAATTCGCAGCCTCACTTTAATCATGACATTAACTTAGCAAATGCAGCTTGTCGGTTTACCAAGACGTTAATTATGACACAGGACACTTGTTGGTTTCACATAAAGAACACACTATGGTACAGCAATATGATACATTCTGATAGGCCCAAGGCTAAAACTTCGGCATGCATCAACACATTGCCAGTTTTGAATGAAACAAATACTAAAATTAGGAGTTAAAAATGTTTGAAGTAAAACTTCCTTTGTTAATCTTTATTCCTTGCATTTCAAGTCAACATCTCCTTCACAAAAGGTAACATTAAGGAAATAGAAGCAGCTACAGTAGCATGGGAATTGTTTTAGAGTAGGAATAGCATTCGACTTTCACACATCCGCCTGCCTGATACAGGCATAAATGAGCACAGACAGATAAAACTAAATTTTCACTTGTCCGTTGGAAGGGTTTTAAAAAATAGATACCCATTTAATCATTTCATCCAATGGTGTGGTGCATATCCAAGATTAGGTGCATATCTACTGGAAGCTTGCTTATTTATGACATTTGTCATTCCCTTCTTACAAAAAAGTCTCATTTCACTTTCTGTCTTTGTGATTTTATATTGGCTGTGTGTTGATTAAACAATGTCTAGTGTACACGCAACACTACAATACACATGCAGACTAACTGTGGTATTGCAATGCTTATGACAGTAAACAGTTTGTTTGGGACACAAGATGTCACCCACGGAGCAACACAATTTCCCCCTCTGCCTGGTGTGCCAGCGACCATCCTGGCTCAAGCAAACAAAGCAAGGCCAGATCCAGTCGCAGAAAAACAGCAATATACACATTAATTTACAGTGTGATAATTATGTAGAAAACCATGTCAATTTTAGTTTTTATTGCATCTTTATTATATTTTAACCGGCAGGTTATAGGTGTTACCGACAGGCATGAAGCAAAATAAACCTGTTCATCAGAGAAGCATTAAAATTCCTTAAAATTGATCCCGGATAGGAAGACAGTTTGGTTTCAGAGACAAAAAAAAACATTTTGCCAGCATGCTAAGGTACAACACATAGGTACCGGTAGTTACCTATTTTCGCTAAAACTCCAAGACACAAGTAGGCTAATATTTTTTTTCAGCATGGTTTAGTGCAATGTTAAGATTATACATAATTTTTATCTAACATCAAACTGTAATACATGCGTTACAGTAAACTGGAATGGTATATCCCAGGATTACTAGGGCTGTGGCCTTCCTCGCCACATCGGCAAACTTCACATAGAAATAAGATGCTGCTTATTTCGATTTACTTGTTAGGCCACACTAAAAGCCGGTAGTGGAATGTCCACAGGTAGGTTTTGCACCTAATTCTGTACATGCTCTGGCCTGTGCAAGTTAACAGGTCGCACTTCATCTGCCGGTTCCAGAGATACTAAAACCGTATTTGATACCCTCCGGGTCCCTGTACTTATTCGGCCAGCCAATACATGTGTAGTGATATTACGTGGCACAGTGTGTACATGTCCCCAGGTATAGTCCAGTTCTGTCACACTGAGGAGCACTGCATTGTTCTAGCTCTGCGTCTTATGGACTCATGTCTACGGAGCTACTGTTGTTCACTTCTGCCAATCTTTTGTTTGAAGCTCCATTTCAGTTGTGTCCAATAGGGGAATTGGGCACCAACTGGTTTTGTCTGTCACTCCACGAAATTATGGAATTTGACTTGGCCAGCTTGGTGAGTGGCATGACTCTTTGTCTTGTTGATGTAGTCCAGTTCTGCATCTCTTGCCTACACAAGTACCTGCTAGGCCCCACGGTGAGGAACAAATTATCTTGATGCCTAAGGGAAGTTCACGAAAAGTGAGTACTCTATAATTCAACCTTTGAAAAAAAAACATCACTGCTCGCAACTGCTTATGGGTATCCATATGTCACCTCATAGGCTTTTGATGCACACTGCCAGTTAAGTTGGCAATGAAGAAGGAAAAGTAGGTGTAGGTAATAACGCCATGTTTCAATTGAAATGTTTATATTTAAGATACTTAAGATATTATTTTTTTATTTTATGCACATTTATGTATATACTGCCATTAAAATTATGTATTTATTATAAATTATAATTGTATTGAGTCACGTGATTGGCACGCCAGTAAATATCAACAGTCCGCTGTGTTGTTTTGGTTCCTTCTTGCTTTGTGGTGTGCTGTGGCTGTGAATTTGCAAGTTTGGTTTTTATGTTTTACTATTTCTAGTTTCATTTTCAGTTTATCTTCAATCAGCCATGGTTTATTATAAGATTCATAGCAGTTTTTGTTGAAGTTATTTGGGCAGCCATAAGTTTCAACAAACCTCAACGAACGAATGACCAATGTCAAGAGGATGTCATCAATATCACCTAGAGCATTTAAGTTATTCAGTAATTCACCGAAAAGAGATGAAGCTCTGCAAGATCACCAAACGGGTTGCAAAAATGTTGAAAATTTCAACTGCTACTGTCCAGAGGTATGTGTAAACGTGTTTTTATCATGTTTTCCCGGACAGATTTTTCTGCCTTTCCTCAGTATGTTAGAGAAGGCATTATGTTAAAGAAAAAACCACTGATTGTTATTAGCAGTTCAAAATATCATAACAGTTAAATAACAACAACGAAAGTAGTGGATGGCAGCAGAAACACAACATTAATGTAGGCATATGCATTTTATCAAGTGTCGTCAGTTTGACATGAAAAATTATCATTAGGCCTACGTATTTACTTATGCCCAGCTACGTACCATGTTTTTTTATTTACTTTAATAAAAAGTACAAATTCAGCCATTAATAATTAAGGTTAAAATGATAAATTTTGAAACCTTGTGGTTTTGTAATGAAGGCTTAACCTCAAACTTTGTTCCAGTGTGGCTATTGATCCCAAGTTCAAGAACTGTTGTAACTTTTACTATTATTAAGGTACAATGCAGGTCAGTTTTATGCTGCACTTAAGGTATCCCAACATTTTAACTTAACACCATCTTGGAGCTGGTGTTGTTAACTATGCTAGGCCTTAGGTTTACTTGTTGCTGACATCCTTTCAAAATGTGATTGTATCGTTTGGTTTTGGCAGTGCTTGTCCTATGAAAAATTATTTACAAATCATTGACAAAAGATATTTATTTGGTTACAACAGTTTGCCTCTACGAGCCGAGGCTCATTTAAAAGAGTGAGTACTTACAAGATTAACATGCACTGGGGAATTAATTTAATTGCTCATTTTACATAATCTAACATAAAATGACATATTTTTACACTTGTACAGTATAGTTACATATAGTAACAATAGTGACATCAAGAAAGATAAGGAAAGTTTGTAATATGGAGTGATAAAATTTGCAGAAACAAAGGAATTTATCTACTTAAGTAGATCATAAACATACAGTAAACATAATAGGAACTGAATTTTTATCCTAGAAAAGGAAAAAAAATGAAATATTTGAGATATTAATATAGTAATTTCATGTTAAGCTTCGCAACGGTTACGTGACAACAATACTGCCTCCTGAGAAATATCAACAAAGTGTTTGTATATTCTTAAATATTTCCTTACATTATTTTGGGCCAATTGCATAGTCAAAGGGAAAGCACAATCTAAGAAAAATCTAAGGAATATCCATTGCAGAAACATGTTTGAAGAGAAATCAAAGGAAAATATTAGTTTTATCTTAAGATGGAGTACTAGTTAGGGGCAGTCAACGATACTGACAAATGTCCGCATCTAGCTGCAATTAGTTCAGCTATCTGACACTAGGTAACAGCAGTGTCTAATCAGCTATGGTGCCACTTTGTCTGCACGGATCGTTGCCTGGACGTGAACTAGGTTGGAAAGGGGGGGTGGGGGGTTCTCTACCTGCTCTCTCCTAATCCCCTCAGACCCTGCAGTGGCCATTAACGAGTGTGGTCAGATGACAGATAACAGGCCAGCATAGCAAGACTTCGTCGAGCGATACTCTGCCTGCAGCTTTCGCTGCTCACACAAGTGCCCCCTCCCCCCTCTCCTCTTCAAAAACCGTATGTCTCCAGGCATCGCAGCTATTTAACTTTAACGCTTTTTAATTGCAACACTATTAATTTAATTTAGAAGACACAGATCATATATTAACTAATTAATAAATTCCAAAACTTGCAGAATTTCAAGTATTCAAATTTTATCTACGGATTACCTTCACCACCTTCTCTTCTCTCTTCTTGTCTCTCGCAACCACTACTCACAGTTTAGAGTCAAGCACTATTAATTAGGTACCTCACGCAAACAAGAGATTTTTAGGAACAGCGTAACCAAATTCAGATTGGATAAGTCACATTCCGCGAAATATTCTCTCAAGGACACATGGACAGTAACCAAAGAGAACTTCAGTGTATACGTAGCTCATCTAAACCAAGGCTGCCAGGAACTCTTCGCGGAAATCAGGTATCTATAGAGGTTGGCATTTGGAAGATAGAAAATAAATTTGTTGCCCGCGACTTTGCCCACTCGGAATCAGGTAGATTGAAATTAAATATAGCTTTTACCTAAAACCAAGCCCGACAGGAGTCTGTTTTGTCGTTTTTGGCATAACGTAAATAAATTAATAGAATGAAGTAAAAAAGTTAAAAATGGAAATAAATCAATAAAAATAAATTAACAGAAATAAATAAACTAATTAATGAAAATAAATATAAATGAGTAAATAAACCATGGCTTCGCTCGTCGGAATAACTGTGATTACCACCTCAAGTTCTATACAGCAACCTGGTATTAACCAAAAACATAGTGGTCTAACTCACATTGCTGAGCTCATTTCTGACTTTGCATGATTATTTACACTTTGCCTTTAATCCAGTAACATAACGAAACAGCAATGTAACAATAAGCTAATACAACAAGGACATGTGCATAAAAATACGTGCTGGGAAGCAAAACAACATATAAAAAATTAAATTTTTTACTTATCTCCCTTGTGATATAGTATGATAAAGTATTGGATTAAGAAATATCACTCTCACAGTGATTTCGGAAAATCCGCTCTGTAGTTTTTACTTGATGCCAAAAAATACAGAAAACAATTTAAGTTCTTTAGTTCAATTTTAAATGAATATGATAGATACTTGCATAAAATCATTTATATTTAATAAAATATTTTTGACAAAATCCTCAATTACCATTTTTTATCTGCAAAGCTATTGTGTTACTAAACAACAATTTATACTTATAAATATGTACGTATGTTTATTTGAATACATGAATACTGTTGGAATCACATATTATTAAGGATGGGTCTATAGTATTAATTATGTGCCTGCCATAAGTGCTATCATGCGGAGTAATAGATATATAGATTATAATCAAAATAAACTGTGGCATTGACTGATCACTACAACACACAATAAACTCTTCTGGCAAAAAACACATTGCAACAAAAAATTCTATACATAGAAAGACAAAAGAAATGAAATTTCTATCTCTTAAAAAAGCCACACTGTATGAATTTATACAAGCATCTGCCGATAAAAAGGTTTAGCTGCAGGTTGAAATAAATTAGCTTGAAAACAATTTTACACTGAACAATATTTTGTTCTCTCGAACAATCTGATGATTCTCCAAACATGTGAATTTATTCCCTTTAACCAAGCGAAACATTTAAACATAACTTTTTGAGTATAATAATTATCTATCCATCCCAGCATAATTTTTAAATGCATTTATGGATACATACACAACTATTTTACAAATACATTCAAGTAATTAATTTCATTAGCATCAAAATTATAAATATCGTGGTAGTCAAATATTTTGTTTAAAATTAGTAAGTGTACAGTTAGCTAACAATCATGTGTATCCATTGTTACAGAAGTTTTCGCGACAACAAAATCAGCTTCGTGCAGTACTGACATGTATTTGGTTGGCTGTAGTGCAACCGAGTCATTTGATGACCTTTGAATTTACAGCTCGAGAGTTAATTTGTAATTCTTCTGACTGTTAGAACTATTGCAGTGTTTGTAAGTGTATTTATTGATGCTCAACAGTGTCAAAAACAATCCCAATGAAACTATTTCAACCAAAAAATCTGCATAACTTGACATTTTAGCAAATCTAAGTACATGCCATGTACAGAACTTTCCATAACAATAAAAATAAGTGATCTGCCAAAACATTTACGATGGCCATGGTTGTCAAAACACAAAATTCAACAGCAATGAATACGGGTTCAGAACCTGGTCATGTTAGATCTTAAATTTATGACCGAAATTGTAGTTTATGGACAACCATAAAAATCTTCACTTGCACCAACAAAATCTTACGTGTTTGAGACAGCCAAAAACTAACAAAATAACATGTTCCAGGAACAAAATAGTTGGTTGCAGATAGAAAAAATTAATTTTGCTGCACAAAACTATTTTCTTATCTTCAATATAATTGTTTTCTCAGTGTAAGAAAATACCTAATAATACCATTCCCTCAAAGATAATGGTTCACAATCATCAAATACAAATACCTAAACTATTTCAAATGAAATGGGGAATGTACATTTTCATAAAAATATTATTGTAGTACTTTATCGTGCTGCAAGCCCATGCAAAAGATCTAAGGCTAGCCAAACACAGCGTGTCAGTCTGCCTGGCCTACCAGCCAACTGCAGAAACCACAAGAATTCTGAGAAACGTTCACTCCACAACAGAAATCTGATCACGAGAAGAGACAACAAGCCAGCAGTCTGTTAAGTGCTTTTAAACCCTCCTACCTTTGCCCCTCTGTTGGCCACTAGCCTGAAGAAGTTCCCAGACTCACCACTGCGATCTTCTGCAGCAGCACTGCATTGACCTGAGAATGTACTCAAATCTGAATAGATTTGTCTTTAAAATTATCAATTTTATGCTTCTAATTGCCATTAATTTTGCATTTTCGGAGATGGTACTGATGTGTGGCAGCAATAAAAATGTTGGTTATTGTTTCTTCTGTAGAATGCCGTGTTATTATCTTGGTACACTGTATATGTGCTGAGTGGGAAGAAATTTCCTACGAGCCTGCACTCATCGCCAGCGAAAATTTGATGCTTTTAATATACTCTAGTTTGGTTTTTTCGGATGTTGTAAAGGTGTTTTCTAGCCATACAATGCTAGGATAATGACTTGAATGTAGGGTGTCCTATTTTTATCTGTATCAGAGTATTGTAAAATCTATAGTCGATAATTTCTCCAAAGTCTGCATATTGACCTTATGCAGAAGTTCAAATAATTATTATTTAATAACAGAAATATTTTACTTACGTAAACCAAATTTCATCAAAACAACGCAGAAGGTTTTATGTTCACATGAGCAAAACTTTGTACACATATTTTCAACAGGTATTATAAAGCGACAGGTTAATGAAATTGATTATTAAATATCTCCAGTAAATTAAAAAAAAATTAACAAAATCAGGTATACATAACAAAAATAGCTTAACAAAGTAAGTAGTGTACGAAATTTCATTGAGATTGGCCGTAAAACAGTAACTAGCACTCCACCTTAAGGGGCCGACAGACCACCCTAAGATAAAACTTCACCCACCTTAAAACTTAGAAAATTTATAGCTATTGAAATAATGGACCAAATTACAAAAGTCAAAAGCCACTATGTTACAAATTCATGGTGTAATACGCCAACTGCAGGGGATACATTTTTTTAAAAACACAGCGGTTGAAAAAACCTTGGTAGAAGAATAGAAGCTTTTATGGGGAAAAAAGGTATAGGTTAAGTCAGCCAACTATTTAGCGTTTCATTACTAGAAAATAGGATGTATTACGCACAAAACAGTAACCAAACACACTGTTGGAGGTGCCTTGTGTTTGAAGCAAAATACAGCACTTAGTTATCCATAATAGATATGAATATGAAGATACAATATTCATCATTCGTGTGCAGGGGCTGGCAGCGAATACATTGCCGCGTACATGTAGCTGGGCGAGCGCTTAGATCCTCTGCAGTGCAGCCAGGTGCGGCAGCTCGCACCTGTCACTCGGCCCTAGATCCTCGGGTCTAGGCACCTGTCTGTCAGTCGCTACACAATTACTCTCCACCACTGCCATTGTTAAAGAGCTGGTTCACTTCATAACAGCAGCCGGCGTTAGGAAAACATGCTGATAGATGCAATTCACATCAATGTGTTGAACTTATACCAAATTTAGCTGGCATCTTGGCCTCTGCACTGGCACGATGAGGTCCAGCGATGTTTACGGGAAAACAACTTTAGTGTGGTCTACTTGAAATAATAATTATCCCAAATTTTTCATCAAAAACTTCTGACGTGGCCTATACAAACACATGGCCTGACTCGCCAAAATATGATAATATAAGAACAAATTTTGTTTGCACACACATACCTTTATTCGCTTTACACATAAAATTGACTTTGCAAAAAAAAAAAATTGCTTACCCAAAAAATTAGCACTTTACGTAGGCATGGGTGCACGTAAACTTAAAAAATAATTTTTGTGTAAGTACACAGAAGAAAAAGTACTAAAGCACAGTTATTTTGTATTACAGCAAAATAATGTTTTCTCTTATCTTTGCAACAATCTCATATGCGTTGAACTCTGCAGTGAGTTTTTCCCACGCTTTATTTTTCATTGCAATGGATTGCGTGCCACTCTTCTTAACTTCAATATTTTTTATTTTTGTAATTAACTGACACAATACATATTTTTCTTCTGTAGTGAAAAAATGTTTGCTGGAAGTCATTATATAGTTGAAGATGGCAAAAGAAAATAAACATAACATCTTCTTTACCTTTTAGTGCCATCATGATTAGAACTATTATGTCATTACAAGGCTGTGCAATAGAAGAATTTTTTTCCCCCACCATGTGTGTGGTACCACTTCAACTTTAGTTTTTTCTCACTTTAGAAATCTTTTTCGGAGAATAGTGATACACTAAAGAAAAATCTTAGATTTCCCTTACATTATACCTTACCTTTACCTTTGTCTTAAGATTTTTCTCATGGAACTGTGCAATCGACCCTTAATCAACATTCCTGAAAGATTATGGACTATCATTAATCATCGTATTTTAATTTTCATATGAATTGTTTTTACAAAAAAAAAATAGCTGTCAAATGGCTGCTACAAATTTGTGTAGGTATTGAAATTTAATGTAGTGTAAATTACACTTCATACTTTCAGAGCTCTGATTTACATACCAATACATGTTGTATATAGGTAAGATTTCACTACGCCAGTGTGTGTTTATTGAAGTTATTCTAGTGAACTTCTACACTGCATCAATTTTGCAGAACCACACGGAAACATAATCTCAATTTCAAAACTCGTAAAATTTTGTCTTCCTTTGAAGGTGAGTCCATATCAAAATATTTATTTAATATATAATATAACCCCAACTTAACAATACCTAAGTGTCGTCCGATGTACGAAAATGTAAGAAAATGGAAATGGTAAAATTGAAATTACAGACTAATGTAACTGTTTGGAATGCGATCTGTAGTTATCCTAGGCACATAAATCACTAAAAAGTACACAATATTTGTGTAGGCTGTAGCAGGTTCCAGGGGGCCCTCACACGAGTTAAACTTGAGTGTTTGAAATGAAATGCCAACACTGGTAAATCTTTTATTGAGTCGCATATCCAACACAAATTTACATAAAAGAGATTATTGAAATTAATTTCTAACATACATAGTAACATGTGTCACGTACACATAGTTCCTGAAAGGGAACTATTAAAAAATTGCAATCCTAAAACAAAATCTGACAAGAATAAATTTAATGAATTTAGTGAATTGCTCCAACTGTACACTTTCAATTAGGGATGGGATCCTCGATACCACAATACTTTATAGTATTGAGTATCTCATGATAATATCTAAAAGTATAGAATTTTTACATCAATTTCCTCATGACATAATTAACGCACTACAACTTTCGGGATGTGTATGATACTTTCTCAAAGTATACCATAATTTTAGAATAAGTACGGTAGTTTTGAAAAACGTACCATAATTTAATTACAAGTGTACCACAATATATCTTATTTTATTCATAGTATAACATTCACACAGCTGCCAGCACCTTGAGGTGTTTATAGACAACCCATACATACCACAATTATGATTTTTGACATTTACTTTTATGGTACATAATTGAGGTATAATAGAAACAGGTTGAGTGTTGTGAGCAAGTGCCGATAGGCACGAGTGAGCAACTTGAGTAGTTACTGTACATCCAATACAAACCACAATTAAATACTGCACCGAAATTGATCATTTAATTCATTTATATCCCATTAATTACTTTTCTGGTATATATTTCAGGTACAATAAAAGCAGACAGAGAGTTGTGAGCAAGCCCTGATAGGCATGAGCAAGCAAATTGAGTATAGTTATTGTACATCCCACACATACCATACTTATCTGATGCAACTGCATTATTAATTATTTACAAAAATAAACACCATAATTATCTGATGCAACTATCGTGGCCTAGTCCGCGTATCCCACGGACTAGGCCATGACGGATGTATCAGATAATTACAATATTTATTTAACGTAACATTGGTTAAGGACATTTGGATTACAAGCTGTCTGCCATTTGTTTCCAGTGTAATGTGGGTATTTATATAGTTTCAGTTTGTGTCAACAACACTAGTAAATAAAATGAGCAATTTTCTTGGCCAAGTTGTTTTGTGTTCATGACAATTTTAATTTGGTATCGAGAAAAGTATCAGTATCGAGTATCATGAAAATGTTTTGGTATCGAGTATCGAGAAAATGTAATATTGACCCATCTCTACTTTCAATAATCTGTTACAAGTGATGCATATGTACACAATTTTTATGTCTCATTCTTCCTCCTTACCGTGTTTATAAATGGGAAACTTTGCTTCAAGTGTTCACAATATTTGTATGCAAAGGATAAAATTGTGGAACTTAACTTTTGTGACGTGCATGTACACTGGTCCACAGAAAATACTCTGAGGCTGCGACAGTTATGAAGAATAGTGGTTTTTCGAAGAAAGTGAGAAATATTATGGAAAGTGGTATGCATCAACAATAATAATCATACTGAATCATATGCATTGTTATATTTCGCTATACACACTATGAATCATGATATTGAGAAGGGTTATGAAAATAATGGAAATTGTGTGGTACATGAAAAATACCACCACATGGAATGGCATAATGTGCAGAAAATGTAAACAATATCCAAAAAATCATCTGAAAAGTGAATTCACACAAAATTTGTGCTACTGTGCATACTGATTTACCTACACCAAATGATTTTACCAAATATGTATGAAGCAGGTAAAAACATACAAAGCAGGTAAATTTATGTTCCCTCTGTGCTTGTTACCGATCATGCTCCGGGAAACACAGTGCAAGGTGTCACCAACAGGGAAAAGTCAGGGAATTCCAAAAAGGAATTTCAGTGGACACCCTGAGTGTGGCACAGATTTTGCATTACGCCTAATTCTTTTTCTTGGAGCTAGTTGGTGGTCACTACAAAATCATAGTTACTGAGAGTGCCTGCATGAATTATGCCAATATGTTTATAGGCCGCTTAGAAGAAAACTTTCCTCAGTCACCAACCAACCCAACCACACTGCTAGACGCATTTTATCAACATCTTCATGATATGGACTTCCACTGAAGACAGCCTAATTCACTTTTTAACCAATTTAAATGCATGTAGTACACTCAAGTTCACCTGGTCATATTCCAAAACACATGCCATATTCCTAAATGTTGAACTCTCTCTCCACAATGGCACTTTTCAAACTGCTGTACACACCAAACCCACCAACACCCTCCAGTACTTACATTTCGACAGTTACCAACCATATCATGCCAAAAAATCCCTATCTTACAGTCTCACCACAAGAGCTGAACGTATCTGCTCCACCAACAGTGATCTCAACAAACAGTGTGAACAAATAGCCACAGCATTCCTCGACAGGGGCTACCCCAGGCATCTCGTCCACAAAGAGATTCAGCAAGCCATCTCAAATACTGGAAACCACGGTCAACAACTCTCACATTCCTCTGGTGGTCCCATATCATGAAGGCTTAAATAAACTCAGAAACATTCCCCACTGTGGATACAAAATTCTAGCTTCTTCACCACACCTGATCTCCAAACCACCCAGATTGGTCTTCAAAAGGCCACCTAACCTCCGCAACAAACTGGTTCATCCAAAGCTGCAGCCCACCACAAATGCCTACCAAACTATCACCCCCAAAGGATCCCATCCCTGCAATAGCTCACGCTGTGGCACCTGTACCATTCACCAACCCTCAACTTCTTTCAGTAGTAGAATCACTAGCCATACATACCTCAGCCAAGGCTGTACGACACAAAATCCAATTCATCAGTTACAGTGCCACCACTGTAATGCAGAATACGACGGCCTCACCACCTACACACTCAGGCAGAGAATGTATGGCCACAAAGCAGACACTAAACAACCCATAGCTGGTAACATCAATAACCTACAGGACAAACCACTTGCAGCAAAAGCAGCATCACACATAAAGATTTTGATTCCTGCTACAGCACCAGAGTTGTGAGAGCCATACCACCTTCAAGCAATAGCTCAGAACTCAGATGCTGGGAATTAGCTCACCAATTTATAACAAAATCCAGGCAGCCGCCTGGTCTCAACATAAGTTAATCACAGCTCCTTATCACGCTAATCTGAAATACCTGCAATTTTCCAATTTTCCCACCCCACCCTAGTTCGTCATCCGGCCACTAGGTTTACTACTAACAGTGCCCTTCCACCATACTGCACAGTGTCCTACAACTCGCTGTCTGATGAAGCTGGCTTAGCCAACGAATTGTCGAAAAAATGTATCATCCTACTTTGTGTGTGTGCCTATCGACAAGTACTAGACTGTGAGTACTTGAATTCCTGTCCTTTATATATTTTTTTAAGTTCTCCCATACTGAAAACAGAAGAGGGGATTACATTTGAAGGGAACTTACATATGAGTAAGTACTGTGAAATAAAAAAGCTCCACTTTGTTACATGATCATTAAATGTGGTCAGTAACTTCTGATCATTTATCCACACCCCTTCTTGGTGATACATTTACACACAGACTAAACAAAGGTGGGCATTAATCCAATAAATAAAATTTCACAAAGAGCCTGAGTTTGCACATATCCTACCATAACTGACATGTAGAGTAGAACCTTGTTACAACATCTCTCAAGGACTACACGAAATACGAGCCTTATCGAAGGGAAAACTTTACAAGAAGGTAATTTTGTATTGAAAAACATTTTTGTGGACCAACAGAAAGCAGCTTATTAAGCAGGAAAATGTTATAAGGCATTATAACAGGGTTCCACTGTAGTTTCCTATTTCTTACATGTTGAAGAAGCTATTTTATGCAAAAATATCCAAAAGAAGTAAATCACTTCTAGTGTTTTGGGTTGTGTGGAACCCCATCTCCAAACTGCAGTCGCACAAGTCAATTAAACAACAACCCCTTGATGCCTCACCTATCTGGTGGTGCAAGAGTCAATGGCGTTGGAAGCCCCCTTCTCCTCCACCCCCCTGACCAACGCCCTCCACAGGCGGCTGGGAAGCAGGTGCTGTCGTCTTTACCGGTTTTTGTTGGTTGCGAGGTTTTGTACATTCGGTAACTCAATGATGGCCCTCTGGGCACCGGGAAGAGCACTGCTTGGGGTAGGCCTTGTCTGCACCCTGGTAGGAGCATAGCTGGGTTGGAGTTACAGATGTCTCAACACATTCTCTACAGCCAAGGGCCGGTCGTTAACTACTGCCTTCTTAGGTCATGTAGGCAGCAGCAGAGGATGGCACAACGAACGTGTCACAGTAGTTAGAAGAATGTGTCACTGCCCTCGTTGAACAAAATGGAAGTCGTCCCCCCTCTGGCATGCTGCAGTCTCTCTCTTCCCGGTGTAATCCCTGCTGGCACTCTGGTTTCCACTAGGCTTCGAACAAGTCAGCACCTACTTGGCTGCTTTATCCCACCCCGTCCAGTGGTGAGGCATGTAGCCGGAAAATAGGTGTATAGAGAGGTTTTGTGTGTGTGTTGTGTTTGTGTGTGTGTGTGTGTGAATGCACGTGCATGCGTGTGTGCGTGCATTCATGTGTGTGTGTGTGTGTGCATGTGTGTGCGTGCATGTGTGTGTGTAAGAGAGAGAGGGAGGAAGAGAGGGAGGGAGGAAGAGAGGGAGGGAGGAAGAGAGGGAGGGAGAGAGGGAGGGAGGGAGAGAGGGAGGGAGAGAGAGAGAGAGGGAGAGAGAGATGGAGGGAGAGAGAGATTGAGGAAGAGAGGGAGGGAGGCCGGGAGAGCAAGAGAGAGAGAAAAGGTGTTCAGTCCAGGCAGGCAGAGCACAATATGATCAAAATACAAAGGTGCCTACTATTGGCCTTCTGCAAGTACATTAGTTGGGTAGAACAATGCCAGCAGACCCAAGCGCTTTACAAAAGGATACAATAGCAGGGTGAAACACAGCTCCCTTGTTACTCAGAAAGTCAGGACATCGGCATAGGATCAAAGCAACATGTAGAGTTAGAGCTCTTTGAGGGGCAACTTCTGACCTCCTGCAAGTATGTTGACTTGGCAGAACATTACTGACAGACCCAAGCACTTTACAGAAGGGGACAATAACAGGATGGAGTGCCACTGCTATGTTACTCAGTAAGGCAGGACATTGCCATATGATCCAAGTAACACGTAGAGAAGGAACTCCCTGAAGGGTGAGAAAGGAAGAGGTGTGGGCAGCACGTCCCTACTCCTGGAAGAGCACTAGGATGAAGTGGAAAGCAGAGGAAGGCTGGGTGCAAAGAATAGCAACTGTTAGTGATAAACACAGACAATTTCGAAAATGTCTGTTTATTGCCAAAACAAATAAACATATATATCCAGTCTGTACCCTGATTAGGGCCCAAATGGCAGAACCTAGGTTACCAAGAGAAAATATTCTGAGTCTCAAAGATGCGGTAGCACAGGGGGCGAAGGTAACCCCAGGCTCTCTACTCAAACTCATATGCAGTAGAAGCGTAGCTAGAGTCATGTAGCCATGAGACAAAGTAACATTCTGCATTGGAACTGCGTGAGTAAGCTAGAGATGGTGAAATGAAAGGCTTCGGTACACAGCCAGGCAAAGTGAGGTTCTGGAACAATAGCTGCACGAGTCAGCCCAATCTGGGGGCTGCAAATCCTATTAATACTCAAAGCACAGGCCAATGCGGAGCCCCAGGGAAGCACACAGGTAGTGGTGAAGATGGCTGAAGGCTGCAATCCCTACCATGGCCGGAGCAAGTTGTCAAACAGCAGGAAGGGCAGCAGTAGCGTGTATAACATAACGCAGTGACTGTGATGAGGCTAGACCAGAATAATGACATAACCCATGGCATGTCAAACTTCTCATGGCAAAGAGCTTATTACGTTATGGGAAAATGCCCTCTGCCCAGCAATTTGTACCACAACTGTAAAACTGTCAGACAAAGTTAGGCTGTGACAGCTCCAGTATGACATCATGCAAGTACAAACAGGAGGAAAGTGCAAGAAACACGAGAGATAATCGTCTGCTGGAATGTATTTGGTAGAAAGATTGTTTCTGATCATATAGCTTAATGTCTTGGCAAAAGCAGGGTCAATAAGATATGTAGCCAGTGTGACTCAATCAGTATTGGGCACGAAAGCATCAATGGTGTGAACTGAAGAATCATCCCAAAATCTGCATTGAATAATTTAAAAAAAACCAAGGAGAAAAGAAATCAAGAGAACTGGGCTGAGAACTGAACCCGGTTTCTAAGTCCAGCACAGTACCACTGTGCTACTTTACTTGGTTAACTGTTCTCAAACAGGATATTCAGACTAATTTGCCCCTGGCCTTGGGATCGCATAATTTCTTCACATCTTGATAATAATTCCTTTGTGTAATTTCTTTAGTGTGTGTAGTCCGTAAGCCTAGAACTGAAAATAAAATTCAG
Source organism: Dryococelus australis (assembly GCA_029891345.1). Classification (NCBI taxonomy): domain Eukaryota; kingdom Metazoa; phylum Arthropoda; class Insecta; order Phasmatodea; family Phasmatidae; genus Dryococelus; species Dryococelus australis. The sequence continues at coordinate 116,005,407 of CM056994.1, forward strand.
CTAGTAAGTTGTTACAAATGTAGACAAGCATCCATCTTGAATGACAGGGAAAGGTGGTGGCAGTTCACTGGTAGTAACAGTGTCTGTATAGTTTCCTAAGTGGCAGTGTTAATCACAACTTGTGAATGTGACTTTATAATTCTGAAAATCAATCTTCTTTACACCAGAAATTGTATGCACACTGTTCACTTAAATAAAAAATAAATAAAAAAACTTACCTTAACATTTACACCATGAATAGTCTTATCCCAACCAGATAAAGGCTCTTGGAGAAGTATATCATGTGAGTCGTATGGTGGGGTGTGAAACACCAACTGCCCTTTATGCAAAATACTCTGTCCAAACCCCGGATCTCGTCCCAGCTCATTAATCCTGCACACAACATTTCTGATTCGTAAAAGTTTACACATATATTACTTGTATCATAAATTTTAGCTATAGATTGCATTTATTTTGTACATTAAATCATTTTATACAAATACTAACACATGTTGATTCACAAGCATATATTAGAGTAAGTGCATAAAATTAAAATTCAGTGTTAAAAATCATACAATAAAAATTTCAAAAATGTACCCAGATACATTACTAGGATTATCTGAGAAAACATTAAAACTATGTAGTTTGTCTAACATCTCAACAGGAAAGTGGTTACAGATTAACTAAATCATACATTATAAACATAAATTTTATACTAAAAAATTTCAACTTTAAAGACAGTGAGTTTTTTTACTCTCCGCTAGATAGCTCTAGTAGTAATTGTTGCTTGTCTTTTGTTTCGCATTCCCTTCCAGTCGGCCAGTGACGTCACAGAGGCATGCCATGCATTTGCATACCCCCTGCTCTGTGACCACCCTCAACTTAATGGCACAAGCCAATCAGTAGTAGGCATTGGCCCAAAGTTAGTATAAAAGCAGAGATGGCTCGCGTCTTGAGACCAGTGTTCAACTGTCCAGCACTCGTTACTCAGACACTGACCAGACTGCGAGCCTTAAGCCTTCACTTATTGAAACAACCCTTCATAGAACCACCCGTCCTAGGTTCGTTCTAGCACCAGTTGCTCAGGACAACATCCACGTACTTCGCTTAAGCTATACTTGCGACAGGGTTAAGTTACATCAGTTAGGAGCTATCCACTTCGTACCCCGCAAACCCTGTGACCTACAGGAACAGATGTATCTGTAGAGGACCTCTCCTTAAACTCTTTTTCAAAGCTAAATCCTGTCACGTTCACTGCTTAGTCATTCTGTAACATGTCAGCGATTACGTTACGTTGTTTCCTACAACACGTTTGTACAACAATGCAAGAGTTTGTTACATCGGCTACAGCAACTCACACCACATTCCCCTTTTGCTATGTCGTTCGTCTCTACCCGCCATCATAATTTGCACTTTTAGCTTTCCGACTGAAATTCGCACCACTGACCAGAAGCTAGAGTGTTTTCACCATGTGCTTATTTCCATCAAACAAAATAAAACGTGGGTCAGCTTTTACTTTGAGTGCCTTCCTTTCAGACTTAGCACCTTTACGTAGTTATCTTCGGATTACAGGTTTGCAGGTAATCCTGGGGAATCCTACTCAAATGAGCCTGACACTATTTTTTACTAAACACGCACTAGCTTCGGCCTGCCCTTTAATCCTCTGGGATTGACGGAAAGGAGGAACCACACAGGTACACTGTCCTTGGAACAGTTTGTCTGCCTGGTGTTCACTAGCCTCTCCCGAGCGGACTCCGCTGCAAGAGACTTGTGTCCCCTAAGTTGGGAAGACTGGGACAGGGCCACACACCCATGTGTGCGTCTGGACAAAGTGAAGCCTGACTTCCCTCGTGCCCACAGTCTCCGCCAGACATGAGAATAGGGTGTATGCCTGTCCACACCCGCATGTGGTGCCACACGTATCACTGCATAAGGAACCTGCAGATGTGACACAGTAGTAGGAGGGTAAATTCCAGTTCCCAATGCCTTACACCCAGAGAAAAGGCTGAAGGAAAGAGTTAGGCAGACACTCTTAGCATCAGGTAGAGCACACAAATATCAACCATCCCTGGTCAAGCAGCTAGCTAGTTTGTCACCTCAAGAACAAGCGCAAGATCTGTGCCAGCTGCAAGACCCAATGGAAATTCCTGTGCCCCGTGATCTCTTCACACCACCTGAGAGGACCGGCCCTGTAGAGTACCTGGGGTGGATCATAGAGTATTTGCACCGACCTGAAGAACCTCCCACACCAGTCATTGCCTATCTAGTGACTGCTATTCTTCGTCCTGCACCTCTGCCTAAGCCACACGACATCGTTCGCCAACCCTCTGTACTAGAAGCAGTCAAGCCTGTCTCAAGTGCTTCTCCACCCAAATGTCGCCCAGGTATATCCAAGGCAGTGGTAGCACCTAAACACAGAATAGTGTTATCCACATAAGATTTTGAGCCCTGCCGCATAGCCAAACAATAGAGCAAGTATATATTCCTGCTACGTCACGCATCAGTACACTAGCGTGAGTGAAGAAATGTGGACGGCTCTGAACATTGAGGTATTGAGAGCCAATGAGGGTAATTGAGATGGGTATGGAGTAGCGCTGGAATGTAATGTCCTGGGAAAAGGGAGATCCCTGAGGAAACCCGCTGACCAATGGCATCATTCGGCACAATTCCCACATGCAAAAATCCAGAGTGACCCGGCCGGGGATTGAACCCGGATTGCCTTGGTGGGCATTAAATAGAGCACAGCCATAACAGGTTACCACCAAAATTAGGCACTGTGTGGTGTATTTAGTATTTAATCACAAAAAGATAATGATTTAAAAATTAATTTCACTAAATACAATGTTGTTTTACTGTTTACGTACATAGCCGGCAATGTAGTTTGAGAAACTACCTGCAGAAGGCTCGCACATGTGTAGTTTACATTTCTCCAACAGATGGCTCTCAAATGTAATCGAAAATTTAGCACTCACATTTGTGGTTTTGATAACAGGCTAGTCAAAAGAATTTCTAGCAAAAAGTTTGTTTTCATAAGCAAAAAAAACAAAGATGGCTTGGCTTCAGAGGGGATTAAGCTAACACCAATCCAAAAAGCTTGCTCCTGTTAAAAGCGCCTAGTATTCAACAGTATCAAATCCAACAAGATCTCAGCCACACAAATATTACTTTTGGTTACCAAAACCGGTTACCGTGAATTTTGTTATTTCTTCATTTTTATAAATTAAGTATTCAAGTACGTAATTAATTTTAAAGACTGACTGGGTTGTTTCATTTGTTACTTTCAGCTTTTTTGTTAGAATTGACGTGTGACGCTTATACCAATATACCAAACACAACTACAACTCATTCTAATGGGCTTCACCAACCTAAGGAAACGACTCCAAAATGTCTAACATGATGTGATCCCGTGGAGGGACATTGATGCTAATTGCTTTCCGGACTGTTACTCACCTGCCTTTCTCTCTCTATTACATACATAGTCTTAAAACCAGAGGAAAGAACAAACCTAGCATATTGTTTTACAAGTGCACAGAGAATCGTTTCAATCCAAGCAAATGATTCCTGCACATAAAACTAGGAGTATTCAAAGCTGCCGCGTGACACGTCAGCCTCCCCAGAGCACCCAGCAGACAGTGCGTAGCCACAACACTGAAGATAGCCGAACACCGATGAGCGCCTGAAGCCATATACCGAGCACATGAGAGTAGTTCTACCACTCTACTCGTTCCAGACAGACATCACAGAGGCACGTCCCACCTCCCACCCCGCCCCGGCATGCACCTGTTGTTGAGCCAGATGTAAGGCAGTACGCTGCTGAGGTTGGGAGTTATAGTCTCCAGTAACTCGCCTCAACACTTTGTGTACTAGGGCTCTCTACTGACTAAGGCTCTCACGGTCCTCTCAAAGAGCTTCTAATTCTTCAACAACCACCAGTGGCTGCCACCACCACCACCTTCCAAAGGCTTCAACACCTACACACGTGTTGCTTAACTGTCTCAAGTGTCTTTTGGGATGGCACTAGGTCAGTCGCGCACTTATTCTAGGTGTCTTAATTCAACCTTTTACCGGACACTAATGTTGACGGCATTAGTTGTTGGCTAGGTACACAGTCTGGTTCCGCCTGTCTGGCAATATGGCGGACCGGAACACTAGCCCTCTTGGACAATGCTGACTTATCAGGGTTCTACGTGTTCTGTTTCTGCGGAGTAGCAGAGGTGCTGTAGGATAACCAGTTGATCTATGTCGTCTCTGGGGTCTCGATACTCAGAGCGACGAGGTTGGTGGCACACACCTGTTTGGAAATACTGAACTCTGCCTTTGTTACTGAACTCTGCCTTTGTTACCTCTCGCTGAGCCCCGTGTTTGGCATTGAATGACTTAGAAGTAGAACAACACTCAATACCCCTCAGTAGCGGCAAGCAAGTGATGAATACCTGGCTAAGTGTAAGGCCGACAGTGGTTGACGGTGCACTCCCTAACTCCAATCAGTGTGGGTAACTAGTACTTGAACCTGGAGCTGCGGGTCATAAGACAGCCTTCCTATCACTGTCGGGTGTAGTCCACAAAGGCGGGGCCTCCTGACCCAGGCAAGTAACCCTGCCAGCACCTTAGCTAGGCACTCCGGTCAGCGACATATCCTGAGGTGGCTGTCCTGCCTCGGTGGGTTGTTTACGTAGTGGTTGAGGCTCTACTGTTCTGTATACCGGGGTAAACAGAATAGGTGGTCATCGAAAGATTAGGTTGTGTGTGTGGTGACAGGCAGGCTTCTGAAGGGGGTATGTCGTTCTACTCTTAGTCCGCAGTAGCAAATAGCCCGGTCCCTTGCTTGCCTGGTCCGAAATCTATATTTAGTGAAAGAAAGGTTTTACTCTTAGGACAAAAGTACTCTCAGACACGGTAAAGAACTAGTATTTATTGTGGTAATACATACTGGGTGACTCGTATGAAAATCAAGCAGAGCGTATACGGAAGTATGGCTACGCAAATTAACGAGTAGTGGTGACTCACTCCTAAGACTGCTTAAGATACAAGGGATAATTGAAAATAAATACTTCGCAAATAGACCTATTGGGTTGTCTAGAAGAGACACTAGCTTATGGAGGGCCACTAACAGCAAGTAGTGGTGGTTGTCGACCCAGGAGGATTGGCAACAGAACTTTTAAATAACTAGTCAATGTCTTCTGCAGACGAAGGCTTCTAGTTTGCTGGCGTACCTGAAGGTGTTGAAGCCTTTGTAAGGTGATGGCGACAGCCACTGGTGGTTGTTAAAGAAATGGAAGTTCTTGGAGAGGACCATGAGTGCCTAAGTCAGTAGAGCCCCCCACCACACAAAGTGTTGAGGCGAGCTACTGAAAATGATAACTCCCAAACTCAGCCGCGCACTGCATTATATCTCGTGCAACAACAGGTGTGCGCCAGGGTGGGGTTGCAGGCCTGACATCCCTCTGTGACATCTACTTGGAGTGAGCCAGGTGGGAGAACTACCCTCGTGTGTTTAGTATATGGCCTCGGGCGCTCGGCAGCACTCGGCCATCTTCTGTGGTGTGACGACACTCCGTCTGCTGGGTGCTTCAGGGAGGCTGACGTGTCACGCAACCGCATTGAATACTCTTAGTTTTAAGTGCAGGAATCGTCAGCTTGCATTGAAATGATTCTCTGTGCACTCATGCTAGGTTTGACCCTTCCTCGGGTTTTAAGACTACATATGTAGTAGAAAGAGAAAGTCAGCTAGCTCAGGAACAATCCAGAAACCAAGTAGCATCAATGTCCCTCCACGGGATTACATCTGTCAGATATCTTGGAGTCATTTCCTTAGGTTCGTGAAGCACGTTAGTATGAGTCGTAGTCATGTTTCGTATATTGGTATAAGAGACATGCGTCAACCTTCTGGTATTTGCAAACCACCAGAAGCCTTCGTTTGCAGAAGATATTGACCAGTTATCTAAAACTTCTGTTGCCGATCCTCCTGGGTCAACAACCACCGCTACTTGCTGGTAGTGGCCCCCGTAATCTAGTGTCTCGTCTAGACAACCCAACAGGTTTAGTTGCATATGTTATAGTTAATTTATCCCTTGCATCTTAAGTAGTCTTAGGAGCGGGTCACCTACACCCGTAATACTTGCGTAGCTTTACTTCCGTATATGCTCTGCTTGGTTTACATACGAGTCAACCAGTATTTACTGTCTCAACAAATTCTAGTTCATTACCGTATCCTACAGTACTTTGTCCTAGGAGTAAAACGTGTCTGTCACTGAATATAAACTTTGTAAGAGGCAAGCAACGGACCGGGTTTATTATTATTATTACAAACATAGAGTAGGAAGACAGACCCCCTTCAGGATTATGCCCATCGCCACACACAACCTCATCTTCAGACGGCCACCCATTCTATATACCCCGGTATATAGAACGGTAGAGCCTCAACCACGAGGCGAGACAGCCACCTCATGTTGTTTCACTGACCAGAGCGCTTAGCTAAGGTGCTGGCAGGGGTATTCGCTTTGGACTGAAGGCTCTACCTCTGTGGAATACACCCGTTGGTGGTAGGGAGGCGGTTTACGACCCACAGCTCCAGGTTCAAGTACTAGTTGCCCGCACTGTTTGTAGCCAGGGAGTGCACTGTCAACCACTGTTAGCTTACACGCTAGCCAGGACTTTCCTCTACTGTTTACTACTACTGAAGGGTATTGAGTGTGTTATACTTCTATGCCATTCAACACCAGGCATGGGGCTCAGAGAGCGGTAAAGAAGTCGGAGTTCAGTATTGCCAAGCATATGTGTGCAACCAACCTCGTCGCTCCGAGTATCGAGGCCCCAGGGGTCAAACTCAAGCCACTCGACACACGGGGAGACCGACTTCTCCCTTCAGGCAATTTGTGTATTTTTTCCAACCCCACTAGGACAGGCAGTGGATACCATCCGGTGGTTCCTACTCTAGTCACCGTATGTGACACCCAACTCAGGATCGCCAATTCTAACTTCGGCAGCCAGAAAGGCAACTGGTGGAATCGCCAGCAACTGACCGGCCACTATCACAGCTCCAAAGCCCCCAAGACCCAAAACACAACAGAGACCAACCAGCTATCGTACAGCACCTCTGCTGCTCCACAGAAACCAAACCCATAGAGCCCTGGTAACCCGAAAGGGCCAGTGTTCCGGTCCGCCATATCGCCGCCAGACCAGCCGAACAGGACTTTGTTTCTAGCCGACAGCCAACGCGGCCAACCCTGGTGTCCAGTAAATGGCTGAACTAAGTCTGTTAGAATAAGTGCACAACTTAACTCGAAAAATAATTTAAATTCATCTGTTTGTAAAACTGTAAAATGTGTCAAAGTATATGAACTGGTAAAATTTTAGATAATGAAGAGTTGTTAATCAAAAAAGCCCAATTTAAGTAATGTTTCGGCTGGAAGAAAATAAAATTATGTATTGTTCAAGGATTCACTTTCTGCATCCATGTAAAGTTGGAGGTGTGTATATAAATTTTCATATTTAAAATATTTTGCAGTTTAAACATTGGCAAAAAATATTTAAAACATAATCTAAATATTTAGTCATATTTAGATTTTTGTATTAACACAGGATCGGTCAATATGAATATGTAATATTGGCAGATCGGTATATCTGCAAAATTTAAGGATTGGCACAACTCTCTAACAAATGCTAAATGCTGTGTGTCCCTACAATGGTATTGGAGCCAATTACCAGTTTCCATTCCTTAACACTGAAGAAAAAGCAAATTAGTGAACTAAAATACACCAAATAAACTGGATGCTACTGTACCTGTAAGGTTATGTTACCACAACCCCTAAATCATGCCCCACAGCAAGTTATAGGAAGAAACAGCGAGGCAAATCAACCACCACCACTACACATTTTCAGGCAGAGAAGGAATGGCCACACACCTCTAGCTATGTCCCCTTGCACCCTACTGGTAAGAATATAAATTGTCATGCAGAAACATAAATCAGAGAGTTGATCTCAGGCAACTGCGTACACCAAATCTAATAATCTTTTCAGACGTACAGCTAAAACTCTTGTCTGAAGATAGCTCTTCCTGGATAAATGTCCAGTACTACTAGTACAGGTACAGTTGATCCTAACCTTCAATCATGTGTTGCCCTAAGCTTTGCTAAAGCCCCACTAGTTTGCATCAGTAGCAGTCAGACTTTCCTTCGACCACATCACGTTTAAGGGATAGTTTGTGACAATGCTCTTTCACTCCCAATCAGAATCTACATTTCTCATACCAGAATTTCGTGGGACAAAACAGGTTTATCAGGTTATCAAATTATAAACAACAATTTACTTTATTCTGCAAATACTAAATAGTGTGCTGACTTGACCAATGGCTATTCTCTCTTTTTTCTCACTCATTGAATTTTTCTTCTTACCATATATTTTACCACCAAACTATTTTATTTAAATACTAATCTGCCAGTGCAGTAACTGAGCTATGACAGCCAAATCCTTAGCCAATATCAATGTCTCACTCATTCGTGGTTGGATCGAGTTCACACACTTAATTCCCATTCAACATATGCATAACTACATGAAGGTCCATGTACACAGCCTTTACGTGCTACTCAGACCAGGACAGACTTCAAACAAGACGACACTAGATGCTAGGTCTATCCATTTCAATGCTTAACAGCTGCAAATATTTGAAATAGTGAGCAGGTTAACTTAAGTGCTACTGTCAACTTTGACTTCTGAATTTCACATCTGAAGTAAAGACACAGTTTTCAAATTTAAAAATGAACATTATATTTACTATCATTATTTGCAGCTTCCTTGGAGTAGTATCAATACTTTTCATGCACTACCAGATTATGCATTGCCACTTGCCAACTGGTCCATAAAAGAAAGCTAATGTCGCCTCCCTCCCCCTCCCACCCAAAATTGGGCTAGTTTCAAGAGTCCATCAAGTGCCTATGGGTAAATTACATACATCTCCTGACTAGTGATTCCCTTCCAAGGTAACCGCAGTTATAGTTTCCATAAAGCTAGTCCCTTTTCCTACCTAAAAATCTAATCATTCATTAGGCCATCAGGCCATATCAGCTGCTGCCATAAAACAATATTAATACCAGTGTGCAGTGAAAACAACACCACAGTCCACAAATGTTTCTTTCCGAGTATCACTAATGATTAGCATCCAACCTGCTTAATAAGGCTGTCACTGAATGACTGTCTTGATGGTAAATTGGATTGTTTAATTGCCCTTTAAAGGTTACTGTGGGCAAACCTGCTTAGGTCTAGAGAATAGTGATTTTAAGCTTACATATGTTGATATACCTGGTTATGTATTATCATACTCATCTTTCTGAACCTTTTTAGGGAACTTATATAAATTAATAAGAAGGCTGTTGCTTGAGTGAATTTTTTAATTGATTTGTATTTTCTACCAGTTTGTACGCTGAGCTGTTATCATATGTACTATTTATGTATGATGTTCCACACCTATATAAATTAAAATTTGGCATCATAAAGAACAATAGATATGGGTCAAAGTTCGAAAACTCGAGGCGAGTCAAGCTTTTATTATTCGACTCTGCTTGAAACTCAAGCCAACATTACCACCTTGTCGAACCTCTGCTTGATAATCAAGCCACTTTTAATACGACTGCTCACGACTAAGAAATGCCATATTTACTCCTGTATAGTGCGCCCTTTTTTCCCAAAATAAAGGAAAAAATTTCTGGGGTGCCTGTAATACATGAAAAAAAAAGGAAGGGGGAGTGGCCGCCATAAATTGTCTGGTGATGTTGAGGGAAGTGGCGATGCTGTCTGTTGTCTCATCTCTGGCTCTTCCGTCACTCCTCTCTCATCTCTCTCTTTCTCGCTCTGCGACTCTTCAGTTATGTGTAGGTCGAAACACCGCTCCCCCCCCCCCCCCCCAATGGCATCATGTTGCACTACAAAACAGAACTGCCACGTGTTTACCCCCCCCCCCCCCTTGTATGTAACGCCCAGATGTTGTCTGTCGATAATTCCACCAAGCCCTCTTTGTATCCATGGCAGAGGCTAGAAAACTATGATAAGGGGTCAAAGAAGTGATGAAGCGAGAAGGGACCAGGCGACTTTTTTTTAGAGAAGAATAGTGTGACATTCTAGCACAGCAAAAAAAAAAAAAAGAGAGAGCCAGTCACTGCTAAAAGGAGAAAGAAGAAAAACCAAGCCGGAAGTGTTGAGTAGTAGGAGCATGAGGTTATCGGATTTTTTTTTTTTTTTTTGCTTTTTGCACCCAAGTTATTTAATTAAAGTATTTTCCAAGCATTGCACAATCACCACACATTAATGTAAAAAAGAATAATTTGTTCCATACTTAGTAACAGGGCGCCATAAATTTTTGGTGCAATTTTATTTTTTAAAATACGGTAAAGATACTTTGCCTTTGTTTACTTTTTGAAACAAAGATAAATATTTGAAACCTCATTGTTGAGATCCCGTTTATGTTGATTTCCCATATCAGTCTTTTTTTTTTTTTGGACAGTCCCGACAAATATTCTATATAAACAATGTTTAAAAAAAACATGCATGCTACGGCCCTTAAATTATTAATTTACCACCATCCATCAATCAGATATTCTGTCCAAAACCGAAATATATTCGGAACAATTGTTTAGCTATGAAATATAGTAGATATTTGATGATTCACTCTAGTTATTTATATTTACGAATTTCTCTTTGGTAGGTACATTTGCCAAAGATTTTCCGCATCATTCTGTTTTGAACACTACATGAATGCAAAACAACACGGAAAATAGAAAAAATTATGCTATTGATAGTATAGTTTACATTCCGCAAAAGTGTTTCTTCTTCGTACGTCTTACGGCATTCGTAGGTTGGCAACAACGAGAAACCATCTCAAAATCTTATTCTTCTTATGTGTTTATTGCATTCTTCGGTTGGCAGCAATGAGAACGAATTTCACAGTCTCTGACACTGTAGCCAACGTTCTATGGTCTTCTTTGTTATTGTAAACTGGATTTGGAATGCGACAAGAACTGTGACTGTACAAAATTTAACGGGCGTGATTATTATCAGCAACTATCAGCTGCATGTTTGGTTAGAATTGTAAAGGTTTGAAAAATAATTGGCAAGTAATAATTGGCAAATATTGTTGTGGTAATTATTACGAGGGATATATGTAATATTTTTATACAAATATATTTTATATAATTAAGTTTTTTAAGCGTTTTAATTCTGAGTTATTTGTTTCTTTATATGAGACACATTTTAATCAAGGACCCTTAAGCTAATTTCTTTTAATTATATTTGACAAATTTTAAATAAACATATAATTTAGGAATTTTTTCTGACTAAATTGAAAAATGATTCAAACTGAATTTGACCTAATATGAAGGTGCCATAAAGCTTAGGCTTGATTAGGCAAGATGTAATTTTTTTTATTGGGCTCGGCTTGGCTTGAATCTCTGAAATTGAGGCTCGCCCATCTCTAATTATTGTTCTTGCTTATAAAGCGATGGTTTGTGTTTTACAACGAACTGTTTCTGTTGAAATGCATTGTGAGATGGTTCTCATTGAAAAATAAAGATGCATAATAGAATAATTTGAGCTACGGCTCAGAGTGTCTGGTAGACTTCCTCTTAGATATGGATTGTACGATCACTGAAGGCGCCACCATTGCAGAACTCCACAGAGCCGCTGTCACCACTTGGATATAACAAAGCGTTCAAAGGAGACCACCTACACATGCAACGCTGGTAAGTGTGTCACAGGGAGTTCCTAAACTTGATAAGCTTTTTGTTTCTTTGCTCCAGTCCCTTTCCCCCCTTCATGATCTTGGAGCCTGTGCACATTTTAACCTTCTTTATTGCTTGGCAAAAATTGCAAACTTAGATTTTGCTCCTGAAGCTAAATGTCAAGGGTATATTCTACCGATCCAACAATAGGAATTAAATTGCTTGCAAGGAGGCACTTTCCAGGGCTTTAAGCTTGTGTAAGCAAACAAATAGAGTAAGATTTAACCTAGAACAAAGTGATAAATAAATTAATCTTTCAAGTTTTTATCAGCCTTTCTACTATTTAGCTGAGAATACGTATTTGTGAATGTTTTGTTTTACATTTTGTCTACATTTGTTCCCATAGGCCTAGCTTGTTTATGTAACGCCTTTTAACTACATACTAAATTAGGTCTATAATTAATTCAAAATATTTTAGCTGGCAATGGCTTCTGGAAATATTTTCCACATCATCAGGAACATACATGATTTAAACACATTAGCAGATATTGAAACAGAGCAGATGAAATTGCAGCAATTTTTAGAAATAAATGGATATGAACATTGCAGGTTAATTGTGGAAGAAGAAATCGCTTGTGATCACTGTAACAGATGGTTTCACTATTCTTGTGCTAGAGTTAATGCCAATGTTGCTCCTGACGGTGACAAAGTGTTTTCATTGCCATGTTAAGGGGAAGCTGAATGAAGCAAAATAGCTTGCTGTTGTGCTTCAGGAACAAGTGGAACAGAAAGAGAGAGAACTAGAAAGAATGAAAGATGAAATTGAACACTGGAAATCAGAGCACCAAAAAACTGTCAGCAAGCTGACAGCCGTAACAAGGGAGAATCGAGAGTTACTCCGAGACATCTGTTCATCCTCTGAATTGCCAGTCTCCCAAGAGGCCAGGAATGATTACAGAGTTTTTACAAGTAAGTGTAGGAAAAACAAAAAAACCACCGATTCATTCCCACCACTTGTCAGTTCACAGGTCCACAAGACAACAACACCTTGTAGCAACAGCTTTGTTATCCTCGCAGACCTGTAGGAAGAAGAAGTTGAGTTCATTCCCCTCCCAGCGCCCAACAACCCAGCAAAGCCCAAGAGGAAAGTGCTGATCCTAAGAAGCAGTCACGTGCAAAAGGCCAAGAAGAGCAGATCAAAGGCAAACTGGGTGAGGGTTATGACATTATCACGTATTGTAAACCTAATGTAGGCCTTGGCAGTGTGGCAGAAGATGTAAGTAGCTTACGTAAAGACTTTTGCAAGTCAGATCAGGTTGTTTTTGTTGGGGGAATAGGCAACAGCATTGATCCAGACAAAAACTATTCAAATGGAGTAGACATCCACAACATTGTCAGGGCCACCAGTCACACCAATGTGTTGGTCTGTGAGGCACTGCAACGGCATGACAAGCCTTTCTTACAAAGGAAGGTGCAGACAGCCAACACTACCGTGCAGCGCTGTACAAGGTCTGGCAAACTGAGCCATGTTGGTGTGATTGGTCTAGAGGAAATAACCGGGGCTGACCACACGAGACATGGTCTGCATCTGAGTCATGCTGGCAAGGGGAAAAGTGGTGACCTAATTGCTAGTAGGATTCTTACAGACCATGGTTCTAATCAAAATATCCAGGTAATCGTTGGAAACCATGGGAATTTTTTAGGCTAAAGAAACACGTGCCCATAAGGCCTAATTCACGTAACAAAGAAGTTTTACTTTCACACTCAATACCAGAAACAAAATTGTGCAAATATTAAAAAATCTACGATAATTTATGAAAATAATTTGAATTTATTCTATCAGAATATAAGAGGTTTAATAAGCAAAATTTATGAGCTTTCTATGTGCTTGGACAAATTAGCCACAGAACGCAATTTGGACGTAAAAATATTATGTCTAACAGAAACACATTTAACTGAATCCTCTGGTAAGCAAATTAAATTCCTGGTTATTCCCTCTATTCCACTTATTGTAGAAATAGCATGACTAAGGGTGGTACCTCTATTTTCATTTAAAATAATTTAATGTTTAAAAATGACAAAAATTTGTTATACGAAGATCAAGTGTTTGAGTGCAGTTATGTGGAAGTAAAAACTGAAAAATTGAAAAAAGTGTGGTCCTCACTATAAATAGAGGCCCTTCTGCCAACTTTAGTAACTTCATAAAATTTCTTGAAGCAAATCTTACAGCCATTTACAGAGCCAATCTATAAATTATTCTCTGTGGAGACTTTAACATTGATTATTTAAAAGAAAGCAACCAAAGAACTGAACTCGATAGTCTACTCAGTACCTTCAACCTTAAATCCGTAGTAAACTTTGCTACCAGAATAGAAGGAACCAGTCTGACAGCAATTGATAACATATCCATTGATAGTAACGCAGTTGCAGTGTGCCACTGACTCCCAATAATAAATGGCTTATCAGATCATGATGCACAAATATTAGTTATGCCATCCATAAAAATGCCCTCCAAAAGTATTTCTTATAAGAAAATACTAAATTATTTGCTGGAAAATGTCTTACAATTCAAAAGTGGGCTCAGCAGGGAGCAATGGTCAATAATTGTATACTTGTACCAAAGCAAATGAAAAATTTAACTCTTTTCTTAACAAAGTTCTCCATTGTTTTGAAAAATGTTTCCCATCCCGATTGACCCACAGTAATACAAATCCAAAGAAAAATTTATGGCTCACCAAAGGAATAAAAAATTTTCTGCAAAAACAAAAGAAAACTATACAAGGCTGCCAGAACCAGCAGCAACCCTGACACAATGAATCACTACAGGAAATACTGCAAAATTTTGAGTAAGGTTACAAAATCTGCAAAAAAGGATTTTTTCTGTAACCTCATTAAGAATTCTCAAAACAAAATAAAAACTATATGGGATATTGAAGAAAAAAAAAAAAAAGGAAGAACAACAGAGCAATATCCAATTATAAACCTAAAAGTAAATGACTGCATATACTCAGACCCTATATTAGTCACAGATACATTTAATTCATACTACTTAAATGTCATAGAACACATGATTAAAAAAACACTAAACAAGCTATAACCCATATTCCTACACTACAGGGTACAGAATACCCTGCTACATCTTTTACAAACACAACTCCAAAAGAGGTGGAGAAAACAATCAATTCTTTGCAACCAAAATTAACTAGCGGCTATGATAGCATTAGCTGTAGGTTATTAAAGCAATGCGCTTTTGAATTCAGTTTTCCATTAAGATATATTTGTAATGATATCTTCAATACTTTACTTTTTCTAGGCAGGCTCAAATGGGCTATGGTAACACCATTGTTCAAGAAAGGAGACAAGACCAAGTAAACAATTATAGACCCTTCTCACTTCTTAAAACCTTTTCAAGTAATTGAAAAACTAATTTACAGGAGATTGCTGCAACATTTTGAGAATCACAAAATATTATCAAATTTCCAGTTTGGCTTTAGGAAAAAATACGTCTACAAATGATGCAATATTTTGCGACCTCACAAAAGCATTTGACTGCGTAAATTACAAAATTTTATGGAGTCCCCAGCAGACCAAATAAACTAATACGCTTATACCTTTCAAACAGACAACGCTTATACCTTTCAAACAGACAACAAGTATGGATAAAAGGAAAACTACTTAATTCTACTCTGAACCAGGAAAAATCAAGTATGGGGTCCCACAAGGATCAATATTAGGCCCTCTACTCTTTCTAGTTTATATAAATGACTTTCCATGTGCCTTAACCCCAGAAACTACTCCAATTTTATTTACAGATGATACTAGCATCTTAATCTCTGGAGACTCAGTAAATGATCTTACACAAAAAACGAACACAAAATTGACAGAGCTAAATACATGGTTTACTGCAAACAAATTAAGTCTCAACCTAGATAAAATATATCATGAATTTCCTCACAAAGAATGGAAAAAACATTAACTCATATGTTAGCAGTAACAGAGATAAAATTAATGAAACTGCAGTGATTCAGTTTCTTGGCTTCAAAGTAGACAATTTACTGAACTGGAAATCTTACATTG
This sequence comes from Dryococelus australis, assembly GCA_029891345.1. Taxonomy (NCBI): domain Eukaryota; kingdom Metazoa; phylum Arthropoda; class Insecta; order Phasmatodea; family Phasmatidae; genus Dryococelus; species Dryococelus australis. The sequence continues at coordinate 116,021,171 of CM056994.1, forward strand.
CGTATATTTTACCTTAACTAAGTTCAGCATACTTCGCCCTGCGGAGTGTTGCAGAGGTCTTGAACAAAGATACAGAAAAAATTGTATATTTTGCATATTTTAATTTCATCATGTGTTATGGTATTAATTTTTGGGGTAATTCCAATGACAGCAAAAAAGTATTTCACATGCAAAAGAGAGTTGTAAGAATAATCAATGGCAAAAGAAAGTCAGACTTATGTAGACCTCTTTTCAAGAGCTCAGAGAATTTTAACATTTGCATGTGAGTATACGTTTTCAGTACTTATATTCATGTCCAAAAACAGTCATTTAATTCAGAAAATGAGTCCTTTCGTACATAAGCATGACACTAGAATAAAAAAACACTTACACGTGGCTTCAGTTAACTTAAAACTTGTCCAGAAAGGGTCATCCTACCCAGGTAACCAACTTTTTAATAAGTTACCGTACCACAACACCTTCAAGAAATTTACTTCTCTAACCAAAAATTCTTTAAAAAACAGCTGAAACGATTTTTTTTCCAAACCAACATTTTATAGTGTAGATGAATATCTAAACTACAAAAACTAAGAAATTTCAGCATAACACGTCTTTGTACGCATTTCTTGTACCGGTTTTTCTCGTTTCCTGTTTTGTCTGTTTCAGCAAAACGATGACGGCCACAACATGTTGGAGGAGGATTGGTCAAATTATGAGGAAAAGATGTGATGCGCGTACGTGTAATCTGACATATATATGTGAATTTTTTCTATGTCCAGTGTATAAACTTTGTATACTGTAATTTGACTCGTCCAATATCTTTGTACAGCAATGTATTGAAAAAAGATCTTACGGATGCAATAAAACTAAACAAAACGTGTTTTGGAAGCACTACACTATGTGTATCATTTTCAGGGACCCGTAGAGGTAATGTTTGACTTTATAGATTCTATTTGTAGTTACCATGTTGCATTGTGTATGAAATTAAATGAAGAAAATTTGGTAAATGTAATATTAGATAACCTTGCACCTCATGTTAGGGAACTGTGTACTTTGGTGGCTATTCCAAGTTCATTTTGCGAATTGAGGCATCTTACAGTCGATATTCAGGGGCGTTTGGTAGCTAATAATGAATATCTCAATATGCATCGTCCGGGACCCCGTGTTGCATGCAGTTAGTCCGCCCCACCTAGTCAAGTTGCTGCCATAAAAGCAGTATCCAGGGATGTCCAAGCCAGACGCTGTAGCAATTGCTCTCGTCGTGGTCACACAGCATGTAATTGTTTAGAGAGGCGTAGCCTGGCTGAAAGAAAATGTTTCATGTAGATGAGGGGAATAAGGTCATCTCCAGGCGGGCTGTTCAACAACAGCAGGAAATAGGGCTTGACAGGGATACAGCGCAGGTCTCCGGGTCACAAGGATAAAAAACCCACGCCTTTCCCTTGATGTATATGGTGACTATCACACGTCATTGACAAATTTTTCAAGCCAAAGTAGACAACATGGGAGCTTCCCATAGTATCATGAACAATTTTTTCTTGGAATTTCTTGTTAGTAATAATTTTGTTTCAAAGGGTCATGTTAAATATAATGTTGAGAAATGTTTATGTATTGCTGATGGAAATGTAATTAAGAGTGATATGTTGCTTACATTCTTTTTCAAAATTGGATAATAATATTCATGGACACATCCATTCTGGATATTTGAAAATATTTCCCACAGTGTCATCCTTAGGTAAGACTTTTTTAACAGGAACTAGAGCGACTATTAACCTAGGTCAGGGGTTTTGTCTTTTGGATTTGCGCGAACATAAGAATAGCACTGAGGGTTAAGGAAAATAAAGTGTTCTAGATTCGGTTTCCAAGGAAAAGGATTATGCTGATTTTCAAGAAAAGTTACGAGCCTTGAAGGAGGAATATGGTGACATTACTTCCCGGACCGGAAAGTGCAACGTCTTACTGTATAAGTTTGCGGTTACCGATGACATCCAGGTGCACGACAGACACTTAAATGCCCTTCTCCCAAGTTAAAAACATTTCACGAAATAATAAATAAGCTCTTTTTTGGTGGCGTGATAATGCCCTCTACGTCTGACTACAGTTCGCCAGGGTTTTAAGTAAGAAAAAAGATAGCTACAAATACGGTTTGGTGGTGAATCACTCTCTTATAAATAAAAAAATTCATAAAGATCCATTTCCCTTACCAATAATAGATTGTGCATTGCAACACTTGTGTAAGGCCCGAGTGTTCTCAACACTGAATTTAAATAACAGTTTCCACCAATGTTTCCTAGATTCTAGTTGCAGGAAATACATGGCTTTCAGTACTCCCTGGAGCCAATATGAGTTCACCCGGATCCGGATGGGGCCGAACTTTGCAAGTCAGGCTCTTTCCCGAGTTTTGGATCATATGCTATTGGTAGAGACCTGTAAAAGTAGGTTTTATTTCTTTCAAAAATATGTGTTAGTTTTTCTAAAAAAAAGGTGTTATTTTTGTCAAAAATAGCTGTTATTTTCATGCTACAAAAAATGCAGGTTTCCGGATAAGAATTGCTCAAAATTTTTATGTGCTCTTTATAAAGACATACCTAATTTGAGAAATGTCACTTTATTCGTAAAACCTGTAATTGGCAATGTTATGCCTATTGATAAGCGGTGTTTTTTATCAATTGTTATTTCCTTGCAAAAATTCCTCACTAACAGGGAAATACACAGTTAACAGTTTTAAGACAGAAACACTGAAAATAATTTCAGATTTTACTTATGATTTTGTATTCTGCCTGACCCCTGGAACAAAAAACGCTTGCAATGCACTGCCAAGGACATATGATTCATGTAAAAAATAATGTAAACCATTTATATACAACTACACAAGCACTGTTAAAAAAAAATAAAAGTGCCTTGTACAAAGATAAAAAATAATTAAGAGAAATCTGCCTGTACGTTTTTGAACCATATAAACTTTAAACGACAGATTTTTTCGCTAGGCATGCGCTGGCAAAACTTTAGTTTCTTCAAAACGTGTCATTTTTTACCTCATATATTTACAGATAATGAGTATGATAAAAATCCAGTTAACTGGACGAACACAAGTTTAAAATACGTGATAAATTGATTTACAAATATATATGAACACATTTTTCATCACCGTGCCGCTCGCTTTGTAAAAAATAAAGAATTGTTGGTTAAAACGTGATAATACTATGAATGTAAACATGGCGTGAATTCCATAGATGTGCTTGGTGGACATGAACACTACAACGGCGTGTTTTCCTAATGAACAAATAAACTTTTGCAGGGCTGTACAGTAGAATTTTCACCCTAAGTGACGACGAATCATCTATTGTGATCATGTTATCTATGGTTGTAAATACACATGATTGGAAAGAAACGTGTTTTCGTTTATGATGATAAATCAAAGAAATCTACTGGCCAACTTATGCATGCATTCGTATTCGAATATCCAACAACACATAAAATACGTCTTAAGCAACTATGTGGCATAAAACAATAATAATTCGCAAAAATACTGCATGATTTTGTACAATTTGTGAATTACAGCTGAAATTCTCAAAAATCACAATTTTTTGTTTCATATGTGAAAATTCACGTTATTTTTCGCTTTATCACATTTGCTAATTTTTCAGGTCTCTAGCTATAGGATTTCAAATTCAAATTTGTATTCAACTATGTTGACAATATCATTATGTATAGTGAGGACTTAAGCTCCCATCTGCTACATTTGCGTCAAGTCTTATGGAAGATGCGGGAAGTTAATCCAGACAAAGTAACTTTAAGGTCGGATAAGGTGAAGTTCTTAGGTTATATATTAACTGAAGGGTAGCTTCTGATTGACCCTAAAAGGGTGGCCCCTGTTTTGAAATTCCCTACGCCAAAGAATTTGAAAGGATTCCAAAAATATTTAGGAATAATTGGCTACTATGCTCGATATATCGACCATTTCTCAGAGATTGCTGCCCCTTTACACCATCTAAAGAAAAAGGGAGTAAAATTCCATTGGAACAAAGAACAGGAGGCAGCCTTTGTGGAATTAAAAAAGAGGTTAACTACACCTCCGGTTTTACATCTGTCAGACTTCACTTGTTGGTTCGTTGTAATAGTCCATGCCTCCTCTTTAACTCTAGGTGCAGTATTAAGCCAGCACACTTATTTGGAGCTAGCTCCCATAGCCTTTGCCAGTAGAAGTTTATCCAAAAGTGAGCGCAGGTTAGGGATATATGAAAATGAGATGCTAGTGTGCATATTTGAATTCGAAAAATTTGCATCCTATATTGAGCACAAAGAATGTGACTTATATACCTATAATCAAGCCTTGAGCTGGGTTTTGAGCCATCCCAAGTTGCTGGGAAAACTAGGAAGATGGGTTCTTTGAATCTCACAGTTTTGTTTAAAAGTACACCATGTGAGAGGGACTGAAAATCAGGTCGCGGATGTACTATTTCAGATGTTCAATCCCAAGGAATTTCTTGTCAAAGAAAATGCTTCCTTTGTAGCTTCTTTAAATATAATACAAGGTTTTCCGGAATTTTATGTCAACCTCTTCAACCTCTGAAGTGCTCAAAGCAGTGATCCCGAGTGTCAACAAGTTCTTAAGGATTTAAAGAGTGGAGCTTTGATACCTTATGTAGAGAAGAAAGACCTGCTGTAATACACAGGAAAGAAAAAAAAAGAGCTCAAAAATTAGTCGTTCCTCACGCCCTTCGTCCGATAGTTCTATCTTATTTACGGTTGGCGGACATTTAGGTGTAAATCAAACATTTCACAAAATTGCTAGCTATTTTGCCTGGCCCACCTTAAGGAGTAAAATATCATCATTAGTGAAGTCCTGTGATTTGTGCCAATGATGCAGACATGCTCAACAAACTAATGTAGGGAAGGTTGTTGAACAGATACATGAAGCTCCCTGATGTAATGTTCATTTCGACATGTTTGGACCTCTTATACTGTCGAGGAAGCGTAACATCTGTATCTTAATTTTGCTTAACACCTTTTCAAAATTTATTTTACTTCCGTTGCGAAATATGCAGGCCTCTACCATTGTCAGAGTGTTAAAATAACAAGTCTGGAAAATATTTGGTGCACGTATTGTCATAGTACCAATAACCAAACTGAGGGTTACACTAACAAGACTAGGGGTGAACACTTCTGTGGCTCCTTGGTAAGTGAGAAGTCGCTGGCAGATTGAGGTGTCACGTACAGCGGAGCTCTTCAGTGGTTGGCCTATCGTTTCCAAGCAGGTGACCTGGCGAGCGAGGTATCGCTGGCAGACCCAGGCACTTACTGGAGGGGCGATAGTCCAAGTGAAAAGCACTCTGGTGTTGCCCAGGATGATATGCTTCCAAAGCGGCACCTCGAGACAGTTCCCAAATGCCAAGGTAGAGAATGGGTATTCGGCTTGTGGCTATCACTGTAAGAGTCTTACTAGGAGAGAAGACGAAACAGGAAACAGTGAGAGCATGGTGTAGAAATAATACAATGCTGGAGGAGACAACTCGACCAAAAAGATTTATGACTGTTTTATTGACTGCTCAATCACACACACATAAACCAGCATGTACACTGACTAGGGCCTTAAGGGTCAATCCTAGGTTGCCAATCAGTAATTGACCTAGTCTCGGATGACGCAGCAGCACAGGGGCTGACGGCGACCCTAAGTAAGCAGTACTTAGACTCCAGTGCACTGCGGGTGAGCTACGAGGTAGCTGGAAGTACGCCAGCTTCGGTGTGAAGGCAGGCAGCAAGGCAGCATCATACAGAGTAGAACTCTTGACAGAGCTGCGAATGGCAGTGAAGACTTGAAGAAGCCGGATGGCTCTCAGGCAGAGTAACATCGTGCTACTGAACTGGTGTGAGACAGCGGCTCGGTGTGCTCTCAAGCAGAGTGACTTTCTGTAGATGACTAATGCAAGACAGCCTCGAACTGAGGACTGCGCATCCTATTTATATACAGTGCACAGGACCAGCACAGGGGTTGCAGGGTGTGGAGAGAGAGAGAGAGAAAACGCAGAGAGAAAAGACATTGAGAGAGCGGCGGCGGTGAGCCGGCGGAGATGGCCGAAGCTGGCGGCGAATTCTCCCCTCATGGCAGAAGGCTGGAGGGGTAAAAGAGCAGCGACGTGATGTGAAGCGGGTTGCAATGCAGCAGGTGGCAACAGCTGGACAAGCCAACCTGGGCTTGGAGGCGTGCTATGGTGTGTATGGTGTAATGGCTCACTTAGGAGGGGGCCACGACTGTGACGAGGCTATATGAGAGAATATGTTGCTTGTGCACATCAGTTTTGTAGTAAACTTTTATCACTTGACGCGTGCCCGGGATAATGACTATTTGGCAGTCGTCGTGGCTTTGCTTGCACTAAACCAAGCGTGCTGCGATAGGGATTTTCTAATCCTATTTACGTATGCATCACGTTACTTTTATTGGGTGCGTTGGTTTGCAGGTTGGTACAAAGTTATCTATGGCTACCTTCTTTCCCACTGTGTATTTACACCTTCTTTCCCACAATGTATTTACGTGTAGGTAGTTGGCAGGAGGTGTCAGGTTTACCTGGCTTACTCACTTTGCTTTGACTGGTTGTCGTACTACTGCTGGTCGCTGGCTGCATCAGGTGGTGCAGTCGGCTGGCTGTGGGTCACTGATACAGTGTTGGCCAACATGGTACCGCAGATTCCAGGCGGCTCCCTCCTCACTCCAAAACCTGGGATTGGCAATCCCGTACCTTACCTCAGTTCCTCATACCCGAACGTGCAGGACAGGGTGGTAGTCTTGATAGGCACAGACGCGCAGTGGAAAGGCGATATCAGAATATAGGAAAGGTCGGTTTCTCCAAGAGCCTGACTAAGGCAGTGCGGTCTCGTTCTGCTTGTCTGTCCAAAGTCGGGGGAGTCAATACAGACTGCTACTTGGCAGCGAGGTGAGCTGTCCTTTGTTCTTCTCTCCATCAGCCGTGCCTCACCTTAAACAGCATAGAGTGTAATACGCCGCTGAACGGTATAGGTCGTGCACCGCGGCCACGAAACAATTCCCTATAATAGTGTTCGGCCAGTAGCAGCTGCAGGCATGAGATCGGTGCTCCAGGGGACTTATTCTAAGTTTCGTCTGTAACTGCCCATACAGTCATGAACCTACTGTCTTGCAGCTGACAAAATTTGTCTGATCCAAAACGGTATTCAGAGTAATCAGTCGTTTAGCATGGGGGCATCTTCGGCTTACCGACTTTCCCTACTCCAAGCTAGACGAGGGTTTCTGTCTCTGTGGACGGTCAACGTACCAACAAAATATTACTAGAATTACGTGTTTTAAAATTTCATAAATCTGTTGAAAAAACACTACTTAAAGAAACGAATAGTAAGATTTATAGTTATTAGATCGTAAAAAATAGTATACAATTACAAATATGTGTTTTATACGAAAATAATAGTGTACAGATTTCGTTGATTTTGTGAGGAGTTTGAGAAACTGTGGTTGGTGGCCATGTTGGAGAGTACTTTTTTTTTTCCTTTGTGAGATATAGATGTTTACGTGTTATGGACGAGGCCCATGTGTTTAGCAAAATGTTTGTGTATGTGGAAAAAAAAAAATTTGGCCAACGCGAAGTGGAGGAATATTAGCAGATGTTAAATATAGATTTCACGTAAAACTGTCCTGAATATCAAAGAAATGTACACGTCTTAAACCGATTATATTAATATTATTAACCTTGGTGTCCGCCGAAGTGTACTGCAAAGCTATGGAAAACCTTGTGTTCAAGAGATTGCGAATTTTACAAACAGTAAGTTTGCGTGTTTTGAAAATGTATTTGTAAACCGTTAATATAATGCATGTGGCCTGAAAAAGCCTCATTTTCCATATTTTTGTAGTGAGTGAATAATATTTGTTTATTTGCCTAAATAGTAAACTCAATGAATGTAAGGTTAACTTCGGTCAGAGCATGTGTGTATTGCTGCATCTGTACAAATACGAACAGCGATGTATATGTATCCCATTTTATTGTTTCATTAAAGTTAACATTTTTGAAGTTAAATAATTTGAATGTTATTTACATACGAGCAAAATTTTCCACTGCTTCATCAAAACAATATGCAAATCAAAATGCCACACACTTATAAGAGCATCAAAATAATAACCATCTCACACAAAAGATGTAAAACTAAAGCCCCCCCCCCCCAGCCAAAACAACCCTTCGGCACTGTTTCCTTTTTCCTCCCACATAAAATAAACAGAACCCTAACAAATTTAAATTGGTAATTACAAAAATAAAACAATTTGGATTCCCAACCTAGATATAATATCCTACATTGATTACTGGACGGAAGTTAGATACCGTTAGTCTTTCAGTGCCTGTCATGACAGGAAACACACGAGGAAAGAGGAAAATGCAAGTGTTCATTGGACTCAAACATTTCTTTACAAATGTGTTTTTCTTCACTGACAAAACAGCTGTGGTGGAAGGATAAATTGTGGCAGTGCTACTTTTCTAGAACTGTCAAAATTTACCCTACTAAATAGACTATAACAGAGCCACTCCCAAAATATTCCAAACACTAGGCTAATAGGGGCCAAAATACAAATGTGCACAGCTTATAAACTTGCTTTTTTTAAAAATGTTGTTACCGCATATCATCACATAACTGTATTTCACATATTTAGACAAAATAAAAATTATGCTGGACGAGAGTTTCGATCTTAAGTAGTGGAGATTCATGTGTTATGAACCACATATCTTATATACTAGACCACTGAACACATGTTTCTCAACGAATGAATAAAGGTGTATTTAAGCTATGGTTATAATAGTTAAATACATATTTACAATTGAGTATTTGTACAAACCTTTACGCACTTGTAATCCCACACGTAAAATAGTCTGTATCATGTTGTGCACAATATTTAAGGGCAGACGTGCATGATGCATGTTTGTTATAGTTATAACCAATATTTTCATGCTGTTTTATATCGTAAATGTACGTGTAGGAAAATTATAACGCCACACAACACAAATAAGTGCTGCACTGACTTTATACTACATATTATTTATTTCCGTATCATTGAAATACACTGCCACATTTAATACTGACGCCTGCCATATTGGTTTACCTACAGAATTCTAACCTGCCAACTGCTCGTGAGCAGTTTAGATGTTCCAACTCCACTTGTGATGTTACTCGACCTTTGTTTCAAGCTTAGAATACCAAACAGTGTTCTGAGCCGACAATTGTAAAGACTCTATGGTTTCTCGTCGGAAGGAAAGTCTTACAATAACCCCCCAGAAGGACCCCCCCCCCTCCCCCTGGCGGGCAGATCAGAAGCGTTCAGCTGTACAGGCCGCCTTCCTGCTACTACTGAGTGTTGATCGCAACCAAGGCCAGGCCTTAACACTCGAGCAATCACCCCCGCCAGCACCTAGGTGCTCCAGTAAAGATACAACCCAAGCATACTGTCTCTCCCAGGTTGGCAGAATTTCTAGTGGTTGTGGCTCTGCTATTCTATCCCCAGAGGTCTAGAATAGGTGGCCGTCGAGTGGTGCATGTATAGGACTGGTGGATTCCTGAAGGGGATCCCCAGTCGTAATTTAGTTCATCTTTAAACACCCGGTCTCGGTCGGCAGTGCTCAACGTATTCCGTTCCGTTCCTAGCAGGGTCAATGATTTACTCTCTATAAATAATACTCAAGGTTAGAAGAACAAAGTTGTATTTATTAAGATCGTAATAAATTCAGTGACACATGGTATCTCCTACCAAGCAGACAGTAAGCTGGAAGCAACCTACGCTGAACAGGTGTAGGTGACCTGGTTCTAGGCTAAGCGGGAAAATATATAGTTGACTGCTTAATAGAAATACTTAACGTTGCTAAATAATCGTTGGGTGTCTAGACGAGACAAATAAGTTAAAGGTCTACTGCTCTAGTAGCAGGGAGTGTTAATGTAGAAGACTGTAGCAGAAGAAGCTTCTGGTAAGTGGTAGCTACTGACATCACTGAAGCCCCTGGTGACAGAAATGATGACAGCCGCTGGTGCTCAAGATTGTTGTAGACAATGGGAGCAGCCTCTGGTAGGCTGTTGAAGACATGGAGGTAGTCGGAGGCCCCAGCAGTAGATGTGGTGGAGTGAGCTCGAAAATATGAAAGAATAACTCCCGAGCCCTGCCGTGCACTGACTTATATAGTCCGAAGGACAGGTACGACGGTGGGCCGCGGGAAGGGCATGTGACGTCCCTCTGGTGCAAGGCCGAAATGGGGGTAGCAACCCTCTAGTCATATCTCGGCTTCGTGTATGTTCAGTGGCGCTCGGCCATGACCTGAGGCGGCTGATGGCTTGTAGTCTCTCAGCACTGAGGAGGGGAGGGCAACGTGTCCCTTGGCTTGCACAACCTTTGTATCCACGTGTTCAGGCACCCTCCAAGATTGTGGCGGCCCGCAACGTCCGTGTACAGGTTGGTGGGGTTCAACTCTCATTAGGGTGTAGTAGATATACTGGCGTGGTGTGAGATGAGTCACAATCCTTTATAGTAGTATACTAAAGCGGCATGTGTCACACTTATATTTTATATATGCATAAATAAATAAGCACTTTGAACATATTGTCTTAACACACAAACATTGTTTGTACTACTCATGTTTTAATTAATATTTAAGCTGGGTTCCGCTGTTATAGTGCAACTATGTGTATGGTAATACATAGTTAAAAACTTGCAAAATTGTAGAGATTTTTGTTTAACTTTCATTATGGTTGGGATCACACAAAACTATCTTCATTTTCTATTAAGTTTTATAAAATATCATAACACATTTTAAATTTTGTATTTAAAAAATAAAGGAAAAAAGAATAACATTTGCGCAATTCTCCCATTAAGTGTGTAAAATTTCACCATCAGGTTTGAACACTATGCATAGTGATAATACAATAATACACAAATCAGAAATCAGTACATATTAAAGGTCCCACCTGAAAGCTGCCATATTAATGCCATCTTTGACATCTTGCTGGCTAGGTTTGAAGAATTTGAGGCCATTGTGATTGATACCAAAGAAGACACAGCCTCCAATGCAGCCACATGTATTTACTTGCTTGAGACTACCATCTTCTCCTGGCCATAGAAACCACAGACGCTTTGTTGATCTGTCATGCATTTTGAGATAGCTTTAACAAACAATAAAAATAAGTCAGCAATATGAAACACATTCTTACGCAATGCAATTTTATTTATATTTTATAATAATTTCTTTATAATCAATAAACACAGTTACATATTAAAGTCATAAAAGGCAACATCCCTAGAACTTTAAATGCTGCAACATACAGCCAACCAAAAATTAACTAGAAAATTACATTTGAAGTACAGTAAAACCTTGCTGTAATGACAGTTGACAAAAGTGAGAAAAACTGTGTTTACAGCAGATTATTACCTGAACTGACATCACCTTTACGCCAAGTTGTCGTACGTTCCTTTGACACGGAAATTACTAGGTGACCAGGGGCTGGCATATATAAAGATGTATAACATCTGCCTTTTGACAACTGCCACTGCAGTTAAATTTTTATGTTACCAGAATGTCATTAGTTGGTCGGACAACAGCAAAATGACCCCAAAGTTTAAGGCAGTAAGATGTTCAGTGTTGCAATTTCCTTACATGAAAAATACATCTGCCTAAATTTCAGTATAGTAATTATACACCATATGAGCATAAATAAAGCCTAATATACAATGCACATCAATAACTGCCAAACAGTATTGTACTTCTTTTTACTATCACTTGTCTGTAAAAAAATTCCTAACTATACTGCAGGATATTCCGTAATCAGTTAGTAAAAATACACCATTTCCTTGTAACACTCATTTTGAGTTTTAAATAATATAGAACATCTACGCTACTGTACTGTTATTACACTTTGCACATACTTGTCCTATAGGAATATTCCTTTACCCAACACTATTTAGGTTACAATGCTTTATTTACATTAACACACTAATATTAAAAAAGTGATGAAGTGCTGCTTCTTTTTATTTCCTAAAACCGTTTTTTTACTACAAATTCTAATTTTCAAAGATTAAACATGTCAATGACAAAGGTGGAGCTTTCCCTGCTTAATACATCCAGAGCTTCTGCAACTTTCTGGTGTTGGTGGCCATCCTAGTTCATCATCAACAATTGCATTATCACCATCAGAACTGTTTTGCATAAGACGAGCTATGTTAACCAGCTTTCAGCCTCTGTCATTTTGCCTCAGGTATCAACCCGCACACAATCTAAGAAGCTGACATGCAGTTATAACTTTTCTTCCCAGTGCTTAGGTTTCTGGAAACCATTTACAGGAACTTCATATTCTTCTATGTTCAGGTGCCCATAAAAAATACCCGTCAATTCACTGTGGTCTCATCTAATCCCACATAACAGTTATTGCACACATTGCATCCAGGATAGTCCATTTGTCATGGTCAACTTTCCGCAGTAAATTGCACATTAGCAATGTGCAGAAATGATGCTTTAGCAGCTGGAAAATTCCAATTTGAGAAGTTGCAGCACAGTTTTGAAATTCCAAAATACAAAAACTCACTCTACATTCCTGAGTACAACAGTTGCACGTGCTGGACAATGGTAGATGAACACTGTGTACAATTTTTTGATTTTGACGACACATTTTTGTGTCAAAAGCAGGATGCCATTTTTTTTTACATTCTTATTTGTTTGCATCATAGGTACAGGGAAGTTCTCGTGTGCTGCGAAATGAATGAGGCTGCTCTGATTTTCTGCTAAAATACAGATTAAATTTTTATTTCCATCCAGGTTCATGTACAGAACAGTTAAGTTGCTCTTTGTTATGCTTTCTACCCTTACAAGGATTGTTTCTATAGTTCATTCACGATAACTTCGGCCTTTTCTGAAGCCCTGCCAAATTTCTACTTTTGGTTACTGATTACGTATCCTTCCACTACACGTAAACATAAACACTGCCGTGTGACTTCTACTTTTATAACTGTCAAAGGCATTGGTTGGTGTTTACAGCTGTTTAAAGAATGCTGTCATATTTCCTACGAATGTTCACAATTTAGGTCTATAACAATATTTAGGTCGGCTTTATAACTATTTCTTACACACAATATAGCACGTTACACATAATAAACAATAATATTTAACTACGATGGTGTTTGTTACAACTGTGGCGGAAACAACAGTAGTATTTAACCTGTTGTTATTAATATGTGTTTGGAATAAAAATTAAAACGATGGGACAACCAGTCCAACGAAACGACACAGTAAATTCACGCACACAACTCGTGTCGCTTATTAATTGTACGTAGCATCAACAAATGTAAAAGATAGCGGTGAACATGCCAACCCGTAGGCCTACCGTAACATTTATTCCAGTAATATTTACATACATTGGAACTCACTGGTTTGTAGGATTATTTTATTATTTATTTAAATTTACTGGTTGGGCTTAGTATTTTTTTGGGATTGTGGCAGACATTATAATCACAAAAACGTAAGCTCATTACACAACTGTGTTTCAAACACCTAACGCGAAGATACACGTTGTGATAAACAGGCGTGAATATAAAAAATTCACTTCATCGTAACATCAGTTCATGGTCAAAACGTATAAACTTTGCACTATTTGAAATCCTCACACATCTGGCCCGCACAACAATTACAACACAGTCACCATAGACGGAAATGGCGATTACGCCCTTATACATTTGGCGATCACAACAATCGTTACAGTATATTAATTATCCCTGCCATGGAAACACATATTTATCACAACATTGTAACTTCCCTAGGATGTTTCAAAAACACGAGTACGAACTTGATGCTTCGTTCAGAAACACGCCATGTCATTGACATGTCGCCACACCACAGCCAATCGTAAGGCACTATAAAAGCAGCCCGCATGCCATACTGAGGCAAGTGCTTGGCTAGGGCATTGGATAGGGGAAAGTTGATCAAATACTGGATTATCCTTTCCATACCACGTCTGCCAACCTGCTAGATTTGTAAGTATCGTGCAATGAACTATGTCACGCCATCGCATCTAAAATAACAAAATTTATACTTTTCCTGGTACAGAGGTGGTACAATCTGAGAGGGGGGGGGAGGGACAGGGAAAGGGGGAGAGGGAGAGAGAGAGAGGGGGAGGGAGAGGGAGAGAGGGGGAGAGGGGGAGGAGATAGAGAGAGGGAGAGAGGAGGAGGGAGGGTGAGAGATCGAGAGAGAGAACAAGAGAGAGCCGCACGCTCTACTTCGCGTATTGAACCTTTATTCCAGACGGGAAAAAAAACACCAGCCTACGCACGGGAATTTGTGCGGATATTTTTAACTGCAACTATGAAATGCGTTTCCGTCAGTGCTACCTATGAATACAAATATATTAACTGGCAATGTTTAACTTACAAATAGTATACATAAAAGTGAGGTTAAAAGATATTGTAACTGTGAACTATTTCTTACCGGCCATTGCCAACACGTCGCTGCTCTCGCTGTTGTAAATTCATATTTGATACAAAATAAATATTACAAGTTATATAAGATACTAAGGTAAAGTTTCAGCTCTCTAAAGTTAATCACAATGTTAAATATTTGTGGAATATAAGTTATTGGAAGAAAAGGGTGACATATTACGCCTAGGGTGATTTTTCAAAGGTTCGATTCCAAAAGGCCAAAGAAATTGTGAATGGACTATACCTTGCAATGTTCTGTGAGATAGAACACTGTAAAACATGCCTGACTTACCAGTATTGAAAATTTTATGGTGCGAAGACTTTGAGGACTTCTTCAAGAATATGAGTCCAAATTAATTATTGCCTCCTCATAAACACTGCCAGACTTATATGATACAACATGCTGGTTTATCTCACTTCTGTTTTTTAATTACTGGAGCCAACCCTCACTACACTTGATACTATTACTCTGCATTCTGAGTGCTAAAACAGGCCCACCAATAGGCAGACACTGCAGATGATGTTGGATGAACCATCTATACAGTGATATTTACAAATTGGTGTAATTTACAGTGTATAACTTTTTGCACCTGCAGGCATATCTTGTACTCATAGAGCTACTTTTTTCTTTGTACATTGAAATGGTCAAAAGTGTTGTTGATTTATGATATTTTCTTTCAAATTTCATTTTATTGTTGTTTATATTTGTCACTTGAAGGCATAAACAGAATAATGTAGTAACACAAACTGTATGGTCTTTATAACACTGCTTTAATTCAAGATGTAGGGTTTTTTGCTATAACTTCATGCCGTGTAATTTTTTCTATTTGGAATAATGGAGGGCTAGAGTGCCACCAGCAAACACTGCTTGTTTGTACTGATGCATGCCAACATGCTGCACTGTGTGAATGCGCACTCTATGGGCGACTTCACCCCATCTACGAAACTCATGCTCAGGCGGAAAATATATTAGCTGCAAAATGAATCAAACGTATCGAGCAAGGAGATTCCACAAGCCTGGGCAGCCGAATACGTAATTGTAAATTACCTATATAATTACAGTCCCCATTACCTGCCCGGATTTCTGCATGCAAATGGCACCCCTATGAAATAAATAAATATTTGTGATATTCTACTACTCCTCGCTTAGTCCTGGAAGAAGTTCCTGCAGCTCCCAGAGATGACAGTATCCCTGTGGCCTTGTGACATCACAACCAGCCCGCCTCAGGAACAGGCAATCTGTCATCGCCTCCAAGCAGGGCAATAAGAAATGAGCAGAGCTCCCGCACCCCAGATAACACACCTCCGTGTTGGAAGGCTACGCTACCCCCCTCCACAAAAAAACTGCTGTTATGAGGAAATTTTGTATAAATAGAAATCCGGCTTCCTGCACCAGCAGACACACCGGGCTCGCTGGCCGAAGAGGACTCTCTCCCTGCAACACGGCACATCACCCATTCTGCAGACTGTGAAGACTGCAGCATCCTACAGCTTGCAAATGGCTCTCCTCAACCACGCATGTTGACCGTGAGGAGAGCAGTCCTTTGCTAACGTAAACCTACTCCCAGACCCCGGTACCCTTTACACCAGTCAACTTCCGTGACTCCGTGGTAACAAGCCGGCACGTCTTAGTTTACCTCCTGATAAACTCCTGGGAAATTTTAGTACGCTGTCAAAGTGCGTCTTAATTACCATAGATTTTTGATCAGAGTAAATTTTGGAATTTTATAATTTATTTATCCAGGCTCGCCTTCGTCTAAATTTTCTTTTACACATGTAATTTTATAATTTATAAAGTGTTTAGCCAGTCAGCTAATATATGTCATTGTAAATTCCTTTTAGCTGGGACTCTCCAGTTTCCTTATCACAAAATAAATATTACATCAAACCTAGTTGATGGTTTCAGTCATTGTTTAGTATAGTCACCTATTCTCCCAGATTCTGTGTAAATCGTTGTACGAGGTATTTAACTCTCCTTGGATATATACTGTGTGATTTAGTGTATTCACGAGGGACCTAGTGTATAGTAGGAGAGGTGGGACACAGAGTAGACAAAGGCATAAGGAACGCCGCACCTTAGCAAGAGCCGAAGTAGTTGACGTTACTATGAGTACTACGTCAGAGGTCGAACCCCTGTCGCAGAGTAATGAAGCTGTTTCGCAGCCCATCTCGCCCTGCGTTCCCCTTGATCACGTATCCCCGTTGGATCACCATTTAGGTAGCTGTTGATCTAGGTATCCTACAGGCGATTACGTAGCCCTAGTAGAGCACTCACCGCCTATAGTACACGCTACCCCTTGGGAACCGTGCCAAGCTAGGCTCCTACAACGTCTAGCCTTATCAAACTCAACTCGGGCAAGCTGATCCATGTTAAACACCTGGCAGACACGGAGCTCCCAAATTTTTGTGTCATAAAGTTAGCGTCAGGGAAGACAGTACGGGTTTGACTCCCGCCAAAGGCAGTCCCCAAGTCATGTGCGGTACCACCTTCGTTAAGATTTTTTCTCGCACATCGATCCATCCAACCTGTTAAGATTACCCCAGCCAGATAATACACCTCCACCCCCATGATCGCCTAGTTTCAAAGTCATATCATACCCATGGGAGAGCTGGCATCCCGCTATTTGGCAACCCTTATAGTGAGGAGGGTGGAACTCCCTGGGAAGGAATCTACCTCCATCCGCCTCACACTGGGGTTTAACTCCCCTCGAGCCCGATGGTTCACCACCACCAAGCGGCCCACTCAGATAACTAACCATTCCACAACCCATCAGGCCCAGAAATCTAGCAATGTACGCCACGGTAGGTTTACTAACATTCAGAGAGGGTGGCCAGCGGCCTAACCACTACCTCATGAGGTAGGGCATGTGTCAGTACACACAGCACACATTTGCCACAGCAAGCACTAATCATCCTTGTGATGCCAGTACTGTACATGCTTCCATGTTCTTTACAACCATACACAGCATGAGTGTGCCGTAAGTTCAAAACATCACTCATCTTGTTTTTTTGTTTGTGTGAAATTGTGGAATGTAATGGTGGTATACACTATTTATAATCATTAATGTGAAAGTTATTATGTCATGCTAGAGATGATGGAAAATAGCATGTGTGTGTGCAGTTTATAGCATTTATTTTGTAACTATCCAAGTTATTAATAATAATTAAATCGAGACATTTGGCTTAAATTTCTTTCTTTCTTTCTTTTTTTTTTTTTTTTTTTGCAAGTAAGTGTAATATTTTATCAGTATTTGAAGTTTGGGCCATGTTCAAATGGTAATATTTAATGCGCTTGCTTTTTCTGAAGTTGTAGTTCAGGTTGCATCAACATTTAGAGATAAAAGGTTTTTTCTATTTTTGCATACAGTTTTTTTTTTTTCCAGAATGTTCTAAAAATGAAATATGTTGTACTGCGACGCAGTTCAATATGACGATGGGAAGAGATTTCGGGCCACATTATGCCCTTATTTGGTCATGTTTTTGGGACCCAGGTGCTACGAGTGGGGGCAGGCACGTGGCAATGTGAGCACCGAGCACCTGCTACCCAGTAACAGAGTGCAACAGGACAGTGAAGAAGACGCATCAAATGTGTACAACTTAATCCACACTGGCAAGCGCCCGCGACCTCTTTGTTTGTAACTTCAAGTACTTTCGGCCTACAAACTACATTTTACTAAATGATTCCTTCTGGTGTGGGAGGTCAATAAGGTGTTAGAAGGGAATCAACTTCCCTCCTGCCTTCTTAAATTTCTCTTGCGAGGTGAGTTTTGGAGTGACGTCAATAATTAATTAACTACTGCGATGCTGTTCAGTTTGGTTTTGTCTTGATCTGACTGTTCGTGACTGTTTATTACTGGAAGAATGTAACCTGTTATTTGGAATTTAAAATAAAAACAAAGAACTAATCAGAGACTCAAATGATTTTTTTAATTTAATTTTAATATGGTGCCTGTAAGTTTCATGTGTCTACCAACTGAGCAAAAATGAGCTGTGATTTCCAGTTGTCATTTTTGGTAGCTGCAATGTTGCAATTTCATGCTCTATAGCATTTATGAGTATCTGTAAATTTGATATAGAACAAATGCTTTCCTTATGAGGAGATCACTTCTTCATATGGAATTGATCATCTGTACCACAACAGAATAAACTGTATTGGAATATTAACAAAAACCTAGTTGACGAGATCTGATTAAGTACCGGTAGTATTGCTGTATTTAATTCAGAAGGAAATTTACCATTCTTTAAGTTTTAGTACACTTGGCATAAGCATTATTCCCCATGTGAACCCAAAACTATGGTTAAGTTTTTAGTAACACAACAATGTCGCATGAATAATATCAAAACTTACCATGAAGTTACTGCATTAGCTTACGAGTGATACATGTACACATTAGCTTTTAGTAGGGCCACAGGACAGGCAAGCAAAAAAAAAGTGCACACAGAACTTTTTAGGATTGCAGCATGATAGTGCAAGCATTTAAAAACTATACATTTTTAATAAATGTTTTTCAGAGAATCCAGGAACTATTGTGCATGAATTACTACAAAGTTTGTTCGATGCACATTGAATTTATTGCATTTTTACTTTGTTTTGTTTTTTCTGTAATTATAAAATGCACCCATTAAGAGAATAACTTTTGGAAGCAATTTGTACATTGCTTCTTTTGATACACAATACTGCAAAACAGGATGTGTGATGTCCCAATTTACTGAAATTAAATAACTAAATTTTTTTAATGATTATAGAATTACATTTCCAGTAAATTCCAGATTATGGAGGTTATAACTATTTGTAGCTAAAAGCATGCTTGTAGCATTTTATAACATATATGAAGTTAAAACTATTTTCCATCATCTCTAATTATAGCATACAAAAATACAAAAAGGCATTGTTTCAAACCTTTACATTTACAATGGATTTCCTAAAAAGAATGAAGAGGAGTTAAAAAATTGTCAAGGTAAGATTCTTCTATTAGGCCATTCTCGTTGAGATTCTCATTGATGCAAGGTTCTACACTGTAAATTATGAAATTTAAAAACAATAGATGTGTGGTATGTAGCCCTATCCATCATCTTGAAAAATATTAACCAACTACAGTAAAACTCTCTTAATAAGTATCTGAAGGGAATGAAAAATTTGGACTTATTTACTGATAAAACTCCATAGGAGAGTAAATTTAATTTGACATGTAAAGATCAGGTGCAAAATTGTATAAACTTATTATGGAAAACTTTTCAAAAGACATTCTTGAAAGGGTTTTACCGTACTCACTTCAAAAACACTGATAACATTACATTAAACACATCTGCTAAAAACATATTTCAAAAACATTTATTTTTAATATGTCCCTACATGAATTTATGTTTAAATTCAATTGGTAATGTTGGCAACAATAGTACAGCAGACTTAGGTTTTAATACCCAAGTACAGAATCTGAATTAATAAATTTGCAACTGGTTGAAACTCAACCAAAGTATCCTAATTTACCTCTGTTGAACAGTCTGCAGATTTTCTTCAGGAGCAGGTATTGACACAGCTGCCTCTGCTATCAAGGGTCCCACAGAAACTGAACCAACCTCTAGCCACACTTCTGGACCATCCTGCCTGCAAGCCAAATGTTATATGTGTATAAAGAGTGTAAAAACATTACCAGTTTATGGAATGCAAAAAATACTAAAATGCTGTGTATGATACACAGGGATCTGCAAACACAGATTTTTTTTAAATTTGAGTTGAGTTAGAGTAATTTTTTTTGAGAATTTCACAAGTTTGAGGTGAGCCTGAGTCGAACTCAGGTTTTATAGAACAGTTGTTTAAATTATTTTCAGTATAATATGAATACCACAATTTGCAAAATTATTTTCTCCATTTTATTTCCATTAATAATAATTAATTAATTAACTTATAGAATTTAAAAAAATTTAATATTTAAAACCATATTTAATTTATTACCATGAAAGTAGATAGATAATAAGAGCTCTGGCGCAAGGGTGGTGGGTGTTGGATGCTCGAACGACCAGCATCTTGAATTCTGCCATCTTGGTTTTTACCATTTAGGATGATCTTGACCCTTTAGAGACCGCCATATTGTTTTTGAGTTTACCATCTTGTTTATGAGTTTACCATCTTGTTTATGAGTTTACCATCTTGTTTATGAGTTTACCATCTTGTTTATGAGTTTACCATCTTGTTTATGAGTCTGCCATATTGTTTATGAGTCTGCCATATTGTTTATGAGTCTGCCATATTGTTTATGAGTCTGCCATATTGTTTATGAGTCTGCCATATTGTTTATGAGTCTGCCATATTGTTTATGAGTCTGCCATATTGTTTTTGAGTCTGCCATCTTGTTTTTGAGTCTGCCATCTTGTTTTTGAGTTTGCCATCTTGTTTTTTAGTCTGCCATCTTGTTTTTGAGTCTGCCATCTTGTTTTTGAGTCTGCCATCTTGTTTTTGAGTCTGCCATCATGTTTTTGACTTTGCCATCTTGTTTTTGAGTTTGCCCTCTTGTTTTTGAGTTTGCCATCTTGTTTTTGAGTTTGCCATCTTGTTTTTGAGTTTGCCATCTTGTTTTGTTTGCCATCTTGTTTTGTTTGCCATCTTGTTTTGAGTTCGCCATCTTGTTTTTAAGTCTGATATCTTGTTTTTGGAGTCCATCATTTTGTTTAAGTCCACCATCTTGTCCACAATATAGTTTTTGCCATACACCATCTTGTTTTTGCTGTCTGCCGCCTTGTTTCTGCCATACACAATCATGTCCGTCATCTTGTTTCCACTTGTCTTTTGTTTACATCAGCTGTTGCTAGGGGCATGTCAGGCCGCCATCTTGTTTTGTCTTCTGCCATCTGAGTTCTCATATCGTCTGCTAGGTGGTGTTAATATTGGTCGCCATTGTGAAAGTTTATTTCATTGCCCACCAGAGATGCCATCTTGGTTGTCTGTTGGTCAGCTCTAGTGTCACTTGATGTAATCATTGGCTTCTAGGAGCGCTAGTGTCTGCTGGAGGCTAAAGGCGAGTTTCCACTCGTCTCTATCAACGTGATATGGTTTAAAACAGTATAAAAAACTGTGGAGGTGAGGAGTGGCTAACTGCCGGACCTTGGATTGGTAGACAGACACCCTAGTCGACTGAGCCACCAGGACATGGGTGCCAGAACAGTTCTAAACTATGTGTATATAAACATAACCACTGGGGTATGTCTATTCGAGAGATAATGAAAAATATGAAGAGAGAGATGCCATCAGTTTATAAGCATAGTTATACATAAATCACAAACCATCCATGAGAGTGGTAGGGTCAATTATGGCTTAAGCCAGGTTTGGCTTTTCCTTTTAATTATGGTTGGGTTATCTGTATCCAAAGCTTATGCGGGATATTATGGTCACAGGGGTTATCTGTATCCAAAGCTTATGCGGGATATTATGGTCACAGAATACTTGTTCGCATTCCTGCAAGAATTTTACAGGATCCTCGTGTGGACAGCCGCTGAATTTTGGGGGTTGAAACTCGGTGACATAATGGGTCAGCTCGGGGCTATGCCGTGAGTCTGGGCTACGAGGACGATATGTCAGACCTTGCCGATATATCTGGCAGTGATAAATAAGGCCTGGCCTCATGAATGGCTCGTCTGGCCAACCTATGCATTGGAGGTAGAATTGCTCATTACATGTTATACACCTTGCTAGGAAAGTCCCTTGACTTTCACACTCTAGCCAGTTACATTGTACTGATCATTGAGTTCGGCATAGTGTGCAATAATAATCTAACCAGTATATTACTGGAATGTATCTTCACACCTGATGCAGGTGTGTTGGACGTAGTTTCTACACTGCACACATCTAAGACGAACCCTCCCTGTGTCTGGGCAGGTTCCTATACTACACTTTGCTGTCTGGTCCTTGGTTCTATGTCCAGCAGTAAAGGTTATGGTAACATCGTGGTCGCTTTTTCTGGAGGCAGACACAGCTACTTATGTTAGGTACCACAGGGTGTTTATGGGGACTCCCTGAAGTTCGCAGGAATTACACTCCTTATTTAGCTAAAGCTAAATACGAGTGAAAGAGGAGGAATGGCTGGCAATAACGCTAACACCCCACGAAATTAGTATTTCTGGGTGTGGCTGGCTGGGTTCATAGCAACCAAGGCTAAACTATCTGATGCTAATGCCCCATGTTGTGTGCTAAAGAATATTTGAAGCTCATTGGATTTAAGAATTCAACTGTGAAGCCACCTAGTACTAGAGGAGACCTCTCCTTGTACCTGAAATGTTGGCGGCGCACCGTACCAGTTAGGGTCAGTGACGTGAGGGTTAGAAGTTAGAACCTCGCTTACCAACATGTCAATATCTCAGGGATTGTACACAAATAAATTGCTTATCTACGGAGTCACCTGAGGGGTTGCACACAAGTTGCAGGCTAGCAATGAGGTGGGTACTTCCCACGTCGAATGGGGGAGATTGCGAGACGAGGTATCTAATGGCAAATTTGATATAGGTGATTTTGGGATAGAAACCCCGACAAACAATTTGAACTTGAATATACGCTTGTACACAGTTCAAGTAGTGTGGGTGGCCTTTAAATATTTAGACGCAAGTGTCACATAAATCACGCTCTGGGAAGATTATTCACACTTGAGGTACCAGCATCAATCATGGGACGTGTGGGTTTGCATGACGGGGCAAAATCAGATACACTGGGCAACACTCCACGCCAACGCGTTACCTGTGGTCTCGCAGGCAGCGTATATCTCCATTGGTGGTGCTGGGGCGGCTGGCTGAATAACAGCGGCCGACTCTGGTTGTCGGTTGCTGTGTTTGAGGTGTGAGATGTGTGTGGAGGTAAGGTTGTATATTCAGAGATGAATACAGAAGGTTCTGTGCCAAATACGGCCGTATCACAATGAAGTAATATCAGATACTCAAATGGCAATCTGCCTAGGGTTCTTGTTGGTGGAGAAAATAATGAATAAGTATCTTGTGGTCCAGAAATATAATTATGATTTATCTCCTCCTTGAGGAGTTTCAGGTTTCGTTTAAGACTGTTTTTTGCACTACTCTTGTAATTCTTCGACATGAGGCCGATCTACAGAAATTAACACTGATATGTTAAGAAATACCAAATAAAGTGTACATGTCGTGAAGACGGGTATTGTTAGTGGTCCTAAGATGCACATCCAGGAATACAACTAGACCTGACGTGTCTTGCCACTTAACCTCTCCCAGCCATTCACTAGACTGAACAGTTGTACAGCAGATCAAGTGAGTAGCTTCAGTACCAGGGTGAATTGCATTCCTAGTGAAGGGCTCCCCGAAGATTAACCAGTAAAATACCCTGAGCATTGCCATGGCCAAACTCTGAATGCCGCTTGGTGTTACTTTTACCTGCCATTTGGCTGTTCTTCATGTGCATACAGAAAAGAATTTAAAATTTAGTTTGTCTTTCAAATCACAAAGGGACAAAAGGTTAATAACAGCAAAGATTGAGAAGTCTTTGACTTTCAATGGTTTGGGTGTGACTTTACAAAGTGTTAAATATAATTCACTATAGCAAAGTTAAATTAAAATAATTAAGTTAACAGACGTTAACATGGGTTCTTCATTTCAAAGATATTATATAATACAATTAATTGCGGAAGTTCAGTATAGTAAATTGAATGCAAATCAGGTGAAGGCTACCTGATTACGTTACATGACTTTCAAGTACGTTTGTGAATGTAAATAAAATTATTAAATTAAACTAATAGCCCAAGGAGTCCTAACTTTACTTTGAGGGGGGTGTCCAGGAGGGAACTCATAGTAATGAACACAAGGTTCTCTACTCGAATGGTAGAGATGGCCGGACTAGGGGCTTAAGGGATATCTTGAGAAGACCACATGGCAGTGATTTTAAGTTACCTGGAAAGGTACAGGGTTAGGAAGGTTTCAGTATGATGTAACGAGGTGGAGATAACTGGAGGCATTGCAGAAGAGACATCCTTCTGGTGATGATGGCATCTGGAAAGATGGCATTGTCGTGGTTGCAGTCGACTATCAGCGTTGGTGCAGGACGTTCAGCCCTTAGTTAGGATAACCACCTTCACAGCCTAGAGGGTGTAGCAAGACTCTATTACCACCGCAAATGTCTACTCCGACCTTCACAGCTTAGGAGAGGGTAAGCGACTCTGGTGAGCTACCCAGAGCAACTCTGGAGGCCTGGTTGGGTCCACCTTTTATAGTGATCTCCAGCAACCTTAGGCGTTCCGAGAGGTGCAGGGGAGCTTGGCCCCACCTCTTAAGGGTGGAGTTTGTGACGTCACATGCATGGACGTCACCAGAAGATGCTTATCTTGCCTGTCGCTCGGCGCCTGGTGCGAAAATCTCCGAACGCAGGGTGCTCGAGTAGGCTGTAACTCTTCTGTGAGTGGCCCGCTTCCTTCTACTGTGACAATTTCAAATGGTGTGCTCTTCAGTTAGCGGGCACGGTGAAGTAGAATATTATTGCTTCTGGGAAGGCGTTGACGTGAGATTTTTTTGTAGATTCTGGAAATCAATTAAAGCTAGGCACACGGAGTTAAAGGCGTGTTGAGACACACTGAACTTCTGGTAGATCCTCATGTTCTGCCACCATGACTGTCGGGAGACTTGCCCATGTGGCTTGCCATATTCAGATGGGGCGAAGTCGTGCATCTGGAGTACGCTTCCTCTAAGTGTGAAATACATACTGCATCAAGTTGTATCATAGAGAAGCATATGGCTGTGTATGCACACCGTACCGTTGCATACTGAATAGACTACCACCTAGCACTCGAGATGTATTTGGTGCTGGTTGGCCAACCAATTTTTTGAAGTGCTGCATGCACGCGCCACATCTATGGAGAAACTATGTTTGTTTACTTTCTAAAGTTTGTGGTTATATTGATTGCTCACAAGTAAAATAAAAACATTTGGAGTGTGGTCTTTACTCATACACATTTTTTATAACACTGATAATAATAGACCTTTGTGGTGAAAAGAATTTTTGTGTTTAGAGTCTAACTAACTTTCTGTATGCATGTAAAAAGTCACTGTACATATTAGAGCATGGTGTGGTTTTAGGGTTATGAAAACGTTTTGCTTTATGTAGATATCATTGGGAAACTAATCCATAGGAAAATCTACAAAAATGTAATATCGGTGTATACTGATACCGTAATGATTACATCAATTCACAAACAATATACTTTTTTTTTTAATTTTCAAGACAAAGTATTAAAGATGGATAAAACATGCAAATTGCATAAATAAAAGTTAAGTTACATAAGAAAACTACAATATGAAAAAAAAAAAATTAAATCAGATTAGTAGGTGAGTTATGTCCTACAATAGAAAAGCATAGTCACCATGCATTTTTAATTCAAACAAAGGCTACTAGTGTGCCAACATCACTTTTCTTACACACTATGATATGCTCTTCCATAAAAAAAACACATTAATGCTTGTGGCAGAGATATTCCTACGAAATTACAACTTTTGGTTACTTTGTCACCATACTATCCAACTTTACAAGCATACATGAGATTTTCTGTCCTAAATTTGGTCATCA
Source organism: Dryococelus australis (assembly GCA_029891345.1). Lineage (NCBI taxonomy): Eukaryota > Metazoa > Arthropoda > Insecta > Phasmatodea > Phasmatidae > Dryococelus > Dryococelus australis. The sequence goes on from CM056994.1 coordinate 116,047,168, forward strand.
GAATTGGTCATTATAAGTGACCTATAGATATCAATATATTCACAGTACAACAGTACAGGCACTAACACAATTGTGCAGATGCATCTATCTGAGCATTTCAATAGTACTGTCAGTCCTGGAAGATTTCCAATCACAATGAGCTTTGTGTGCTACGATGGAGGTTGTCTGATGGATGTAGTTGGACAAACAGTTCGCCATTGTTGTTTACATCTCCATGGTACCACTTGCTGTCTGTTTTGACTTTTCTTCATCATATACTATACTGCTCTTGCCACTGATATTTTTAAAAAATGTTGCTAGCCATACTGCATTACTTAGCAAACCACCCATCTTTTAATTTTGAACGAAGTAAAAAAAATGTATTGGCTATTGAACAGCTTATATATGCACCATACATTATCACACATTTTATATCTTCTGTGCTCTCTGTGGTAATGATGTCAGATGCTGATGATGCAGTCCATCCTGTCTGATCTTGAAAAATAAAATTTGGCCAGCTTCTCCAGTCATTTATCACCTCACCCTACATCTGCACCATCAGAATCTGACATCACAGGTCATATAGACCAATCAAATGCTGTATCAATAACAGCATGGTGGGTGCAAGTGGGTGCAGGTGGATGGGTGAAGGTGGGTGGGTGCAGATGGTTGATTGCAGGTGGGTGCAGGTAGGTGGGTGTGGGTGGATGGGTGTAGGTAGATGCATCTGCTCAACTGTGGTAGACCCTTTACAATAATGATTTAGTAAGAAATGCAGAATGTAGCCATGTCAGGTGCTGGTCACTTAAATGCTCTGGATCACTAACAAACAATTGCTCCATACATTAAATCATTTTCTGTCTTATTAAAAATTGACTCTTTAGCACTTTCTTTCCTTCTGTGAAGTGAGAAGTATTACTACATATTCAGTTTCTTATTGCTCCAATTGTTATAACGAATGTAAAAACCACTACACGTGCTCATATGCCATTTTTACTGGTGTAAACACACCACAATATTTATCAATTTTGTTGTTAAAAATAGAGGTGGGGGCGTTTACACAAAATATATATAAAAATTAAGCTAAATGCCATATTTCCTTTAGCGCAAATGTTACACTCCGTTGTAGTTCGTCCTGGCCAGATACAATATCGCTTCCTCCCCTTACATGCCTGGCGAGATGGGAAGTGGTTGCCTAGCAACTAGCATGGCATCCTGGCATTCTCTCTCTCTAGGTCGGTGGATGTCGGCTACCCTCGGGTATGCTCAGCTGTAGTTAGTCAAGGCCAGGCTGAATGTCGCTTCCTCCTCTTACATGCCAGGAAAGATGGGGAAATGGTTGGCCAGCACCTACCTCAGCTCCCTTTCCACTTTTGTTTCTTCTTGTGGGAGAGGAACTACAACTCGTCATGGTACTTCCAACTTCAATTCTTCCCCTCCCATCTTGTCTGTTCCTTGTGTTGTAATGCAGCTGCAGTTACAAATGACTCGTAGATGGTTTTCCTTTTTTCAGTATTTAAAAATTATTGTGCGACTGTTATGCGATAAAACAGTATGCAAATAATATGGGCATTTTGGGCTTCATACAATACTTGATACTATAAAGTACCAATGGTATCGAGGTATCGCAGCATTGAGGATCCCATCCCTGATAAATCATTTATTACTCATTCCCAAAAGTACTTCACCGGTATAGGCTGCCAGATGCATCTGTAATTTATTATACTGAGGATAAACCTTCATGATTCATTACTTTCTTTTCTGGTATGTTTTTATTTACAAACATTCTTTGTTTGCTGCCATGTCTGTGAACCTTTAGTACACAACCACTGAGCAAGAAGGAATGTACACAACAAAAACTGCAATTGTACTGGTTCCGTAAATCCGTAACTTACAACAGGCGACAAAGTGCTTGTATCGTCACGTGTATACATTAATGTAATAGTGAAATGAGTGTTTATTGTAGTCAACTATTAAGTGCACATTGTTTGAGTGCATAAAAATGGCAGAGGTGTGGAAACGTATTACAGTTCATCAACATAATGACAAATTCGTGGTTTGCAATTACTGCAAAGCGAAAATATCTCGGTGTCAGTCAAAACCAAATTTGAATCTCATTTTCACAACCAAAATAAACTCCTGGCTTCATCAAAAAAATTAAAAACAAATGTATCCTGTATGTGACATGCCAAGTGAAATTGGTAGTTTTTCTATATCACATGATCAAGTTTCCGGTCCATCATATGCAGGGCACAAAAAAACTGTTACCGTGAGCTCTGGTTCAAATTTTGTGTGGACTTCGTCAACTATACCTAATGAATTTAATGTTCCTGCTGCATTTAAAATGCGCTAAAAAAAACTGTAAGAGCAGTACAGCTCTGATGAATGCTAAAACTAAATTTAAGCCTGGAGACCACAGAGCCATAGATGTAACTCAGCTGACTGGAGTGATGATATGCCCGAACAATCAGTAAAAAAAAAAAAACAATTTTGCAATTTGAGAGCAAAACTGAAGCCCATATACACACTGCCAACCTGTAAAACATTTTATCAAAAAATTATACTGAAATGTACGAGAAAGTGAAGGAAATCATAATTTTGCAGTTGGAAGCTGTCGAGATTACCGAAGTAACCACATACATGTGGTCATCATCAAATGATGACTACATGAATCTGTGGTCCACTATTTCTGTACCTGTTTCAACCTGAAACATCTGTGCTTAGAGGTATAATTCCTTTCAACAAAACAAGCCATACAGCTGAACATCTTTGTGATTTTGTCACAAAAACTCAGGAAGAGTGGGTTCTGAAAGAAAAGGTGGTTATCATGGTCAGAGACAACACAAGGAACATAAATGCAGGACTACAGATGTCAATATTTCAACATGTGTCATGTCTTGCCCATACCTTCCAGCTTATCCTGTAGGATTTTTCTCTAATAAGATTATTATGAATTTGGCTGCAACATGCCAAAGGATTGTTATAAACCTTACACACAATTTTTTAAAAGCAGAATTCTTGGCAGGCGCCATACAACAATAGGTATTTCGCAGCACGGGCTTACTTAAGATGTGCCTACGAAGTGGAATTCGTCACTCCATATGTTTGCAAGACTGCAAGAACAAAAGCTTGTAATTCTTTTGGCAACAGGAGAGCTGAAGTTGCCAAATGAATGGACAACTGCCTAGTGGAGTCTACTAGAGCATTCTGTTGGTATATTCAATGTTTTTGAGTCTGCCACCCAGCAAGTCAGTTCAGCTAGTGCAAGTGTTTCTGTGGTATTGTTTCTCGGTACTGTTGCTTTTTTTTTTATATTCTACTCCATTTTCTGGTGGAAGTACAATTTTTTTTGTATTGTTATAGGTTATTCCATTTCTGTACAATGTACATTATGAGCTGAGTAAACCTGCTCTTGTTCTGGCCTGCAAGGTTTAAAATTGACCTACTTGCTTCACTCAAACATTGTTTTGTTGAAGTTAAAACCAACACTATTTACTAATTTGTTATATTACTGGATCCAAGATTCCAAGGTGCACCATTTGAAAACAAAGTGGATTTGAATTTGGCAATATCATCTCTTGTGAAGGAAGCAAACCAAATGTTTCGTTTGCAGTTCACAGTATGTAATTATATGGTTTTTTTTTAATTTACTATAAATTACATACATTGTACTTAATTTTACACATAACATTAAATTATTGTATTAAGTAGAGGAGAGTTCACATTTAGGGCCACAAGTGAAAAAAAAAAAAATAGAAAAACAATCTGGAATTTTGTCCCAATACACCAACCTATTTCACAAAGCCGGTAGTAAAATGAATATGTAGCATATTTTGCAGAAAATGTGTTACCCAAGATATCTGTAGCAGAGTACTGGCACACGAGAAACAACTTTCCAACTCTGCAGATGTTAATTTAAAAAAATACCTGTCTCTACCGTCATCAACTATCTTCAGAGAGAGAGACTATTTAGCACTGCTGGATACATCTTTGATATGAAGCTTTGATATGAATGGTACCAGGCTCAACCCCAAGCATGTACAAATATTAATGTTTTTTAAACAAGTTTTGAAAATATTTTTTGTCACTGCTTCCATTTTTCTTTTGTTTTCATACAGTAACCATCAGACCCCTCTTAAGGGAATTCACTCATAAAAGTTAAAAAAAAAAAAAAAAATAAACACTTGTAGCGACTACCTGCACCATCATGAGATTCCAGCACATGGGGAAAATAGTGTTGAATACTTCTTGCTGTAAAAGTGGAGCTCTCAATGTAGTTTAAATCTATGGAGGACTGTTAGGTTAGATACTAGTTGCCAAGGGAACAAAAGTAAAAATTATTAAAAATTTTGTAAAGAAAGGACAGAACCATGCCATTGTGTGAATAAACCTCTGAAAAATCAATAATTTTAAGTTGTCCATAAGTTGTAGGATTTAAGGGTGAACCAATGTACGAGAGTGGCCAAAACCTGGTGAATTTGATCAAAGATGTTTACTCCAAGACTCGTTGATGGCTTCGTGAGTCAGCCAAGAAAGATTTCTCAGATAAGTTTTCACACTAGCGTAAATAATCTGATGAACTTAAACCACAATGTATCCTGTAAGCTAAGAAACATATAAGAATTATTTTTTAATTAACTTGAAAATCCCTATTTAATTTAGTCCTTTCATTATATAATTACACACTACCTTAGCCAGATGTTAAAACAAAGTCAAATTAAATTTATCAAACCTATCTTAATCATCAATATTTCAAAAAAATATATTGTAAAATTTTCTGTGCCAAATAGGATGCAGTGGACTCAATAGTTTTTTTTTTAACCTTTACATGTAAAACATAACAACAGTGCAAAGGCAAATATGAAATAAATTAACATTCTATTAATATACTAGAATTTTGAAACTTTGCACACTCCTAGGAGGTAGGTTAAGTTGAGGTGTTTGGCTGTATAATTGTGCTAACATGAAGTGAGTGCAAAATTAAACTTTCTAAATTATAATTGCATCATTTACGTTAATTATAAAAGCTAATTTGAGTCTGTAAAAATTGAGCTCAATTTAATATTTTGGCCAGAAACTCAACTCAAAAATCCAAGAACATACTCGCAGACCCCTGAATGACACACAGTATAATAGTAAAAGTACTTTTTGAGTAACTATACACACTACTTCAATGTATCACCCAACTGCTCCTTGCCATAAACATATTTTGCCACAATTCTGTAATATAAGTAAGTGCATTATTTGTAAGCATTAGTGATTCTACTAATTACAGCACCACGAAAAAAAGTAAGAATTCTATGCTGAATTTTCTTTGTTTAATCTGATTTATGAAAGATTTTCAGCCCTTCTTTAAACTACACACCTGACTTATTTTCACATAACCACAATTCTGAAATTCTTAAGAAACTTTACAACATTTTTTATCCAAATACCTAACACAGCAGATCCCATTTGATAAAATTTAACTGTAAAAAAGAATCAAAATATTTACAATCATGCTGCATACCTCTTGATATGTGATCTGCCACTACTTGCTGTATTGGTGTTACTATGGTTGTTGAAATTGCCACCAGATGACATGAACTGCCGCACCTGGATAGCTGGCAAGACGCCGGTAACACCTGACCTGACGTAGTGGCCATGAAGATTACATGTTGCCACACGAACTGGAGATGCCTATTGCACATTTTAACATCAGAGACAGTTTGTTGTAATGGGCCCACCTACCTGGTGCTTGAACTGCATTGCAGAGTGTACGGAAAAGAGGTTTTTTGGAAAACTATTAGACATGCCCTCAGTAAACATACGAAAAAGAACACACACTTCAGATAATCCCAGTCAATTACTTTCACAGCATCCTGCCCTTGTAAAAACCACCGCTTCAAAATAGATAAAAGTGGCTTTTCCAAAGTGCTGTATCTCTTAAAAATCCCAATGGGATACATATAAAAGTACTTAAAGATCCTACACGGAACCTTGCTACAGACTTTCTACTAAGAAAATGATAAAGTTACCAGTTTTAAAGTCCAATAATTACATGCAGCATGATGAGAACACATCAAGCCAGTTCACAGCAAAGCATATAATGGCAATAGTGCACTTGAAGCCTTTGGCAGTGTCACCCTTATCACTCTCATGCATCTCTCCCTCAAATGCAGAAAACAATTCCAGGCAGGTGGGTCCTTTTAGAAAAATTACACACAGACAATTTCCACATAAAGGTGGGGGCCACGGTGTTGTAGTGGTTAAACTGCTCGCCTCACGCCCTAGGTAAAAAAAGGTTTGATTCTCAGCGGGGTTGTTCCTGAATTTCCATATGTGAGAATCGTGCCGGATGATGCCGCTGGTCGGCGGGTTTTCTCAGGGATCTCCAGTTTCCCCCACCCTTTCATTTCAGCGCTGGTCCATATTTGCTCCATATTCACATCGCTTCATCCTCACCGGCTCTCAAGACCTCAATGTTAGGAGTGGCCCGAATCTCTTCACTAACTCACATAAGGGTAAATAGACAAACATATGAGTGACAAACATATGAGTGGTAAAAAAAAGTCTGGGTCTACTTCAACATCAATTTTGTAGCTGTATCTACACTAAACATGATTCTCATCCAATTTTCTTTTAAAATGAGATTTTCATACTTGGATCCCTACAATTCTCCTTAGGTATTGCTATTAACAAAATTACAAAAAAAAATGCATGTTCTGATGTGTGATGCTTTGCGCATCAAAGATGCATGCTCTACATTATAAATTTGCCTTATCTTGAGCATAAGGTTCATACCGGGACAAGTCATTAACCACAACAGTACTGATGAGGTGACACATGCCTACATGGCGTAATGTCATAAGAGACTACAAGACTTGTGATCCTAGCTTGTACTGTTCACCCAAAATTCCAAGAAGCTGTTATGTCGCCCCTCTGCGAGATTGTACTGTTGGCTAAGCCACAGCTCCCTCCAACCAGGACAAGCTACTTCCACAGAGCAGCGAGGGAGGGCAGCACCCAGCCTACTCCAGCAGACAATCCAAGAGAAGGGATAATATCACATCATCAGCAACCTTGAATTTTCAACCCCAGTGGCCGAGGCTATCACCCTCCGTACCCCTAGCCTTTGAGCTCTCGAGTGGAGATAAGTATATAAGATCTGACATAAACATAAATCTTCAGTCACTGCACCTTCACCGCTCGCAAGGGCCAGAGGTAGCCGTCGGGGTGCGTGACCACTGACAGACGCAGATTCCACCGCTTGCAAGGATACTTCTTCAGCAGCCCCTGCAGCTTCTGCGAGACTGGACCATCCAGAAGCTCACCACTTTCTGGTGTTAAATCCAGAACCTACCCTTTGGTAACATGTCACATTGAGCACGTCCTTACAGGAACTCCACCCTGTCCACCGGATGGTGACTGCAATCACTGACGCTAACCCTTCAAGTAGACCCCCCCCCCCCCCCAACAATTTCGTTCCTTCAGAACCACCACCACTTTAGTTACAAAATTTGTTGTAAATTACTTATTTTCGTAACACTAAATAACATCTTCCACAGTCAGCTTAATTTCCAGGACCGCCTTCACCTGAATTGCCTAGGATTTTCTTCCGTTTCAAAGTCTAGAATAGAAGGCAGCACAATACCTCCGTGTCTTACTACTCATGTAATAAAACACGTGAAACTTAACTGTCCTCTGTATGTTAAAGTTCTCTGTGCAAAACGTAATAGATTTCCCAAGTAGTTCAGACCACAAAGTGAAGCAGGCAACTAAACCAAGGCAACAAACCAGACACACACACACCTAATAAAGCTGATCCTAGTTCTGCCAAACTGTTAGAATGCAGTGGAGCCCGAAGCACTAGAAACTCCTCCACTAGGCACTCTCTAGCAGAGCCGGAAAGGGGCTGGAACCACTTTTGACTAACTGACTTCCTGCATATACCACACCTGGTAACATTTGTCAGGAAGTGACTTGAGTTACCCACCATTCTGTACACTGCCCTCTTGCAGGGCCAGGCAAAAGGAACACGAGGTGTTGTCTCATTGTAACAAAACTGGGTTTCCAGAAGTACACGCTAGGGATTCACAAGTACCAACTCTGCTTTCACGGTTGCAGTAGTACCTTCACTCATCATGTCTTACACCCAGAAGGGAAGCACACAGAGTAGGCCAAAAAGGGCGGCTGCTGCTGCCTTCGAATCTAGACTACTTGTAGACTCTCAGTCAGAGGTTGCACTTTGCACCTCCACCCACACTGCAGGCACAAGTATTTCCACCTCTCATTAAACTTGAAGGCCCTCCTCATCCTATCATAGAACCCTTTCTAAGGGGTAACGAACCCCCTACTGGATTAGCCAACCACTGGTTGTACAACCCCAATTCCCCTTCAATCAGTGCCTACAGCTCCAAACAAATCCCTAGGCTGTCACCGTCAGAGAGTCATCGAGGCAACCACCAACCCACACCACAGGGTGATAAGAGTCTCCAGCCGGCAGCACCAACACAGCCTGTAAAGAAACCACATATTCCAGGTAAATGTGTATCTAAGGGTCCACTAACTCGTAGGACCATGACAGTGGCTTTGGATTTTATCCCCTTAAGGCAGGCCACATGACCAGTTCTTTATACTGGCTGCCTGCCTACCAACCATTAAGACGCTCAACCTTGTGATGCTGGCATAACAAAATAAGACTGTGCAATTGACTAGACCTCAACAATCTCTGTTAAACATTGTGTGGCTAAGGTCACAATGACTTTTAACCCCAAATGTCTTAGATCATTCTTTGATGTTGCTAGCCCCTCCAAATAGTTGTAGTCACAACTATTAATCTCCCTTGGCACGCTTAAGTCCAAACTAAAGGAAATATATAGGAGTTTAAAATTTATAATAACTAATATGAATATTTCCATCTCAATCCCTTGAATCCATAGCATTTGAAATACACAGTAAATCTTCAACTCAACAGTCTCATTCATAATTAATACTACACAGTATTTGATCTTCCCCATTAAAAATTTGGTTACAAAATTTACCAATTATTTACATTTTTTAGTTGGTTACTGTCTATCAGTTGTAAAATTTTCAGACACTATGATATTGTATTAGAGAAGTCAATTTAAGTTGTTCAGCATTATATTGCATACACATACTACACATTACTTGACGTTTAAAAAAGGTTTTCAATATTTGAGGCATTACACATTTTGCGCATTGGGAATGCACACACTACTCGCCGACTTCACCCTATCTTAGAGCAGGCCGCTCACAATTGGGCAAGTCTGAACACCCCCCTCTACAAAGGGACACGTGCTTACAGGGTACGTTGGCGCACGTCAAGTAAGACTACAGACACTTGGCCTGAAATTGAACTATTCACCATGAAACTCCAAGAAGTCATCACGCTGTTGCCCTAACCCCGATGTGGGATTTTACTGTTGGCCGAGATATCGCTACCCTTCAGGAAAGTCAAGCTAGTGTCTCGGTTTGCCACCGTAGGGCAGCACCCAGTCTACTCCAGCAGCATCCAGCCTCCAGCCTCTCATCGAGGCGATAAGAAATGCTTAGGTGATAAGAAATTAAAAGCACCCCTTCAGAGTCCGAATATAACAGCCATTGCAGAAAGATTGTAGCCCGCCTGTACCTCTCGGAGAGCCTACAAGCTTGAAAAATTAGTATAAAAGGAAGAGCCAACACTGACTCTGGACAGTCACTGTGCCTCCCAGTCTTCAAAGGTTAGAGGCACAAGCAGCCAGTTGCTGCACCCTCCAGCTTGCAATAGGCCGAGGGTAGCAGTAGTGGTAAGTGGTTACCAACCATTCTCTCCCAGTTTGTGAAGGCCGGAGAACCTTTCGTAAGTGGACTAACCAATAGGCCACTTGGCGAACATGCTTTGAGAAGTATGGTACGTCTACAGTCTCAAGGGTAAGGTGTCCATCACCCTTCTCTCCCAGCTTGTGAAGGCCGGAGAACTATCTTAAGGGCGCTGACCAATAGGTCTCTTCGTGAATGCATTTCAGAAGACTGATCTTGAGACTCTCCACTTTGCAACAACCACAAGCTGCCACTCCGCAGATCGTGCCACTGCTGGTCAACTTCATCCAGAGGCTCACGAAAACGATGTCCTGCTCTTTCCACCTATGTGGTAAACCTCCAGAGATCCTCGTGGTAGCAGGTAATGCCGACATCTCTTCTGGACCTCTAAGTAACTTCAATTCCAGTCCAATAATTGAATTTGATTAGGTTCATTCAGAACACATCCCGATTAGGCCTGGCACTGTTAAATGTGCTAGTCAATCATTATTTCCAAATCTTGATTATCAAACCTAGTTCTTGTGCAGGCCACCTTCGCCTGTTTTAATTCTAGGTAGTTCTCCTTTTAATTAAAACATTTAGGAGTTAGTGAATCATCACCATGTCTTCATTATTATGATATAGTAAAATTCATATTATTTTACCATATTCTTGTGTCATTTTAACGCAATCTGTGTAACCCTTGTATCCCATAGTTAATTTGTTGTTAGAATTTATTGGAGCTCTTGTTCTTGTAACTAACTGCCTCAAGGAAAACCTGGTATCTGCATATAACCACTAAGGTAGTACCCATACACATTTAGATGGAAAACAGAGACATCTGCAAATTGGTAGAACTTCGGCTGTGCACAAAACACTAGCAACTGTAACCTTCTAAGAGATACGACCAAAGTACTCAGTTTATCTACCAGCTAGCAAAGGCCGGAGAGGGACTAGCAGCGCTCAGGCCTAATTGATCTCTTGTGTCTTACTCACCCAGAGCCCAGTAATTTGCACCACCCTTAGTTCAGACGCAGCTTGTAAAGGCCGGACGCTGGGAACAAAGGGTAAAACCACTGTGTGCTGGAAGCAAAAGCTTAAGACCCTATAAAATTCCAGATTCTCCTCTTACTCGTCCTTGCTAAGAGAATCAACCAGGTCGGGCGTTTGGTTCTTCTCCCAGCTTATAAAGGCCTGAGTAGAATTCGCAGCACTCAGAGTTGACCGACCTCTAGCGGGTATCACTCCCTGGCTACCCTCCGTTCAATCCCATCTTGCAAAGGCTGGATGTGGGAACACAGGTAATACATTGTGTACTGGAAGTCTCCCCTTTGGGCAACCTTTTATTAGTTCGTTTAGACAGTTTTCAGCTGAGTTTCAATGCCTTCCGCCCAGCTGGGTACTTTCAGTAAGCAACGTAGAAAGGCCCTGAAAGCTGCTGTCAGAAAGCCACTTACTTTAAAGCCAGTGGAAACCACCACAGATAACAGTGACACTCCTCTACCTGGTCAAGCCACGGTACCTATATTTTTCCCACCAACACGAATCTCCCCCAAAGAACATCCGGCCATCAGGCCGTATGACAAGAAGTAGAGGCTATTCTAGGACTTCATTGGTCTTGGCATAGATTAGACTTACCAGAACCCCAATACCCAGTTATTGCCCCAGAAACTAACCATCTCTCTACCCTGCCTCGTCAAGCACGCAGCTGTGCCTCTACCCACTTGTAGAGTGAACACAGCAGCTGGGAAGATCATCCACCTTTGTCTTCAAAACCAGGTACTGAAAAGTCTAAGGGTTATTTCTGCAATTCCTGATTTTGTACCCGCACACCAGCTTTCTAGGCCAACTCTCTATAAAAGCCGGGCCCCTCAGGAACTTAAGGCCCCTGACTAGTTCCACCCATGTTCCCAGTGAAACTGGCTTCATGGTATTTAGCGTCCTAATGGTAACCAAAGCCAAAGTCTCCTACAAGTAGATTTGCCAAGTCAAGTTTACCCTAGGGTTTAACTCCTCTTCATCTTTGGTAGCCATTAAAACAAAGAAACCCAAAGCACAAGCATTTTCCAAAGTGCGGAACCCCCAACCCAGTCTTGCATTTTCTTGTATTTTGCACCCAAGTACACGTTCCACCTGAAACAACCTATATTGAGTACCAACGCAAGAAGGGTGAGCCAGCGACATATTAATAAACTAGAGTTGTTCCGATACCATGTTTTCCTATACCGATTCCCTGATACCACTGCCAATACCCCGATATCAAAAACCAATACCAATGCCCTTCGCACTGAATTTTAGAAAAATTATTACTGGTAATAATACATTAAAAAACATTTCTCCTTGACTCGTTTGAATAAAGAAAATAACATATTTATATATAGTATATAATATATTGTAATCCGACACAAAATGCAAGCTGAGCTGAAACTTTCAAACCCTCTGAAAATGCAAATAATATGACACCAAATGCAAGTTAAATTTTAAGTTTAAGGTTTACATGGAGAAAAGGGGAGGGGGGAATTACCTCTCCACGCCGCTACGTGTTGGCGACACCTTGCACGTGTGGCAAATGTCTGTCTTTTAAAGTAATTAATAACATTTTGCTGCAAAGAAAACTTGTAATTTTGAGACACAAATGAGGCTATTATAATTGATTTATTTACTGTCTCTAATAATTAATCATTCAAAACCACATCCTCTGATTTTCCCTGTCATGAGTTACACTGCACTCGGCTCGCTGCTTGCCTACCCATTATTAGACGGCAGAAGGTGTTGAATAGGTACTTACATATTATCAGTTTATTCAAAGATGCGTCTATATTGAAGTAAATTAATACGAATCCTCTGATTTCCCCACAAGAAGTTACTAAAAATGAACACTTATAATACAAGTAGCTCGATGTTCAAACAATTTTATGCTGACAAGTGGTAGATTATATGCTTTTGGGCATATAATTATATTCCCTAAGATGCTGCCCTTTGAGTTAAATAAATATTAAGTTTTAAAGTCATGTTAATTTTATGCCAGATACAATGACGATGCATAATCTTGATAAAATTCAGTTCGCCCGGCGCACTTTATTTGCTCTGCTGCTGGCGGGCAGCATGTGGAATGCAAGCCAAGTGGGCATGGATGAGAGAGAGATAGAGAGAGAAGACGTGCTTTATCTTTTCTTCAACAACAACCTCCCCTCTCGGCACCGTGTATGGCATGTGAGGAGAGGCAGACAGAAAGAAAAGTTAGAGAGAGAGGGGAAGTAAAAAGTCAGTCTCGTGCCACAACGTATGGTGGCAGTGTCAACAAAGGTGTTGAGAAGACAAGACATCAAACAGTGCGCCGCAGAGCAGTTATACACGGCGGTGCACGTGATGTATTTCACATCCAGTTACTAGCTGTTTGCATAAATAACCAGCTTAAAAACTATAGTTGCTGGAAATATTAGGTGAAAGGACCCGAAATATAATTAGATCACTGCAACATGCGATAAACAATAAAAGGTTATGACAACATTATTTAAATATGAATTTTGCCGAGACCACAAAAATTGTTGGTGGATATGATTTATTGTTTTTATTTATCTTTGGTTTTAATGTGCAGCATATACACACCAAAATATGGTTATTTCTGTGCTTAAAGAAAGTACCATATTTACTAGTGTATAGCGCGCACTCATGTATAGCGTGCACAATGATTTTTGCAACAAGATTCAGGGAAAACATTTTGTTTTATAAAATTACACCAAAAATTTGTGGCACCCTCTTAGTAAATATGGAACAAATAATTATTTTTTACACCAATGTGTGGTGATTGTGATATGTTTGGAAAATACTTTAATTAAAAAACTTTGGTGCAAAAAGCAAAAATAAAAAAATTCCGAAACCCTCCCACTCCTACAAGTCAACACAACACTTCCGACTTCTTTTTTTCCTCCTTTCTCCTTTTAGCAGTGATAGGTTCTCTTTTTCTATTTGCTGTGCTCAAATGTCACACTACCCTTCTCTAAAAAAAAGTGTAATCTCGTCCCTTCTCCTTGTCTCCTTCCTACACCGCCCCCTGATCAAAGTTGGCTAGCCTCTGCCAGGGGAAATAAAGAAGGCTCTGCAGAATTATCGACTGGCAACATCTTGGTATTTTGAATAGGGGGAGGGGGGGGCGTAAAAACATGGCAGCTCTGGGTTGAGGCTTGACAGGATGCCATTAGGAGGGGGGAAGCAGAGTTACAACCTACACATAACTGAAGGGTCGCTAAGAGTGAAAAAGAGAGAAGGGACAGGAGTGATGTAAGAACAATACACGAGACAACTGACAGTTCTGCCACTTCCCTCAACATCCCCAGACAATTTATAGCTACCACTCTCCTTTCCTCTTTTTTTTTTCTGCATATAGCTCACAACCCCGAATTTTTTCCTTTTATTTTAGGAAAAAAGGGCATGCTATACACGAGTAAATACTGTAATAACCAAACGTCATTGTCTACAACTGATACTAAAGTATCGGCCTGATAAAATACCCAATACACATATATCGGGAAAAGAAGAAGTATAATAATAGTCTATAATAAAATTACCATATTTACTCATGTATAATGCGCCCTTTTTTGCCAAAATAAAGGAAAAAATTTCTGGGGTGCACGCTATACATGGAAAAAAAAGGGGAAGGGGCAGTGTTATCCATAAATTGTCCAGGGGATATTGAGGAAAGTGGCAGGACTGTCTGTTGTCTAATCTCTCCCTCTTACATCACTCCTCTCCCTTCTCTCTCTCTTGGCAACCCTTCAGTTATGTGTAGGTCAACCCCCCCCCCCCCCCCCCTCCCAACCAAACCACACGACAACAGCATCCTGTCCAGCGCCACCAAAATCAGAGCTACCACGTGTTTACAGACACCCCCCCCCCCCTGTATAAACATCAACCCCCCCCCTGTATAAACATCCAGACCCCCCCCCCCCCTGTATAAACATCCAGATGTTGCGGGTCGATAATTCATCCCTCTTTGTTCCCATGGCAGTGGCTAGTAAGCCATGTTCCCGAAAGGAGAGGAGAAGAGACGAGGAGGCCCTTTTGTTTTTTGTGATAAGAGTAGTGTGACTTTCTAGGCAAAAAAGGAGAGCCGGGCACCACCGAGAAAGGAGAAAAAATAAAAAAAATAAAAACGAAGCTGGAAACGAGTAGTAGGAGAAAGACGGTTCCGGAATTATTTTTATTTTGGCTTTTTGCACCCAAGTTATTTAATTAAAGTATTTTCCAAACATATCACAATCACCACACATTAAAGCAAAAAAGAATAATTTGTTGCGCCACAAATTTTTGGTGCAATTTTATTTTTAAAAAAATTTTCCCTGGAACTTGTTGCCAAAATCATGGTGCACACTATACACGAATGCCCGCAATACAAGAATAAATATGGTACTTTACATAATCACTACTACAAAAGTCTAGGTGTAAGTGCTGGCTTCCCAATTTCAGCAAATCAAATATCAATGAAACATGTCTACTCAGTGCAATCACCATTTACCACTGAGGGTAACCAGGGGAAGAGGTAGCAGACAATAACGCCACAGAAACCCTTCTGGCTATTGCCTGATGTGGCACTGTTACCCCAAGGCAGTAGATAGGATCCCACCTTTCCCTTGTCATGGCCAGAATGATACATACAACACATTTCAAATAACAATGGTTTATTTTTGTTGTATCTTGTTGTATCTCATCATGGTTTTAAAATGTGCCTACAAATGCACCATCAATTCATGTTGCTATCAACACTGGTGTTCAAAAGTTGAGGACTGGACATGTTTTCACATGTACCTTAAAATGGTGATGTTTCAAATAGTTACAAAGCATATCATCGAGATAAGTGAACAACACTTCCAAGAAAGGAATCCAAAGGATGCAAAGGACCTTTATTCAAAAGTGGGTTCCATGCAAAACAGGACAGAAGACAGTTACCTCCATGTGACAGGTGACAGGCAAGTAAAATACAGTCTACAGTATTGGATGTGATCGCCCCTGACTGCAGAGCTGAGTCAGTACTGATTCAGATATACTGGACTTGGCCAATACTATCAAAATCGGCATTGTACACAATTCATGTCCAAAGTGTCTATATTTAAACCGATACAATCATGTAGACACACTGTCTATAGATAAGCAATGTAGCATATAAAAAATAACTTTTTTAAATTAATTTTTTACAGTTTTGGGAAATTTATAATTCCTTCAAATAAAATTTGAAAATGAATTTTGGTTCAAGCATTTTTAACTGCATTTTCTGAATGTATACAGTACATAATAAATTTTTGTCACTTCTGTCACTCACTGCTTGACAGGAGTGTACTTTCTCAGTTTATAAACATCAGTTCATTTTCAATAATGTACATACCCACATCTGAATGGCAGTGCCATTTTCTACAACATATAAGTCCAACGCATCAATGGCCAGCCGTGTCATTCGGTATTTGAGGTCATCGCCAGCAGGGCAATGCTGTCTGTTCTGGACATCGGAGTGGGTGCATTCAAGGGGGGGAGGCCATGGTGGCACACACGGGACAATCGGGGTGGCCGCAGATTGTTCTCCGCATCCCGAGCTACCAGCAGAAATGTTTCCAAACTGGTCACCAAGTGATGTAACTGTAACACATGAAAACTATTAATGCCTAACTATTCTGTACAGTATCACATACAACCTAATACCTTACAGTAATTTGTGTATTAAAACTGTTTAATGTTTCACATCATTGTGCCAGTGTAATGATAAACGTGAGTTTTGCAAAGACAACTGGATCTACTACTGTTTTCTAATCAGTTCAGTTGAAATCACATCCACTGGGGGGAAAAAAAAAAAAAAAAAAAACTACTTATGAAAGAAAACATATGTCTAGCAAGTTTCTGATAAAATTGTCCTATAAAAATATTTTTAAAATATAAATGTTTTGGGGTAGAATTTTAGGTATTATCTACCGGAAAGAACAAAAATATGTTATCTGGTTAGTCACGCTAGTGTTTTTGTGAACAGTGGCACCTACCTCTACAGATATTGTATTCTGGTGTATGGCACGAAATTGGATTTCAACCTGCTTGCAGCAGTATGCTGAACAGTAAGCTGTTGGTGTTGAGTTACAGCACTTTGACATCTGACCTACTGCAAATTTACACTCATCCACTGCCTAGATATGGCTGTATGGAAGGAAGGATGGGATATCCTGGTAAGAGAGACAATGATAGCAATTCAGTTCCCTTTGCACCCCAGCCCACAAAAATACATCAGGCTAGATGTGGCTCCCAATGTAGTAATTTTGTCCATATCACCTGTCAAGTCATTATTTCCACTTAGTACCTGCAGTTAAGAAAATTAGAACAGCTCTGAACTTGTTAAGTGCAAGTGTCAGCTGGGAGGAATGACCAAAACCGGAATAAAGTGGGGACATCTGACAATAAATCTCATGTTCAGTCAGCTCTATGGATTATCTACATCTTGTCCAATGACTGTCTAGTCAAAGAGAGGAGATACACAATCCATAAATGGATTTTAATCATGCACACAAACCTGGTAAAAGCTGACTTCGGTCTGCAACAGACTACCGCTGCTTACACTTGGTGGGATGATTTTTCAAGGACTGTTTTGTGGCCAAAAATCTACCTACACTCTGAATTAACATTATAATTTGAATATTAAATGGCCCATGTACACCATTAAAAACCAGCAAAAAACAATATTAAAAAAAAAAGGTAACTACAAACAAAAACCAGACAACACACAACTTGAGAGCAACACAGATCCCAGCAGTTATTGAAAATCAACAAGTAACCATAAACCATAAAAAAAAGTTGGAAAAAATAGAACACAGAACCACCACAATGAAAACCAATGAGAAAACTATAATATCTTGTACATTAAATAACAAACGCATTAAATTAGAAAATGTCCAACAACAAGCCAATGGTGAATTTATGTAATATTGTCAAAAACTGTATCACAAAAGACAAGAATAAATATTTTTAAAATGGACAGTAAATAAAAAAACATTAATACAGTAAAGAACATCAGAACAAACCAGTGTCCTGTCTGAAGGGGACCAATTCCGTACCTGAAAACATTATTAAGTCTTGTGTAGTTTTGTCTACTATATATTTTTTGTTCCAAGTTTTTGCCTTTCTTTGTATCTGTACTGATGCCAACATTTTAGGTTCTATATGTTTCTCTTCTGATCAACAGCATATACTATATGGTCAATACTAAGCTACACGCTGTCAACTTTGTTCAAATAGTTGAAGCGTGCCGCTTTCCAGTATTATTACTAAACAACTAGGACTCATCAACCATCACATATTTTATGGAACCCAAGGAAGGGTCAAACCCAGAGTAATACACGAGTGCCTACATGATTGCTCTCAGCCTAGTGAGTGATAACAGACATCTGAATAAAACCAAGCAATGCCATTCATGAGTACCATTTAGATCGCCAGTATTTTGGAAGGTGATTCTAGACACGTGAATGAGATATTGCGAAAGCCTTCCAGACACCACCCCCCCCCCCCCAACCCCCTGCGCACTCCGAGAGCCACCAAGTCGACACCTGCCACGAAGCATTCCGAACGCGGCCGAAGCTTGCTGAAGCCAAGTGCCGGGCAGAGGGTAGCCACCCCCACCCGGTCTTGCATTAGAGGGATGTTACGAGACGTCACACCTCCCACTCCGGTCCTGGCGTGGACCTGACCAGCACACTATAGAGGAAGGTGCGCGGCCAAAGATGGGAGTTATCTTCTCCAGTAGCTGGCCTCAACACTTAGTGTGCCGGGGCTCTCTACTGACAATCAGGTCTTCTAGAACTTCAACAACCTCCAAAGGCTGCCACCACCAGTCCCCAGAAGCTTCAACAGCCTCTACCATCAACTATCAGAAGCTCCATTAGCTTCTACCAGAAGCTCCATTGGCTTCTACCACAATCTGAATCTACCAAAAGCTTAACCATCAATAAGCCTGCAGACATCAAACACCACACCTTCCGCTGCCATTCCTCCTGATTCGACAACCGCCTCTACTTGCTGACAGAAACAACTACACCCACTGCCCTTCTGGTAGTGGCACCCTTTTGTAAAGTCTCTCCTAGGTATCCCATGGTTAGAGAAGCTGCAACTGAGCTGTTTTCATAGCCGTCAAAGTCATTCACCATTTTGGTTAGTCTAGGAGCAGATCACCTACACCTCTATCACCGTAGGATACTTCCGTTAACGCTCTGCATGGTTAAGAGAGTACGCATCACAGTATTTACTATCAATAATAAATACGTTTCATTCCTTTCCGAGTGTGTTTATGTTCTAGAGGTAACTCATATACAATCACTAGAAACTATATCCTCATGCTGTGGTGTAAACAGGAGACCGGGGATATCCAACTGTACGACCCATAGAGTAGGACTGCAGATTCCCATCAGGAATCTGTATATCGAAATACACACCAACATTCGATGGCCACCCGTTCTATACACCCAGGTATATAGAAAGGTAAAGTCTCAACCACTAGGTACTCATCCAATAAAGGCGAGACCATCAGTAAAGGTTGTACTGCTTCCACAGTGCCAACGGTGCTGGAAGGGTTATTTACCTGAGGGCCTGACCCCTTTTGCGACCTCACCCAGCAGTAGTAGGAAGACAGCCCACACGACTCACCGCTCTAGGTTCATGCGCCAGAGATGCAGGACTGATTAGAGCACAAGGTTCGCACTGTCAACTGCTGCTCGAAGTACACCTAGCTAAGGTTCTGTCTCCTATTCACACCGATCAGGGTTATAATTACGTATCAACCGAGAAATCTATACATTTTAGGAAAAGGCAAGGATTTCAAAGGGAGTAACAAAAGGCAGCATTTATCGCCGCTAAGCAAGTGTGCATCGCTGACCCTTCTGCACTTACCAGAGAAGCCGAATGGGAGAGAGCTCAAGCCGCCCGATGACTGGAGAGGCCTTCCTCCCCAGTCTGTTCCTTTGTTTTCATCCCCATACACACTAGGCTCACATTTGACTGTCATCCCGGTGTTTGTGTCCTGGTAACTGACACTGACACCAGATTTGACATAGCAAATTCATTCTTCGGGAACAGTCAGGCAGTGGAGTGAAGTAAGAAGTATTGTACAACCCTGTACAGTAAACCAGCATCTGACACCTCAACAGAGATAGCTGTTCCCAGCCAACCAACAGCATCCTCAGAGCCAGAAAATCAGGTACCTGTATACCCTAGCAAGTCTGGTACACTGAAGAGGGCCAGTGTCCCAGTCCAACATATTGCTGTACCTGCTAGTGCTGATTTTGTACCCAGTCGCCAAATAACACTCCTGTGCCAGTTTCTAGCCAAAAGCTTCCTTCATATTAATACCTGCTGTTATAACCCGAGTGCACCTGACCTAATGCAAACAAACCACGTTGACCATGTCCTGGTTCTATAAGGTGACGCATCAAAGTTGTGTAATGAAATTACTCCATATCCCAAATGTTTCAGGCTGTTACATACATGGCATCATACAAGAACAGAGAGACAGAGAAAGACTGTGGGAGAGAGAGTATAATGCAGTAGTAGTGTATGGTAGAGTACTATACGTGTGTGTGACACTATTTAGTGTAGACTGTTGGTCTTGATATTTTTTCTGTTGACACCCCGTGTCATTCTGCTGGGTGGGAGTACTTAAAATGGCATGCAGCAAGGTTGGATAACTCTTTTTGCTGCATTTCTTCAACACCTATAAAAAATTTATCTATAACATACGTTGAACTTGAGTGGAAAAATAGGGGGGAAAAAATCACAAAGTCTCCTGTTTAACTACATCTGCCTCAAGGGGGCAACAACTTAAGATAATCAATGTGCACTAATGAAAAAAATCACTCAAAAATCACTAAGAATCCCTAAAAATCACAGAAAATCCCTGAAAACCACAAGAAAATTCTTGTAAATCCCAAGAAAATCCCTGTAAATAACAACAAAACCCCTAAAATCTCAGAAAATCCCCGACAATCTCAGAAAATCATTGTAAATTGCATTAAATTCTAATAAAATCCTTGTAAACCTCATAAAATCATCGAAAAGCTCAGAAAATCCCAGTAAATTACAAAACAATCTCATAATATCCCTGGAAACATTGGAAAATTGTTAGAAATCTCAAAAATTCTACAGAAAATTTTCAAACTGGAAAAAAAAAAAAAAAAAAAAAAAAAAAAAAAAAAAAAAAAAAAAAAAAACCTGTGATTCCTAAAAAAATTTGTTTCAATTATTAACAAAAATGAAGATTTGAAAAAACACTTAAATTATTAGAAAACATATTAAAATTCTATTAAGACAGAATTTACAAAATTTTAAACGTGAACAAAAATTGTTGGGTAATAGAAATATAAAGATAATCACCAAATAAGTGTTAAAAATTTTCATTAATGCAACCTTTGATTAAATTCTGCAAGCTAATCACAATTTATGTATACTACAAAAAAGTTCCTGTTCGCGAGAATTTGTTGCAAAACTATAGGAGTTACCGAAGCGCATTTGTTCCCCTCAATTTTTAGCCTACCTTCCCAAGGAAAGATAGGCTTTTATAGTTATTACTCTGGTACAACTGGCATTGAAAAACATACAGCCAGAATGTGATTTCAGCATCAATGTAACATTCAATATAGGACATGTCAAATATTCGTAGCAATTTATTTAAAATTCAAGGTGTACACAAAGACACACAGACTGGTGCCTTAGCCAAGATTCACACAAAATTCCTCGCACCGTAAGTTGGTGTGCAGCCCGTAAGTTGGTGTGCAGCCAACTATGCTACAGAGGTTGGCGAAAGATACGCTTATCTGATAACTAAAGATAACGATTTTTCACAAAAAAATATGAGTAGATGGTAGACTTCAATACTATAAGCACCCAACAGCAGTTTGTCTAATGCCATTGATTGCTGTTGCTTGAGGAAACGTTTTCATATTTGACTAGGCCACCCAGAATTCTACAACATCAGCACGGCTCCTACTTGATTCGTGTCCAGACAGTTAACACATGTAAAAAAAAATTCAGCCAATCAAGATAAATAACAACCCTCGCAAAATTTCAGTACCGCTACTGATAACCGTCCTAGTCTGTGTGTGTGCATTTTGACTAAGAGTATGTATGTGCGTGTGTTTGTGAGTGAAGTGTGCATACGCACATCGTAAAATAAAATTGTGTAATTTTACACAAAATGTATGTGACAGCAGTGTCTCCACAGACATCTATGTAATTTTACAAGTTTTTTTACTCTACATCCAAGTAAATTTATCCTACAAATTAGAAAAATAACATGTACAATGATCAACTACTTTTACATAAAATGATGTAAAATTAAAATTACTATGTAGCAGAAAATAACCTGTAACATTTGTTTTTTTTTTCTGCAAGGCAAGTAAATTTAAACAAAAATCGCAACTGTAATTTCACCACAGTTGTCTCTCTTTATTCACTTACAAAGAAGTATAATCACAAAGTCACTGTAATTGTAAAAACAACATAAACTGTACATTTTTCACTGTTTTACTAAGCAATTTTACCATCAGCATATGTTCTTTTACAACTGTGTTATGATAATTCACATATTATATATTTGTAGTTTTACAATTTCCACAATATTGTACTCAGTTTTGTAACTAGGTGATATAACATATTAATAAAAAAATTATCTCCAAAATGTGTATTTGAAAATTGACTTCATAAAAAATGTAGTTAAATGCAAAAGCCAGCAATATCCCATCAGCAGAAGTTAAGTTATCCTTTTTGAACACACAAATGAAGTTCAAATTAGTTCTACTTCTTACTGCTAGATCACATGTTTTAAACAAATACTTGTACTTATCTTTGAATCCCTAGGAACATTAATGCAAAATTACAAATACTATACTAGTTTTAGCAAATTTCACAAACAAATGTAAAATTACCGAAACTTTGTGTGTGTAAAAATACACTCACAGATACTCCTAAACATAATGCAAGTTCGCGCGCGCGCGCGCGCGCGCGCGCGCGCGCGCGCGCGCGCGCGCGCGCGGCGCGCGCCGCGCACCACACACACACACACACACACACAACAACACACACACACACACACACACACACACACAACACACACAACACACACACACACCACACACACACACACACACACACACACACACCACACACACACACACACACACACACACACACACACACACACACACACACACACACACAACACACACACACACACACACCACAACACACACACACACACACACACACACACACACACACACACACACACACACACACACACACACACACACACACACACACACACACACACACACACACACACACACACACACACACACACACACACACACACACACACACACACACACACACACACACACACACACACACACACACACACACACACACACACACACACACACACACACACCACACACACACCACACACACACACACACACACACACACACACACACACACACACACACACACACACACACACACACACACACACACACACACACACACACACACACACACACACACACACACACACACACACACCACACACACACACACACACACACACACACACACACACACACACAGAGTCTTTGTAAAATTACACAATGGAAGATGTACAACTACGCTGACATTTAGTGTTTATAGAAAGACTGTGTAGCAGTAACAATAAACAATTTAAGGTTTTAATAGAGGGAGTAGGTGTGCTTTTACACATGCTACAAAATGTGTAAATTAACACTAATATTATGTTTACTAAGCCATACAGTCATGTATTTTCACCAAAGACTTGTAGCGCTCTCTCGATTCTTAAGGAAATTAGTGTAAGGTTAAACAAACAGTAGTAGTTTTTGGAAATTATACATACAAAATGTAAAATTACCAAAAATTTGTATGTGTAAATATACATTAATTTTTTACAGTGCACATACTTACCTGAGACTTTTGAATCTATTCATTAAATTATACCTGACTCAATCAACTAATAAAACATAGTAAGGATAGCTTACTTTTGTAGTTGTTTCTGTACCAGATAATTTATTTACAAAACGGCATCTATTAGTAATTGGTGCTATCATATTTGTAACGAACTGTTCAGCAGATTTGAACCAAATATTATATGTTCAATATTCACAATGTCAGGATGGAATTTAACTTGAATCCCCAATGGTCTCCCATTTTGGGATGTCATGACTTCAAATATAATGCTTTTACATAATATTTATAGAACTACTGAAAATGCAAAAAATTAAATTTTTTAATTTGCCATATTGCTCATCAGACTCAGAAACCATGACACCCTTCCTACCATCAAAACATCATTTTCGCCATTGATTAAAAAACATCCACAAATTGTGGCTATTAAAATATATATGTAAATGAACTGTAAATATACATCTACAATTCAAAATAGACAAAACATAACTTCAAGTTTCATCAAATGCAGTGTTAAATTATATGGACTGTTCTTATGGTGTCCATTAAGCAATAAATTATTTCCTAATGCGAACGTTCTAAAATTAATATTCATAAATATTTTTATTTTTGAATGTCACCATATATCAAACCAATAATACCTTACTGTATAAAATTTTGGCTATTTTGTAAACAGTAAGTCATATATTAACTTCCTTATTATTTTACAGCATTACAATTGCAATTAATAAAATTTATTAAAACAGCGCGATAATTATAAAATTTTGGGTAACAGCATCTACACAAATTTTTGACATACAATCTTACCATGATCTATAGACACTGCTCTAAATCAACATAAATTAAAATAAATATGTTATTTATAACAATGCAATACCTGTGGTGCAGTAAGTTTTCCACTCAACTTGCCCAATTGAATCTCCACAAGCCAGGCGTATTCTACAGTCTCCTGGTCTAACGTGCGTCCTTCATCACTAAACATGGCATGACCACGCACCTGTAGAAAAGAAAAAAAAATGTTTTATCAAAGCAATGAGAGAGAATGAAATACATAACTTTGCTTTTGATGGTTGCAGTAACATATGTTTCGCCAGTGCTTTAGCAGGCATCTTTGGAGTCTCTCAACACAGAACTAACATAAAAAGTTTTTACTACAGGAGACAATATAGAGGGAACATACTCAAATAAGCATGGCTCAACAATCATTTACAGACAACCTCCGAGACCTGATATATAAGAACCTTATCACATTATAATTTAATAAAATTAAACAGACTAGTTATAAAATAGAATATAATAATTGTCTACAACCATACACACATTCTCCAGACTATGTGCTTGCACTTCTGTCATCTAACACAAACAGAACACTTGCCCAGTTTATAAATGCCAGTACTACCAGCAACCACTAACTAGATCAATTTCCTCTCTATTGCATGCCAAATTTACCTCTTATTCTTTCCTCTTTCTCATTTTTAACATTCAACCTTACAACAAAGTCTTTACTCCACACAGGGATTTTATCATTCTACCATTCCTGGTTTGTGTTCTCTGATGACTAGGAGACACTTTACCCCTTGTTTGGGACACCACTGAAGACATAAGACCTTTCACTTGAATTCCGTAACCCTCCTTTCTGTGGAGATTCCACTAATACTACGTACCTTTCTGCTATCCTAAAAGGGCTAATTTGTTTTTTGACTTTCACCTGGGTCCACATTAACAATAACCGCAACGTCCCCTTCATGAAAAAAATAAATAAATTTACTGAAGTCTTTGAATGTAGTCAAGTCGTACAGTATAACTTTAATTGCCTGTCAACTAACACATATCAGATGGGAGTTGAATGTCGACCATATTTTTTACATACATACACTCGCAATTAGGCTACCGTCCGGTGGTGAGCTCTCTCAACTCTCCTTCATCCAACCAACTCCTTTTCCACTCCCTTCCTGAATTTACCAACCCCTCTCACAGATACCAATTCCTCCCTCAACACATTCCACTCCCTCACAGACCTCACAAGCATGGACTGCCTACACCGCTCCGTTCTCCTCCACACCCTCTGAAGCTTCTCACTGTTGTTTCCTCTTCCCCTAAACACCCCCTTACTTAGCTTGCAGTGTAGCCCTCCCCATCCTCCCTCTTCATTCACCACCCTGTACATCCTGATTAACCGTTCAACTTTCCTCCTGTCCTTCAATGAGCTCCACCCCATTTCTTTCATCATCACTGATGGCCTATAGTTCCCTTCTTCCTCATCATCCTGCCCTTGCCTTCTCCACCTACCCTTCAACCATCTTGCTGCCTTTCTCTGCAACTTTTCCAGTTCTTGCACCTCCACCTCCACATACAGGTCCCATACTGCTGCAGCATATTCTAACATTGGCCGTACCATTGTGTCCTACACCTTCTCCTTCACCTCACAGATGACTCCATTCAGCACCCTTCCCAGCATACCCAGAGCCCTTCTTCCCTTTGCTACCACCCTCTTCTACCTGTTTTTTTCCACCTGAGGTCTCCCTGCAGTACAATCCCTAGACCGACAACCTTCTCAGCGGTTCAGATATTTGCTTCACTGTTTCCAATCAATACATTAACTTTTGATGTTACGGGTGGAAGATCTTTAACCATTCTATTATAATAATATTTCTGCTTGTTTTGTTTATTTTCTAATTGCTCTTTAATGTTTGGGCATACTTTAGGTAGAAAAACATTTTCACTTGTTGAATGGCAGCTTGCTTTTTAACATTTTATACATAAGTAACTGCGCTGGAGAAAACTATAGGTAGAGGAAACATTGGACAATTCCTATACTTTACCAGGGATACATAAACATCCTTTCCCTCAAACGCAGACTTCTTGAACATAATTTCTGCAACAACCATTCCCTTTTCTGCTAAACCATTAGACTGTGGATATTTGTGACTTTTTGTAATTACTTTAAAATTACATTCTTCAGCAAAGGCACTATTTTATAACCGGTGACACATGCCAACATGCTGCGCAGTGCATATGCGCTCTCTACAGGCGACTTTGCCCCATCTCGAGCCGATGAGAGCTCAGGGCAGGTCAGTAACAGAAGCAAAAGTAATTTCACGTATAAAGCAAGGAGATTCCACGCGTTGGACAGCCACATAAGTAAAAGTAATTGACACGTTTAATTATGAAATGTACGGCTCACCCGAAATCCTGCCTGCAAGCACCACCCTCATGAATAAATTAAATATTTTTGATGAACCACTACCCTACAGTTAGCTGTGGAAGAAATTTCAGCAAACACACGAGATGGCAGCACCCCTGCGACCTTGTGACGTCACATCTTGCCAGCCTCAGAAAGAGGTGTTTTTGTCAATGCCTCCATGCAGGGAGATAAGAAATGAGCGGCGATACCACAACCTTGATAAACCTACCCTTGCATTGGAAGGCTACTCTACCCCACACCCCCAGAAGATCACTAATTAAGGGATATTTTCGTATATAACGAAGTCCGCTAGCACACTCCAGCAGAGACACCGGGCTCACCGGCCGCATAATCAGTGAGCACTCCCTGGTCTGCAAAGACCTCTCTCCGCTCCTCAGCCTGCGAACGGCTCCAATCTCCTGCCCAGCAGCTTGAGAAGGCAGCATTCCAGCCGCTTGTGAAGGCAGTGGGTTGCACTGCCTTCACAGCTTGCAAAAGCTCGTCCACACCAGCTAACCTCAAGTGCAGCTCTCTCTCTCTCTCTCTCGCTCTCTCTCTCTCTCCAGAGGTAATCCGACGTCCTGTACCCAACAACACTTTACCCCAGTCAATTTCCTTGACTCCCTGTGATAGCAGGTCGTCGCCAATATTAACACCTTCCTGAACAACCCCATTGCTGAGGATATGCTGTAAATTGTATAGAATAGTATTTTGAATTTTTTATTATAATTAATTGTTTTCCAGGCTCACCTTCGTCTGCTCCAGTGCATAATATATTTTAATTAATCAGTTTAGCTAGGATTTTTCACTTTCCTTTACCGTGATAAATATTACCTGAATTGAATATGATTGCCTACCATAATTTTAGAATTAGACCCCTGATAATTTATCTAGTTAACTGTGGTCGAATTGGAACTTGTGCAATATAAAACCCATTGAGGACTAACCATGAGGTGCACCAAACTGCACAGGAGACGGAGCTTGCTAGTGTTTTGAGTCCGAAAGGACATACCGCTGCTCCTGGGTTTCCGGTGTTCCCTCGTCTACCCTCAACGTAGTCCTAATACCGGAACGCACAACTGTACAACAGGGCCTTGGGTGTGACTGCCTAAGTCACACCCCCAGGACTGTATGTCCACAGAAAGGTAGACGGCTGTACCAATGCACAGTAAACAAGGTGGCGTTAAGAGCCGTATAAGTAGGGGCAAAATTTTCTGGTATTATTTTAAGGCAAATTTTGTTTTTAAAAATACTTGATTTCTGTGTTATCAGTTTTATTATGAAAGTCGGTAGCGCAGAGCATTAACATAGGTTAAAAAATCACTTTTTAAAGGTTTTGTTTCTTCGTAACTTGTATGTTGAAGTTTCTAAACAGTGCGAATTTTTGTTACAGTCTTACATAAATGGCTTGGATATGGTTTGTATAGAAAAAAACATCCAATACTGGAAATTAAATTATTTTTAAATTTGCTTTTACAATTTTGCTATTCTCATTAAATTATAATCTCTCATCCACATTGTATTCAATATTTACTGCGTTATTCATTCAGCCTGAATGACAACAGCTTAAAATTTATTTTTTTTCCTCCCATTATCTGAAAACTTAAATTATTAGCATCATCACTCAGTTTATAAATTTTTAGATAAAGATTGTTGGTTATAGTTCCACAGCTAAAATAATGTATTTTGGCCAGATTTAATTTATTTTGTGTTTTAACTGAAAAATTGGTGTTCGACGGTGCATAACTTGCATTTCAATGTATGGCGGTGTAATAAGTTGCATTTTGGTGTTATTTCGGTATTAACGCTATTCATCATATAATCTTGGCTCTACATATAAGGCATCGAGAATGGTGTGCCTTAGATCAAGTTACTGTTGAAATTAATGTTGAAACCACAAAGAAGGTAGAACCCCTACCAATGGAACCAGAGTTCAAACCCCGGCCAAATTCACCCTCCTACCTCCCACACAAGAATCCCCATTAGACTATTTGTTAGGGGCTTGTTAGCCGGAAT
Organism: Dryococelus australis; assembly: GCA_029891345.1. NCBI lineage: Eukaryota > Metazoa > Arthropoda > Insecta > Phasmatodea > Phasmatidae > Dryococelus > Dryococelus australis. The sequence goes on from CM056994.1 coordinate 116,076,116, forward strand.
ACGACCTGGAGGGGACACATCCTACCCATTCTGAGACTTTACCACTGGCAGCAAGTGTTTCCCCAGCCAAGGTAGTCCTGAAGAAGAACCCATAAAATCTTGCTTTATAAAGTTGGCTTCTGGGAAAATTATTCGGGTTCTACTCCTGCCAAAGGTCGTCACCAAACCTCATGTAAACCCCTCCCCTGTCAACTATATTCCCGCACGCCGACCGACGAGGCCTCTGTGAATAGCCCCTATATCCCTGGCCAGATCATACATCGCCACCATAACCCCCTTTTAAATACCCTTTTTCTTTTTACCACTCATACATCCCTAGTAGTGAGAAAGTTAGAACTCCTTGGGTGGGAAATTATCTCAGTTTGCCTCACTCTGGAGTTTGACTCCCCTTTCTTCCGGCAAACCAGGGAGGGTGGTCAGCGTCTTAACCTCTATAACCCAGATGACAAAGAGAAGCGTGCGTCACCGGAAAATGGAATTTTGTCATAAACCAGACTCCTAATATTAAAAATAAGGCCTTTAATAGATTTATTAATACCTCTGCTGATTCATCTATTGTAACTAGAATGTTCTGTCTTCAGTCATTGGTAAATGATTTATCAAAACATAGACATTAAAATGTAATACTCTCTCTGACAATTTAACCACTAATTTATGCTCTAGATAAATGTGACCAGTGTGTTGTGGTGGCAGCTCCAACAAGGAATATGGTGTCCGAGATCAAAGTGAAATGAGACTCGAACGCATGTGCAATGGCACACCAAATCATGAGCTACCAAGGTTGAAATACAGTGCTCCAGCAGCTGATTGGCAGCAGATGCCCCCTCCTCCACAGTAGTCCATGGGCGGCATGGGTGAGAGGATGGAGATGCACCATCCGAGCATGCAAGGGTGAGACAGAGAAAACAGTGGTTCCCAGTGTGGCTGGATACTCGCCCACTTCACCCTACACCTTGTCCTGTGATAATATCAGGGCCAGAGCCAGTGCAAGGTGCCATTGCATTACACACTACGTCTATGATCACCAGCCATTGTGTTTCTCACCTTCAGACACTGCCTTCCCCACTGCCATTGCATTTATAGCATTTGCATTATAACATGACCCCACTGTGTTGTTGATCGTCAGACAACATTTTACATTTGTGTCATGTGTAGTGTGTGGACTGTACAGTTGACAGGTAGCTTGTTTAACTCCAGCAAGGATCAGTCCCCAGTTAAATCTCAAGCTGGAAGAACCCTCCCTGGGTCATAATAGCTCAATCTTGCTTAGGGGCTATATAGAGAGCTTGGCTGAGCAACACTTTTGCTCACAAGTAAAGAGTTGTCTGGTAATCTTGCTGGCATTTCTTTTCTCTCGATACCCTCTGACCCTTGCTTCAGGAAGGCAGCTTGTTGCCTAGCAGATCTGCCTTCCTGTGGCAATGTGGTACACGACCCAGTCACAATGGACTGATGGGTGTGCAACAGTCCGGGGACTTAGTTCCTCCTCGAGGCGGAGTGGTTCACTTCCTGGCTAGTGGATGCGTGATCCTTGGTGCACTTACCTTGGATTATCTCTTTCTTCGCAACGTGATTAATGGTCTGGCTTCCGTCCTGTGGTCCAGGTTTGCACTTGCCAAGGGGGAAGAATTCTGTGCTATATTATGGTCCATACCCTGACTGCAGCCGATCAAAGGCTGTGTGCCTGGTACTGGACTTGTTTCCTTATTAGCTGTACAGTTCACTTCCCGGGCTATGGTCACGTGGTCCGTGGTCACCCGCCCAGGATGGCCAACATTAACCCCAACCAGACTCCTCCTTTTTCTCTGAACTGCCCACAACCAAATTCTTCCTTAGAAGCCGTCATTTTAATGGCCCGAACTCACCACCATGATAGATGAAGTGCCCGAACTCACCACCATGATAGTGCCCGAACTCACCACCATGGCAGAAGACATGCCCGGTACTAACAGAGAGAACGAAAACTGTGACACCTCTTATCCCAAGCCAAACTCAGCACATCTACAAGTACATCCCTGGGGAAAGTTCCCCACACTCTCTTCTGGGAATACTCGGACCCAACACAAGCAGGCTTCGACATAGAAACAACTGATATGCCGCCACTGGCCTGGGGAACATGCCTCCACTCCCACCAGCCCCGTTGTTCGACGCAGTGATAGCCGACCAACCACTATCCTGCCCAGAGAACACACTACCACTCTCATCAGCCCCACTGTAGCTCCGCAAGAGGTGACAGCGGACAAGGTAGTGGCCCAGAGGCATAATTTGCAGTCATGCCTGGATGGGGAGGGGGCACACCACCCCCACATGTCAGAACCCTGAGAGCAAAAAGTAGGGGTTGCTTAGTTCCAGTACCCAGAGCAGTTCCCAGTGACTCCAGCCAAAACAAAATGCTCTACAGAAGGGTGGGAACGACCACTAAAACCTAATATCAGCCTGCAACGAGCTCCAATATGCTCTCTTGGGGTTCAAACCAGCAGTTCAAGCAGACTGGAGTAGATAGTCAACTGGGCCACATCCAGCACGAACTACAAAGGAAGCAGTGAAGCATGTAATACTCACAAACTGTTCCTCAACCACTCCAGCATGTACGCTACACCATGTATCAATTGGCACCCAATGTAGAACACCAAAACACCAGATAGAGTTTTAATGCATGGAAACCCTGAGAAAGTGTTACTTCCGGGCGTCATTAAGCACTCAGCGGTGCCCTAGTAAGAAGAAAAAAAATTGAAGGTAAAACAAGTTCCGCACCAGAGAGACAATAATGAGAATGACAAACTGTGTGGTGCTACTTTGTAATTAGGACAAAGCAAGACACATATTGAATGTGCCATGTGTTTGGAGAAAATACGTACCAAACTGTGATGGAATTGCATATCTCTGCTACAAGTATTGTGAAGTGGAAAAGTGTTGCACAATATAAAACTGACCTAAGGAAGGTCAATACAGAGTTGCATGCAAAGAATATGACAATTCCATTTCATGTGTTGCGGATAGGCCTTTCATTACTCTGTCCAAAATGTTAAGAGCAGAAGCCTCAATGGATAATCAAGGGGATGCAGACGAGCGGAACAGACATCACATGGGAGTATAAACATGAACTTCACCCCTCCATTACAAGGATTTTGTGGGAAAGGCCACAAGACCCAGACCAATTTACACAAAAATGTGAGGCTATTTTAAGGGTTTACTAGGTGGATACCAGGCAGCACCAATTAGCAGAAAATGCACTGAAATGGCTAAAACAAAGCATTTTGGGTTCAAATAGCAGTTGGTGCAAATTTTTTAAAGTTTTAAAATTAACTATAACATTCATATTTTCACACATATTACGTAGAATAAAGTCAATATATTTTAATGAATAGGCTAACTATTAAAATACTGAACAATGGATAGTTAACAGTATAATATAATGGTGATTATTCTACAATAGGACTTTTTTATTGGTAATAATTACATTTCTCAGGATTTATTTGAAAAAAATAAAACCCACTATTCACGTTCAAAAGTCATTTTGCATTTTTTCCTTTTTATTTGAAAACCTTACACTGCAAAAGAAAATAGTATATTGTGTGTACAAATCAAATTTGTAAGCCCGCCTTCTACAATGGTAACACCGTATCCTCAATGGCAGGATGAGTTAAAACTTACGTTGGCCCAACAGACAACATGACTTGTTGTTATGAATATCTTTTGGCCTAAGTGAAACTCAAAATTCTGAAATAAATATTGTATAGACTGACATGTGACATATTTCTGCAAATTATTAATCAACTTCTACTCATCAGTGCAAACAAACTTGGAGCAATTTCAAAGGAGTTTGATTTTCCGCAGCCACCAACGAGATATCTGGAACTGTTTATCTACCCAAGGCAAAGGATAGATGCTCCAAGCCAGATATTATTTTTTGCCAGCCTAGCCACCGAAGCCATGAATCAGGATCAACCGAGTACAGTATCATGCCACCAGATGCCACTACTAGTGCGAGCACCAAGGTATGAGCAAGGATCAAGTGATGACCACTGACGTCACACACACCGACAATCTATGTCATGCACTTAGCAGCTGCTAACCCTCTCTCCAAGACAACCTCCTATGCAAGCCACCGAGCAGTATAAATATAGGGCTGCACCGAGGCTCGTGATCAGTCACTTCTGGTGCCGCAGGAACCATCAGCTCTCCTACCTTGGTCATCATTGCATCCTAGTGATGCCAAATATTTAACCTATCCTCTACTCTTCACCAAACCCTTCTGAGTGCTGAAGATCCTTGTATGACTCAGCTATTCACCAAAGAACCTAGGTCTTACGTATCACATTACTGTAAATACTGAGACATGTACCAGTCTCTTCAGGACAACAGTTGTAGTGCTAGATAAAGTCAAGAGTTATTTTCATAGCCACTTTACTAGCTATCCTGTTAGCCTAGGAGCAGGTCGCATTCATCATCACTGTTTATTTCCATTAAAAGAAATAAACAAAGTTTAACTCATGAATATCACTCCCGTTATTCAAATACCTCTCCTTGTAAACATCAGGCCCGTATGAGGGACGGCAGGTGACCGGTATTATATTCTTTCTGTCAAAACACTTCACACCAACAACAATACAATCTTGGAAGGCTACCTATTCACTGCATTTGTATAGAGAATGGTAGAGCCAAAATACTAGGATACAGCTTCCTTAGGAATTTGACTGCCAGTCTGAGGTATGTTCTTCTCATTGTGTACTAGTGGTGCCAAGAGGAGTACTCTGGGGAGACCAACTCTATCAGAACTTCACCCTGTATTGGGACTCTCGCCATTGTTATGCAGTTCGACTAACCCCGCACCCTTGGTGTCTGGATTTGAGAGTGAGATACGGCACTGGCAGGTGGCCACTTTAGGTCCACTGATTACCCAAAGATAACGTCAACTGCCCCACTTCTGCAAGATTCGATTGTAGAATTTTCTTTCCTAATACCCTTTACCCATAATGATGGTATTCATAATAGGGTGAAAAAGGCATAGGCTGCCTTTAAATATCCACTAGGGCTTAAAACCCTTCCTGACGGGTTTGAGCTACTCAGTCCGTGAGAGCAGGCAGCAGTACTTCGCAGACTCTCCATTCAAGCTGCGCCAACCTACAAACGTGCTACGTTTGAACTGCCTACAAGAACCACCAAGGGACTTCACCCCGCAGTTCAGGCCTATCTCAATGGCCAAGACTGGTCAATTGAAATCGCCAACCTCTGTATTTGGGAAACGCCACAAAACCTGCATACCTCTGCGACAACCGAATCCCACAAACGTACGCAGACCAGCACACCCACTACAGGGGCAGCCCCTAGTGTGCCATTAGTTGAGCCTCTGCCAGCACAACCACAGGTTAATCATCGCCCAGGTATACCAGTACGAGTGATATCACTGAAGCATAAAGTAGTGCTCGCAGGACCAGATTTTGTTCCCTGCTGTAAGGCAACTCGACCAGTACTGTACACTGGCCGAGCTCCCGTTCTGTGCACTTGCAGTGATTAAAGATACCTGCCACCAGGACGCACTTAGCCTAGAGCCCACCAAAATAATTTTGGTCACATAACGTGCCACTTGCAGAAGGCCGTCATGCGTCAAATTAGGGGTTTTTCTGGCTCCCAACATGAGGCTAAACGCCTTAATTTGAAAAACTAAATAAGAAGAAAACAGTCAGCATGATCCCAAGTCAAGTTAACTAGCCGGGGAACCAAACAACCGCAAAGAACACACTTCAGGGAGTCTGAAAACACCCAGTGGCGCTAAATCAACCACAACGATGTCAGTCACCAACACTGATCTGAACGAGCAAGCTGACGCCACAATAACCACAACCAGCACTGAAAATTGTGTGAAACTGAAGTGCCATGGCGAAGGGATCCAGTGCCAGCGGCAATTTAATTATGTCTGTCTAGGCAAGACAGACGTAGTACGCCACACAGAGAGATATTAGAGTTTCGCTGTGAAGAATCCCGGACCAGAAAAACGGCCTAATGCAGCTGGGTAACTTACTCAAGGAGTGGAACACACACCGCCCGGTATATTATGTGTGCGGAAATCTTCCACCACAGCTATATTGGCTTGCCCGATGAAAGGGTAACTGGACCTGGCATGGTCTACGGTGTGAGATATGTCGGCCCGCTGCCGAATACCGTCCGTAAAACCCGGGACATACCACACGAAACAGTACCCTACATACCATAAGGGACCCCCAAATTCCTAATTTTGCGGGTCACCCCCACGAGAACCCTCTCATATTTCTCACTGAATGGGAGAGAGAAAGCTCTGAGAAAAAGAAATCCCATTCAAAACAATGGGTCAGCTGAAACCAGGGCAAATTCAAAGATAAGACTCTGGATTGGTGCAAAAAGTATGGTGAGTTTATAACTGACAGGACTTATCTAAGTAACCGACTTGCCACCGAATTTACTGGAGAGGAGATGTTAGTAAACCTCACCACAGAGTTCTACAGCAAAATACAAAACTCAGGCGAAGAAGCCAAACTATTTATGCAGCGACAAGTTTAGATGATCCATCGCATCTTCCACGAAGAAAATTAAGAACGCTACGTGCGACATGTGACGCAAAACCTCCTCATAATACCCAAGCTACTTACAGTGAACTGGTGGAAAGGGCCAGAGAAATTGAGTATAATTTTAAAGCTCAGGCAATCCTGGAATGACCAGAAGAACCAGCAAACACATGTAACCAGAAAAGCCAATAGAATGGAAGGTAAAATCATGGCCTACTATGCCGGCCATTCAAAACCTTCCGAAATGACGGTGTTGCCCGGAATATCACTTCCATGAAGATTGTCTAATGCATCCATTTCCACACAATCGCACAGAGAAAGGAGACGCAACTGATGGGCCGCAACCCACTCCCCGGCAACCAACAAGACGCCTCATAGGCAGAAAAGCAGCAGCCGACAGACGAAAAGGGCCGACCCCACCAGAACCAAACTGCCTGTAATTCAACTTCTAGACAAAGAACCAACCCCCCTGAAGCACTACATATAGAAGCGATCCATGATGAAAAACAGCACTAGAGAGAGTGCCATGACTGATGCACGACTTTGCCCCATCACCGATGGTTGACTATATGGGCTTATCTGTTCCAAGTACTGGAGGCAGGACACAGGGGTCTACTCAACATTGGCAGGAACTCAACAGGCTTCAACCCTGTGTTCCTAGCTCGTTCTGTGCTCCCTTGGGTATGCAGAAACCGGTCATGTAATTGCCCCTCTCTCAACGAAGCAATTGAATTCAGCGCACATCTAAGGAACAGAGGACGGAAGTTTGAATTTGGCGCGGCAGGAGAGACAGCCCAATGGCAATAGGTCATGGCCTACACTAGCGCATTTAGTTTGGAAGTTCTGCAACCCAGGTGCCAAGCGAAGAGGCGAGATAAGGCATTCACTGGTCCATTCACATAATATCACAAGCTCCACCCCTAGGAGATGGGGCCAAGCCCCTGCACCTCTTGCAGCATCCTAGATCTCCTGAGATAAGTATAAAAGTTTAGCCAGCCCACACCTGACTAGTTGCTCGAGGTGACTCACAAGAGTTAGCAGTCCTCTCATGAAAAGGCTGCGAAGGTCGGAGTTCGACACCTCGAAGGAAAGTTAGACTTGCAGTATCCCTAGACCGAGAAGGTTAAAGGCATCATAACTTCAGACAAGCCATCCAGTGCCACGCCGCTTCAACAACGATAATGCTTTCCTAGAGGCCGCTTCCCCAAGAAGGACGCCAGCGGCAGTATCTCCAGTCATCTCCAACCCCGAGTACTTCATATGTCGACCTACTCTCTCTTTAACCCTGCTAAGCCCAGGTAATGTCAAGGTCAGGATGACGTGGCCCCCTTAAGGCCCTAGCCATGTCTCTCCCTACCGCTCACGTCGAGAAAACCTGGTCTATAGTGAGGTCCCTTCTGGACAATCTCAAATCAAGTCAGCTAGGCTCAATGGCTAGTTATTAATTCAGTAAATTAAATTTTATTATTAAAATTTAACTGAATATAGAGATGCAAAAAGTAAAGTAAATTTAACAAGTTGCATTCAACCAATTTGCTTTTAAAACACAATTTGACTACTGCAAGTTAATTATATTTTATATTTGATACAGTCATTATCTTATTATAGAAACCATTGTGTTGTTTGTAATCTGGTATTACTGTATTATCCTAGTAGTCTTATTGAAGACACCTTCCTTTTCAGAAACATTTAACTTTCAATTGTTAGAGATAACTACCCTGACATACCTTGTGTTTTACGAATTTCAGAATGCCACAGTAAAGTATTACTTCAAAGTTTTGCCAATCAAATTAATTTTCTTAAGTTAGATACATGAAGTAACGCTGGCGTCTGGTACAGCCAAACAGCAAATACAAGGCACATTGAGTGGTATTCAGATTTTGGCCTTGGTAGCACCCGGAATGTGACACCACAGTGTAACACTTTGCATGTTACACAAGTTAATCTTTGGGGGAGCCCTTCATAAAGAACACACCACAACTGCATATACCTGCTCACGTGTACTGTCGGTCAACCTTTCGAGCAAGTGAATTGGCAAGATGTGGGTTGGTGGAACAGGCATGCTGGGACTATTCATGTACTTGAACGTACACAATCGGGATGTTCATTTATTCGGCTTCACTTCACGTACAATTTTTTTATGTTGAGTGTCTTATTAATTTTTTTTAACTAAAAAGTGCTTCCTTAATCAGCCATATGTAGAATAATCATAATAGCGGCATCAACAACCATCTTAAACGGGAACTACGCCAGCTAGAAGAAAAAAATAAATAGCAGAGTAATAATATTTCTGAATCTCAAGAAGTAGTAGTTTATTCCAATTACCAACCCGTACACTGGTTCAATTTCCATTTGAGTAGTTGTTAGTGTTGTGTGGTCAATTATAGACCATTTCATAAAAGTGGGCCAAATTTTGACAGTTCTAGAAAAGTAGCGTGGCCACAATGTATCCTTCCCCACCACAGCTGTTTTGGCATTGAAGGAAAAAACGTTTGTAAACAAATGTTCGAGTCCAATGGACACTTGCATTTTCCTATTTCCACATGTTTCCTGTCGTGAGAGGCACTGAAAGACTAACGTTATCCAACTTCTGTCCAGTAATTAATGTAGGATATTATAACTAGGTTGGCATTCAAACTTGTTTTATTTTTGTAATCACCAAATTAAATTTGTTGGGGTTCTATTTATTTTATTTCGAGGGAAAAAGTAAAAAGCAGAGGGGGGGAGGGTGAGGGGCGGCTTTAGTTTAACGCCTTTCCTGAGACGGCATTATTTTGATGCTCTTGCGAGTGTATGGCATTTTAAGTTGCATATTGTTTTGATGAAACAGTGGAAAATTTGGCTCTGATGGAAATAACATTTAAATTATTTAACTTCGAAAATTACAATTTTAATGAAAAAAGAGAACGTGATACATATGTTGCTGTTTGTATTCGTACAGATAGAGCAATATATACACGCACACACTTTGACCGAAGTTAACCTTACACTCATTGTATTTACGATATAGAAAAATAAACAAATATTATTCACTCATTACAAAAGTGTTGAAAGAGCTACATGCATTTCAATAATTTATAAACGGTTTACACATACATTTACAAAACACGCAAACTTACTGTTTGTAAAATTTGCAACCTTTTGAACACGTGTTTTTCTATGGCAATCTTTGCCAAGTTTACGTCACTAAAATCACGTCACTAGCATAAAATAATTTATTTGCAGAATCATACCGTAAAATCAACATTGTGCACATTTCCTGATACAAACAAACTGAAACTTACAAATGTAAATTATATTCATGTCACTTCATAATGAATAGCTAACAGGAAAATGGCGGAACAAGCAGTTTCAACGAAGTCATAAATACGTATCGATTAATATTACATTTCACTCAAGAAAACGCAGTACAACAGAATCTACAAGCAACTATGCTTGAAAAATGCCAATAAAATTATTAACTACCAATTAAATATTCCAACAACCCCAACAAGATATTCGTTAATAAACACGATGAAAAAAAGGCACATGCACAATGGCCTTCAACGGGCTGGAAACTGGAATCATAAACATGGCTAGCCAATGGCTGCAAACGTTTACTATTCGTACGTGTCGACATACTCTGTCATAATTGCTAAAAATGCTTTTGAAGACCAGTCACTAACAGCCAAGAAAATTTAAAATTGCTTAAAAAACATCATTTACACTGTAAATGTTGTAAGTATAATTAAGATTTTAAATTACGACTTTTACTTCTGAGTACTATTTTCTTCCAAAGCCATCACCAAAACCGCCAACTAAACAACATGGGTCCTGCAGCAATTCATCAGCTGATACAATACTTTACAAACAAGAGCATTTAGTGTTTGCATAATGTGTAGGTTGGTCACATTGTCTCTCAGATTTTACCCCACTTATATGAAATGGACTATAGAGATGGTAGGAATAGAACCGACAGTTGTCCCAATTGAATATACTGCTATGCCACCTCATTCCACACACACCACTCTCAGCAGATCGAGCACCGCACAGCCGCAACCAGAGTTGATCACTGTATCTTAGCAGGTCGCCGCAGCCGTTCCGATGGAGCATAGGAGAACTCCGCAGCATACGACTGCTGAGGTAACATGTCGAAGGGCATTAGAGGTTGAAGGCCACCCACACTACTAGTACACACGTGGTGCACGAGAGTACACTCACAGTCAAAGTCTTCATCGGAGTCAAGAGTCCCCTTATCACCTACATCTCACAAATCACGTACTAACCCTTCACAGAGTCTCTTACCCCTATTAATTAGCCCAGGTCTTGTGAGTATGATTATTAGGTGATTCAGTAGATGAAGCTTAGATAGGTTGTACATCCCTGCAGTATTGGCAACCGAGGTTTGAACCCTCATCCCACCGACCATTATGCAATGGTCTTGTGCCAAAAGTTAGGTACAGGGTGAGTTTTAATACTGTACTGGGTGGTTGAGTGTTGGGATTTCGAATTCCCATTCAAACTCTATCCCTTATACTCTGTTAAGGGGTTAGCTCAAAAACTCGGCATGCTTCAATTAACACGACTTTTCTTGGCACCCAACATGGGGTGTTTACTTCTTTGTTGTCAGTTTGAGAAGGGTGTAAAATTACCGCTGACAACGTGGAGCGTAAGTGGCAGGTAGATCAGACTTGGTCACTTTGAACTACGGAAGCCACTCCCTGGGAAACCAGTTTTATGCAGGTCGAGTCGTTTTACAGTATGTTAACTAGCCAGTGTTATGAACTTACTGTACTTGTATACGGGAGACATTAAAAGTGTCGTGCATGTGAGGGAAACTACTCACCTTACTCCCTCCCGGCATGCACATGTTACGTATAGTAACCGCACGGATAGTTGGAACCAAGCATAGGAATTATTGAAATAATTATTGGGTGCCCTGTCTGTAACTTAGGGAGAAAAGTGCTTTATAATTAGCAAGGAAAAATTGTTAAGCCAAAACACCCCTCACCCCTTTACACGTTCCTTTACATGTAAATGGCTGCTGCTAAATAAGCGTGCAGTTATTCAGGACTTCAGGGAGTCCTGTTAAACACCCTGTGATGCCCAACAGACTACACTACATCCATCTCAGGAGAGAGTGACCCAGAGGTCACAGCAGCTATGACTGCGACTGCAGGACATAAACTACAGAACCAAGCAGCAAAATTTTGGGTCAAAACCTGCCCAGGCACAGGAAAGTTTCGCCTTCGTTGTTCTGAATGCCCAAATGATTTTCATTATACCTGCCTTGGGTATGAAGATATGTTTCAAGCTGCGGAAGGCCTGGAGTATTGCTGTACGCATTGTCAGGACCAGCGGCCAGTGCATTGTAACTGACTTGACTGTGAAAGTAGAGGCACTTTCATGACATGCTGTGTAACATGTCAGCACAGTTTTCACTTGAGATGCATTGGATGGCCAAGATGAGCCCCTTATGAGACCAGGTCTCATATACCATTGTTAGGTGTGTCAACATGGTTTGATGCACCAAACACGTAATCCCACCTCTAGGCGTAGCCCAGAGTTCATTAGCATAGAACCTGGAGGTCCGCTCCCCAAATTTAGTGGATATCCCCATGAGGACCCAGCCGAATTCGTGCGCAAGTGTGAGCAAGAATACCGGGAGAGTAATACTCCGTGGAAATTATGGGTACAAAGGACCCATCAGCAACTGAACAGCCATGCCAAAGCTTGGTGGGACAAGTTCGGTGAGTTTGTATCAAATTGGAAACAGTTAAGCTCTACGCTTACAGCCCAATTTACCGGGGAGGAAATGGTCGCTCAGCTTATAGCTGACTTCCACTCCCGAAAACAAGGGTAACATGAAGAGGTACAGATCCTTATCAGGAGAAAGGTACAGAAGCACAAGCGTCTGTACCCTAATGAAACAGAAGTATGTTGGGTGTGCCACATTGTACGCATTCTATTACCGTCCCTGCATAATCTTTTAATTATGCCAAAACCCTGCAATGTAGAAGACCTGGTTGAGAGAGCCAGGCAAATAGAACAGAACAACACCAAGCAGATGCGGCATGACAACCTTCTGTGTGCCCCCACCTGATCACTGCACCTTCCCTCCCTCGCGTCAGACAGTCGACCACCCATCAGCAGCCCTACCCTCGCTCCCTCCTCGCTGCTGGCACTACCTGGGCAGACATTTCAACAGAGATTGTCCAAATTGGCTGCACCAAGGCGAAGAGCGAATACAAGACACACGACCCCCAAGTGCACAGCTTCGCTTGGTGGCTAAGGAGTCCGCCCAGCAGGAAAATGGCAAAACTGAGTTGCATAAGGGGCACGCTACCTCAGGACAGTCCCGCACCTTACACATTTCTCAATTAAATATGGGAGCTGTAAGGCTTCCATGATAATTAAACCCGCACATCCACATGGAGATAAATGGATGGCCCCGATTGGCTTACTGGACATTGCTGCTTCAGGTAACTTTATCAGAAGTGACCTGTTGACACAGGAGCAAGAGAACTGCTATTCAACTGCAGGAGAGCATGGTTTGGAAAGGCACAACCAGGTCTAACTCTCCCCGTAGACGGCGTAATAGACCTCGAAGTTAAGGTATGTCATCTACCACAGAGAAACCCTTTTCTAGTAACCTCTGAGATAGGAAAAGAACTTATCTTCTGCCAGCCTTGACCGACAAACCAGCACTGCATGATGAATCATGCAAAGCACACAGTCCACCTTGGACTGGGGCCACCCTTAATAATCCCTTGGAGCCAACGCCCCATGAGCATCACAGCTCCTTCCAGATGCCCCAGTACCGAAGACGCACTTCAGAATTAATAGGGGTTCCATTCAGAGCATTCCGAGAATGCTCAGTAGGTTTGTACCTTTTTCCAGAAATGGAAAAAGTAGAATGTCTGGCCGGACTCGCTCCAAACTATAGCTCACAATACAAGAGTCCATATTGTACAACCATGTATCCTGAGAGCCATATCTGAGGCCGAAAGACCCCTGCATCACCTAAGGCAGTGATAGTGCACAGTCACTCACCCTTAAATTCAATGTCGCTGATCCATGGGTTTGGACAATTCCGAACGGTCATGTTGTTCGACAAGTTGTAAAACTCAGCAAGTCACTTGTCAAATTCTGTGCACTGGTACCTGCAGACGAGGAAGCCAAGGCAGTACATGTTACGGAGTTTCCAATGCCCAGTGGGTCAGTTTCAGGAACATCAATTCCACAGAGGGTAACACCGCCGGACGAGACGACGACGCAAAGGTCCCACCTTCGTCCCCACCCAAAGCAGAGGGCCTGTCTTCAGCCAAAGCCAAGGTTTCTGATCTGCCTGGGCCCTCTACAACGTAGCCACCTTGCTCAGCATCTTCAAGGACAGCTCCACCCACTCACCACGAGGCAGCAGCAGCTGCCTCATCAGCCGTGAGCACTTCAGCAGCCAGTGATGCCAAACACGTGGTTCGAACCCAAGGGAGAAACGAGCGCGTCTCTAAGATGCTCCCCCTTGTGGACGAACAGGCTTCGGTACTGGTGTGTACCAGGCCATTTACGAGGTTACAGATAGTACAGAGTTCCAGTAGCCAGCCAGTGACCTTGCACTAAGGTGCAACACTGGAAAAAGCTATGGGTACTACCCCTAAAGGTGTACCCAAAACAGGACTTCCACGATCGTATAACCACCGACCAGTGATGCCCGAGACAGCCACGAATGAACTTGGCATCGCGTGATGAGAACAAGTATGCACTCACTGTGTTCTCGGTTGCTGGGGTTCTACCGTGAGACCCCATGGCGGACTGCAGCTACAGGTGGCCAAGGTTGCCACCTGATCCACCCAGGAAGAGAGGCCGGCCCCAAAAGAAGGGTCAGAAGAAAAGAAGATACAACCACTAGGCCAATTGGTGAGTGTTGCCAGATAGAGACTGATCTTAATTAAATACTCCCCATAATATGAACAGTGGTACATGAGTAAACCCAAATAGACTACCCACACATCGGACAGAGTAGGAGTAAAACACAGTGTAAAAGTGCGACAAACTGAAAATACTTTTACTGTGTAAACATGAAACAAGCAGGATACGTATATTCCCGATAATGACTGATGCTACATCAAGCTAAACTGTTACATGTGCTAGACATCGTAGAGTGGCAAGACACTCATGCCATGAAGCCTGTATGCAGCGCATCAAAAGAAGTTAGCTTTGTAGTAAAGGTTAGAGTTAGGGTTAACATTTGTACATCGTAGAACTTTGATTGTATCTTGTTAGTTAGTTGTTTCGTTCGGATCAGGGTTATGTTAGGTTAAACTTGTGTCAAAAGGGTTATGTAGCATGTGTACGGATGTCCCAGTTTTACTAAGTAAATATTGTTAAGGGGGAACAGTTTAATCTAATACGTACACTCGTGGCAGAAGGTAGACTTGATTGTATTTGATCAGTGTACTGTATATTGCAGATATAGGGGATAGTTACCTTGTTCTTTGCTTTATGCTACCTTGCTGTTATGTTGCAAATAGTAGATTACGAGTAAATTTAGGAGCACGCAGTAAGTACATAGAGTAGGTTACCCATCACCACAGGGCGTGATTACATTAACAGGGCAGATACGAAGCTCTGACCTCACTCTAGCGTGCTTACTTGTTTGCAACTAGATCGATAGCATAGGTTAATTTTCGAGTGTTTGTTATGTTAAGGTTAAGATAGGAAAGATTTGTTGTTTTGATGATGGGAAGTTAGGTTCTATGGATTTGGGGTCGCCTAGAAACCTGCATTTCATGTCAGAACAAAGAAATCCTGTACATATGTATACAGTAACTATAAACTGTTTTAAAATTAATCAATGTTAATTTTATTATTACTGAGTTCATTAAATGTTGATGATTAGGTTAAGAGAAAGTGTGAAGTATATAAAAGTTGTATTGTTATGTTGCCAGTGTAGACCAAATGTTGATGTTAATATGTACAAATACAGAATTCAGACATGTTATGAAGATCTGTAGTAAAAGTAGAAAAATGTAGAAAAAATATTTAATGTTCATAATACATAATTATACCACAAAGAGTGGGTTTAGTTGTGAGAAAAACCATGTGTTAGAAAGTAGAAATATTTCGATCACGAACAAGAACCTTATTGTTCAAGTATAATCATGCATGTGTAGCGTACATAATGCACGCATTCTCATGGAAACACACAAACTAATAATGAAATGATGAGATCCTAAAAGGTACTTTGCCACAATAGTGTAAGCACAGATTGAGTTGTTGAGTAAGAGATGTTTTTGTGTTGTGAAAAAGAGTATGGTCAAAATAAATATTGGTACCTTTATCATAATTTATTAACATATACCAGCGCATTGTAATGCTTTTATTTGAAAGAAATTAACTTTTGAAAAACACAAAAATCCATGAGAACACAAAAAAAAAGTGTATATACTATATTCCATGTATACTTATAAAAACTCGACCATTTTGTGAGACATAATTATTGAGTACTAAGCGGAAGATTAAATACACACTTAAGTACCGTTTGCCATATACACTACAGGCCAAGTAACCAAACATTTAAATTTTGTAAAAAATTCCCAAACTGTAACCATTTAGCTTTGAAATCCTAATCTGTGTGTGAGGGAACCAAAAACTTCATCCCATTGTCGAGTCGTCCCTTTATGTTTAGAATTTTTCATATGTCCTCCCCTTTTATATGTTAAAAGGATAAAATTTTGGTATAAGCGATCAAGGCTTCCCTTTTGCTAAAGTTGTTCACTGGCCAGCGACCAGAAACGAAGGCACACACGAGCCTGAGATAGGAAACAGAGCCCACAATGACAAAACAAACTCTCTTTTTCATGCGGCATGACCTTGCTTGTGACCTACCTCACCCTCCCTCCTGACTACCCCTTGCATGCAGCAAGTGTGAAGAAGAAGGCCGCTACAGCTGATCCAAAGAAAGCTGCAGTCAGAGAGTGGTGAAGAGGGGAAAATAGGGGGGGGGGGGGTTAATGAAGAGGAACGCACGCATAGGTGTGAGACAGATAAATCGGAAATGATGAATGAGGCACGGCAGACTGAACCAGCCCTCGGTGCTCTACATTAGGGGTCCCAGAAAAAACCTCTAGGTAACCTCCAACAAGAGAAAAACCCCAGCTGCAGGCCATCAACATAAGCACCAAAGTGCACCAACGTGAAAGGAAAATTCTCCACTACACATGAGATCCCTCAATGCCACAAGAACATTTGATAAAAGAATGCCCAGCCCAAAAATTATTAAACATAAAACTTTATTTTTTTTACCTTGTTCCCCATCATCTACACTAGTGTGGGGTTTATTCCCTTCAAAAATGCACATTCAGCACTCAACAACAAGAGTATTTATATAATGGATAATGTGAAAACATATCATGCAAAGTTATGAAATTACTGGAAAAGTTCGGAGGTATTAATCATGTTTTCATAAAAAAAAAAAACTGAATTCCTTTTGTGTTTTTATTTCCCTTTTTATTGCACACAAAGAAAACCAACAATCCCCAAAAAAGAGGTTAACAAATATATGTATATGTATATAAACAACAAAATTAAATGAGTATTCTGCTAGAATTTGTTCTTACATGCTCAAATTTGTTACCTTCAAACTCTTAGATTTCAAATTACTTCCATTTTCTTTATATTTTCCTTTTTCTTTAATTAATTTACATCAACACTTTAACCATTTCAGTAAAAAAAACAAAAAAACAAATTACTTACAGTGCAACTTGCTTCAAAATTAACTGGTTGAACTCCGCATTTTCTGCTTTTTTTTTAATAGCCAAAACAAAATTAAGAATTGATATTACCAAATAGTTTAATTCTATGTAAAGACTCTTTCGGTACAAACACTCTTTCCACAAACAGGCATTACAAATTTGTAAAAAAATTTAAATCAGTTCTGTACTACTTGATTCTATGATCAAATTATAGTAGTAAACAAGTCCCGTGATGGTATTTAATTTTCTTACCACATCTTGCAGAAACTTTCTTCGGCAGTCATGCAGGAAACAAAGTTTGAAAATATCACATGCTAAAAAAATAAAATATCTGACCAAGGAGACGAAAGGTGGTGATTAGGCAGCGACACACCACTCATTGCTTAATTCCGAGCACAGGTCGCGGTCCCATCGCTTGAAAGTAAGAACAGCCCGAGGTCACATCACATCAAAATGGGTAGGCCAGGTAGCAGGGGAACAGCAGTGAACAGAATTAAAAGGGAAAACAATAATAAATGAGAACAGATTAATAAACGAACACTTACCACAACATCTGAACAAAAGGTAAGTATAAATCACTCATTGAAGCGGTCAAGGATGGTACTTATGCCATATTAAAGATGAAAAGTCTTCTAGCAAAATTAAAAGCAAGCTTACTTTGTGTGGAAGTTAAAATGAAGAAAGTGGAATCAGCAAATTCCTGCATGGACAAAAGTGGCTAGCTAGACAATGTTCCAAACTCACTACATAACCAATAGATAACTATGAAACTGCCATATCGCAGAGTTAAAATACAATGGAAAATTACACAAATTACATTTGCATTTGAAACATAATTAATGTAATAAAAAAAAATGAACTTGATATAAATAAATTTAATTACAGGAATGTATCATTCTTAACATTCCTACTTGAACGGGGGAAGGGAAATAACGGCACCCTTCTTTGCCACTCTTCCAACTAGCTCATCCTCGCAGCACCGAGCAGCCATTACTACAGGAGCCGAAGATGTGTATAGAAGCATGGACCTGAGCTGGATGAGCTCTACATTCTTTCGACAGACGGATGCATGGGCCTTCCTCAGAAGAAAGAGAGGCAGATTGACGCATGACAAAAAACTGCACTAGAGAGAATGTCGTGACAAATTCACAACTTTGCCCCATCCGAGGTGGTTGACTATATGGGCAAGTCTGTTCCAAGTACTGGAGGCAGGAGACAGGAGTATAATCAATGATAGCAGAGACTCAACAGGCTTCAACCCCATGTTCTTAGCGTGTAATGTGCTCCCCTGCATACGCAGAAACCAATCACGTCATCCCCCTTTCCTCACAGAAGCAATTGACCTCAGCGCATATCTTAGGAAAAGAGCGCTACAGTTTGAATTTGGCGCAGCAGGAAATGCAACACAATGGCAGTAGGTCATGACCTACACAAACGCTCTTAGTTTGGAAGTTCTGCACCCCAGGCACCAAGTGAAGAGGTGAGGTGAGGCATTCACTAGTCCATGCACATAACGTCACAAGCTCCAAACCTTAGAGATGGGTCCAAGACCCCCGCACCCCTTGCAGCATCCAAGATCTCCTGAGATAAATATAAAAGTTGAGCCAGCCCACACTTGAGTAGTTGCTTGTGATGGCTCGCGAGAGTCAGCAGTCCTCTCCTGAAAAGGCTGTGAAGGCCAGAGTTGGACACTGTGGAGGAAAGTTCGACTTCCAGTATCCCTATGCAGAGAAGGTCAAGGGCATCATAACTTAAAACAAGCCGTCCAGTGCCACGCCGCTTCAACAACAACGACGCTCTCCTAGAGGCTGTTTCCCCAAGAAGGACGCCAGCGGCAGCAACTCCAGTCGTCTCCAACCCAGAGTATGTCCAACATAAACCTACCCTCTCCTTAACCCTGCTTAGTCCAGGTAACCTCAAGGTCAAGGCGACATAGCAGCCGTAAGACCCCAGCCAGGCCTCCCTCTACCGCTGGCGTAGAGTAAACCTGGTCTATAGTGAGGTCCCTTCTGGACAGTCTCAGATCAAGTCAGCTAAGCTCAATGGCTAGTTATTAATTCACTAAATTAGATTTTATTATTAAAATAAAATTTAAAAAAAAAAATTCAAAATGTAAAGTAAATGTAACAGGTTGCCTTCACCTGATTTGCTTTTAACACAATTTGACTACTGCAAGTTAATTATATTTTATACAGTAATTTTCTTATGATAGAAACCATTGAGTTGTTTGTAATCTTGTATTACTGTACTACCCTAGTATTCATATTAAAGACACCTTACTTTTCAGAAAAGTTTGACTTTCACTTACTAGAGATAACTTGACGCCCCTTGTGTTTTATGAAATGCACAAAGCCACAGTAAAGTATTACTTCAAAGTTTAGCCAATCAAACTAATTTTCTTAAGTTAGGTGTGTGAAGTAACGCCAGTGTCGGGTATAGCCAAATGGTAAATACAAGGAACATTGAGGGATATTCCGAGTTTGGCTTTGGTAGCACCCGAAGTATGACACCACAGCATGAGACTTCACGTGTTACACAGGTAAATCTTAGCGGGAGCCCTTCATTAGGAACACACCACACTTGGGTATATGACTGCTCACATGTACTGTCGGTCAACCCTTCAGGCAAGTGAATTGGGCAGATGTGGTTGCTGGACCAGTCATGCTGGGACTAGTCATGTACTTGGACGTACACGATAAGGACATTCATATACCTACCTGGCTTCACCTCACGTACAATTTTTTTTAATGTTGAGTGGCTTATTAATTATTTTGACACAAAAAGGTGCTTCTTAATCAGCCATATGCCGAAGAATCATAAAAGCAGCATCAAGAACCATCTAAAATGGGAACTGCACCAGCTAGAAGAAGAAATTAATTTGTCGAGTACTAATATTTCTGAATCTCAAGATGGCAGTGTGGTTTATTCCAATTACCAACCCATACACCGGGTCAACTTCCATTTGAGTACTTGTTACTATTGCATAGTCAATTAGAGGTGGTAGGCATAGAATCGACAGCTCTCCCAATAGAATATACTGCTATGCCACCTCATCCCCCACACACCACTCTCAGCAGACTGAGCACTGCAAAGCCGCAACCACAATTGGCCGCAGTACTTCAGCTGGCCGCCGCAAAATTCCAATGGAGCAGAGGAGAGCTCCAGGGCCTGTGACCACCGAGGTAACACGTAGAACGGTATTACAGCATGCTGTTGAAAACTATATTCCCCTACGTAAGCCGACCCGCCCTACAATTTATACTGGCATATTACCCCAGCGAGAATAAGTTATGCCTTAGAACATATCCTATTTGAGACTCACAATCAAGAGGTTGAAGGCCACCCAAACTACTTGTACACACATGGTACATGAGAGTACACTCACAGTCAAAGTGTTCATTGGGAGTCAAGAGTCCCCTTGTGACCTACATTTCACAAGTCACATATTAACCCTTATCTGAGTCACTTACCCCTGCGTGGGTCGAACCCCTGTTAGTTAACCCGGGTCTTGTGAGTATGATTATTAGGTGATTCAGTTGATGAAGCTTAGATAGGGTGTACATCCCTGCAGTATTGGCAACAGAGGTTTGAACCCTCATCCCACCGACCCTAATGCAATGGTATTGCAACACCAATAGTTAGGTAAAGGGTGATTTTTAATACTGTACTGAGTGGTTGAGTGTTGGGATTTAGAGTTCCTGTTCAAACTCCATCACTTATACTCTGTTAAGGGCCAAGCTCAGAAACTCTGTACGCTTCAGAAGTCACAGTAAATCGCAGAAGCATTCTCGCCTTAATAGACTCTGCAAACAACATACAATTTTGTGCACAGCTATCTTCTAAGTTACGATCAAAGGGATGCACTACACCCTTAGACCAGAACTGTATGTATGGCTAAGCCAGACTGCACTCTCACAGTCAATGGGTGAACCATTCTGATCATTACATTTAACCAGATTTCCAGGCCTGAGGAATTTGTCCAATTGCCTTACCTCCAAGAGGTGCTCATACTTGGCCACCAATGACAACCAAGTGTTGTGGACCAATAACAGCAAAAAGTATACCTGGGCAAAAAAAATCTAAATACCGTCAATTGGGAACACGGTCCCAACGCTGTGTTACCACCACCTCTCAGAGCAAAGGAAATTAGCCACAAATTACGAACTGAGGAATTTCAACAATTGAAGCAGGTTCTAGACGGCCATGGAGGAGCGTTTGGGTTTGAAGGAACCCTCCAACAACAACTACTATCCAGCACAAAATATGGCAGACAACCACGCCAGTTTACACCAGACCATGTAGGGTGTCGGCAAGATGTCATCGCCTTATCATGGAACAGTTGAAAGAGATGGAAGCAACAAGGCATTGTTGTACCTTCTGATTCACTGTATAACTTGCACATAGTTCTAGTGCCCAAGAAAGATGGGCAATTAAGTTTCTGTGTAACTATAAGACATTGAACGATGTCACGCATCCTATTGCCCCACCAGCTATTAAAATAGCTCACACTAGGAATGTGCGAGTACTCAAAATTTCGAGTACGATCTCGAGCTTTGTAATTATTCGACTCGAGATCGTATCACTTTCTCAACAAATTCGAGTTTTTTGGGGGAAAAAAATGCATACTGTAATTTCGTCCTGAAGAATACAAGAAATAAAGCCTCGTTTTATATGCATCATAAAATAAATAACTACTGGCCAGATGGCGGGTAAAGTTAGGGAATTTTCCATTGGTGCATATACCAAATTATTATCGCTTCATGTGTATTCAGTAACATTAGCCACACAGCTTTGTGCCATCTTTTACGCATACATGAAAGAAAATGTGAGCATTACCTATTTGTAGAGTCATGGAAAATTCGCAAATGCAAAATAACCATTACAAAATCTGAAAAGTTGCACTATTCACTATAAAAAGCTAAATTGTTATGATTTAGCGATAAATGAGAAAAACTTCCGTAAATGCACTAAATTCTTCACAAATTTCTTTCACTGCATTAGTTTTCAACATATATAAAAGATTGATCTTTTTTGAATTAATAATACTTTCGGACATTTTTTGTATTGACAGAAAATGTGACGTAAACAATTGCTTTTTTCGGAAGTCAAAGATATGAGACATGCAAGCAGCACTCAACCCAAAGTGGCTCGCCACATCGAATCTAGCACTAGCAGTGTCGCTTTTGATGAAAAATGTGTACGTAATGAACATGTGTATAGAGAAATGGTTCAAAGTTATTGTGTAATGTGTCATGTAGGAACATCTTCGCCAAGAAAATGTGTAGGAAATGGCGCAATTTTATTTTGTGTTGAGTAGGAACATCTTTGACGTGCAGATATGAAGTCAATAGCGCATTTTTATTTTGTGTCGTGTATGTAATGCCTTCAGCCAATAGAATTAAAAGAGCACAGAAAAATTTGTATTTTTTTAAATATAATTTCCAAAAGTAGTAGAAGTAAACAAGTAACCTTAGTTGTGTATAGTGTGTTAAGAGAAGTCAATAGGCCTAGGTAAAGTAAAAAGAATAAAAAGTATTTTATTGTTCATTAGAATAATACTACAATGCTGTTTTGAATTAAATGATTAATTTCCCCCACTGAATTTTTTTTTCGCGAGATTTATTATTAGACAATGAGTTTACATGTTGATGTTATTACTGTACAATATTATATTTTAAAATTTGATATGGGAATAATTTAATGAGCACTTCATAATATGGTTCAGGTAATTCATTAAACTGTATTGATAAATACTCTTAGTTAATAATAAAATGCTGTAATTGTTTTATGTCCATTTGTGTTAAGTAGGCTGCTAGAAGTTTTATATTGAGTTTTATTAATAATTGTAAAAACTCACGCGAGTTCGACTCGAAAGATCTAAGCTTTTTTAAATACTTGGCTCGAGCACGACTCAAACAAAATTTCAGTGCACACACATCCCTAACTCACACCTTGCGTAACATTGGAGAGGCATGAATTTTCAGTACCCTTGACATACAGTCAGAGTAATAGCAGATCGCCGTACATCCGGACAGTAGGCGGTATATGGCCTTTACCAGTCCCAAGGGAGAAACCGTCCAGTTTCGAGTTACGCCCTTTAGGCTGAAGAACGTACCAGCACCTTTCAACGACTTATGTAATCTGAGGTCCTGACGGGATATACGGGGCAGTTCTGTTTTGCGTACCTCGATGACATAACAGCCCACTTGAAAACCTAGGAGAAAAACCTCAACCACCTCCAGCAGGTGTTAGAATGCCTGGAACTACATGGCATGGCTGCCAAGCTCTCGAAGAGCCACTTCGTGAAGTTATCAATCGACTACCTGGGCCATGTAGTCACAACCGAAGGCAACTTCCTGCAGGCTATCTCAATACGACGTCAAGGAAGCCGAGGAACCCACCACAAAGAAGCAACTGCGCCGCTTTCTCAGCTTTTACAACTGGCTGCAGGACTTTGTACCAGATATTGCCAGCCTAATGGCACCATTATATCCTTTCCTAAAGGAAGAGGTCCGGTGGCGATGGGGACCCGAAAGCAGGACATAAAGCAGCTACATCAACCACAGGACAAGAGGCCCCTCATCCTACAAACAGATTATTTTCAAAGGGTAAGAAGATTTGGGACCATACGATTGCTGCTGACGATGAAGCATACCCAAGAATACCATATGCAGCATCACCAAATGGATAGATGCAAACAAGTGTATTCAAAAGTTATTTCAAAAATATTTTTTTGAAGGCAATTAGAAATGAAAGGAAGGTTATTCTTTTTGTGATTGTTATTCAACTCATGATAGACTAAAGGTCACTGAAATGGCAAGAGAAGCTTGAGTCACCATTTTGAAAATACCATCCCACAGTAGTAACTTACTTCATCCATTGGACTTGTCCATCATGAAATCCGTGCAAGGTGGGATGTTACACTGACATCCTGGCAGCGTCAGTATATTTGCCAAAAACTCCCAAAGAAGGTTTTCTCTCAACTTGTAGGGAAGATATGGACGGGAACCCATGCAGAAATAATCCAAAATGATTTCAAGAAGGCTGAAATGCATCCTTTCAATGATTAAATTATCCCAAGAGAAAAGTTTGATCCAGAAGCACTAAGATGATGTAAATCCAGGTAAATTGTGCTCACAAAAGAAATTTTGAATGACCAACCACTCCAGAAACTTAGTTGCATAACCTGTGGCCACGTGCTTGGCCGCCCAGGAGATTTAGCGGCCGAGAAACTATGTACAAAGGGTTGTGTGCACAACTCTCTTGTGGGTGGTTGATGAAGACCACTCTTATATAGCTTGAAGTAAGTGTATACCTCCCGTAAAGAGTGATGAGTCGTAATTGTAGTTGATTAGTAGTAGGAGCGGCACGCGACAACCTTGTTTAGAAAAACAAACAGCCAATTGCACGTTTTGTTGGGAAAACATCTGAAACAAAAACTGTGACCACCTTCAACTACTCTGACAATAATGATGAAAGCTAAATTACTAATGATGACATTATATCAGTTTTAACACAACCAATACCTGGGCGCACAAGAGAACTCAAGTTTACAGTTTCTTTTGTATCCTATAACATTCAATACTTTGTAATGTAACATTTAAACAATGATATTCCCAATATATATAAACATTGTTCGGAACTTGAAACATTTATTAATATGTAAAACATGTGATTTATGATGATATTGAAAATTCTGTTTCACACATCATTACTTTTTTAGTGTCTTGTGTGTGCACATACTATGCTTTTAAACGGTGTGCAAAACATAGATTCCTTTACCTCACATTTCAAATCCACGCAGACACTTCAATCATAACAAGTTTCACATTAACCAATTAAAACTTTTTTTGCAAAACATGCTTTCCACGAATTTGTGCAGGTCAAATATCATAACTCTAAAACTATTGTACATAATTTCAATGTGTAAAAATCATGTTGAATCCAGAAACAGAATTCTATGCACTTTCCCCAGGATGTTACGTACAGTATACAGCTGCAATGATAATAGTGTTGTATGCATTTGCCTCTCGCTCTGAAAGCTGTTGAATACAACAGCAGAAATGTTAGAAACTTAAACCAATAATTATTACAGTACATCGATTTGATCACGAATACAACAAATTTAAAAAAATGAATTTATCCGATTTTGTTTCATTATGGTAAGCACTTTCCCTCATTCACCCCTCGACATGTGTTTGTGCAATGTTTGATTCAAAGTAATATATTGACGCGTGTGGCACTTCTTGCCACGAGAGGGATGGAGGATTGAAGTGGTCCTCTCACTATTCTCTGGTGGTCAAATTTTTCTCGCTTTCTGTTGCAGCTGCAGTGTGCTAAGCAATTGGTTAGAGTTTTGACTGCCCTCACAGGATTGACTAAGTGAAGGGGCAAGGTTATTCGTAGGGTCAAGCTGTCCCTCCAGGGCAGTCTTGTCCGCCTGACCACGAGTCATCACTAGCCGAGACGCCAGCTGTCTCGGTGTGTTGAATGATCAGTCTGAGATACGAAAAGGAGTGGGTGTTATGATGGCGATCTGGCTGGGGCTTACTGGGTTAATCAGCCGCGGCCTTGTCGGCTGTCGAGCAGGTGCAAAATTGACAGGGGTCTTGGTGACAGGGGTCTTGGTGACAGGGGTCTTGGTGACAGTAGTACCAGAAGAAGGTTTCACGGGGATGCGAACCCGTATAAATTTTCCCAAAGCCAATTTCACGATACAGTAACCGGGGAGTGTCTCGGTTCCTGGGTGTCAAACCCGAATGGCTTTACCTGACGACAACTTAAAAATGATGGTCCGTTCAGAGGGTAGGTGTACGTGCGGCTTGGCAGGACTAAGACTCAATATATCTGGGTGTGATTCTGTGTCACCTGAAGTAGTTGCCTCAAGCTTGGCAATATCTTCTGGAGGACACTACCCTAACCACTGTTTCAGCGGGGTCTCTCAATCTGGAGGAATAATCACGCTATAGTCCAGGGTTTCATAGACAGGTTCTGGTGGGGTTGACGTACTGGGATTTGAGTCCTGTACTAACTGGTTTAAACGAGTATGGGTAATAGCGGCACACCTCTCATGTCTCCTCTGACAGCTTCCTAATCTGCCGTGTTGTCTGCGCATTAAGAAAGAATAAGAGATGAGCTTTGCAAAGGACTGCTTAAAAAGTTTGATAGGCGACAGTTCAGGGTGGGGCGAAATTTCCAATCACACCCGTGGACCTGCTGCTGGCTAGTCAACTCCCCGCAACTAGACCTACGGTCCCTGACGGTGGTAGGTGCACCGAAGCCTTAGTGACTGGACCTTAATCAGGCCACTTCTCCTTAAGATATTCAGCTCACTGCACTACCGGACAAGAGGTAAATAATTTAAATGACCAAGTTAAAATACAATACACTGAAATGTAGGCAGAATCAATTAAAGGTATCTAACTAACAATTAAGGTAGACGACAAGACTGGTTTAAAATAAATCGTAATATTTATTACAATGTAAAGAGAAGAATGGCGGAACGTTCCAACTAACGAGATACAAGCTAAAAGTTAATTACTTCGCTCCTGACAATAAACTACATAGGAATAAATTAATAATAATAATAATAATAATACTAAACAGGCGAAGGCAAGCCTGGGAGAAAATTAATAAAATAATTAATAAAATATAAAAATAATTAAAGGCTAAGCCAAATACAAATGTACACTATTGACCGTGTGAGTTTTAGCGGGGCACTATCCAGGGGACGGTATCGCGCTATGACCTGGTACCATGGGAGTCAAGGGAAGTTGACAGAGATAAGAGTATAGGGTAGAGGAGATTGCCATGGATGAGGAGTGCTGTCCCTGGTACGGTCAGTTGAAGGAAGCCGTGTCCAAGCTGGAGCTGGAGTGCTGGCGGCCTTCTTCAAGCGGCTGGCTAAAGGTACAGGTTCGAGCCCTGCCTCAGGCTGCTGAGTTGAGGAGATTGAGCCCTGGGCAGGCTGCAGAGGAAAGGAGAGAATCTTCCCCAGACTGTAGGAGAGCTTAGGAACCTATGCAGCCGGCGAACTCGGCATCTCTCCTGGACCACGGGCTGTGCTTCTATTTATACTAAAATCGCCCTGTGTCAGTGATTCTCCGGGGGCAGGGGGTAGCATAGCCTTTCCACACAGGGGCTGGTTTATCCGCTGCCGGAGCGCAACTCAATTTCTTATCAGCCCTGATGGAGGCAATGACATTTTCATGCGCCCTGAACTGAGGCAGGCAAGTAGTGATCAGGTCACGGGGGTGCTGCTATCTTGAGGGTTGTTTGGAACTTCTATGCCGGCAGGGTAGCGTAGTAGAATTTCAAATAATTATTTTATTATCTTCGTTTGGAAGGCGACTGCACACTCATTCTTACTCGTTTGTGGAAAAACGTAATTTCAGATGTGGAGTTCAATCATTGTTGATAATTAACCATTGCAGGGATTCTTTTTAATTTATTATTTTCAAGCCTCGGTCAGCTAATGAATGAATTTGCCCCGTGCTTGGCATGCTCAGATGAGGCGGAGTCAGCCGTAGAGTGCGCCTCTCAGTGATGCAGTATCTGGCATGCATCAATATTTATCATCTGTTGAAACAATGTCTTTCTTTCCAATTTACCTAGTCACTTTTTAAAGGCTGTTATTATTTCAGAAATGCTGTTTCCGTTAATCCAAAGAAAACTATTTATATAACAAGTAACAATTAAGGAAAGTCAATATTGAGGTTATGTCTGCTCTTAACCAGAATTTATCATTCAACTGAACAAACAAGAAATATTCAAATTATGCAAAGATAGGACTAGAATATGCCACATATTCTTTCTTTTCTCTGTAAACTTTGTCTACAATTCGGGAATCTAGATCCCCAGCTTCCTCCATATGCCCCCATTGTAGCTATGGGGATGAGCACTAAGTGTTGCTCCCATTCCCTTTTGATTCGACGTGATCCATAACGGTGTGGTGTCTGGGCAGGATTACCATAAATTACATCAGTAACATCTAATCCACTAAAATTTACCACAAAGGTCAGTTCCAAAAAATGATGTTAATCTCCACTTAATTACAATTGACACACATACATGTAAAACATGAATTGTATTACTTACTCAAAAAATGCTGACTTTTAACCACCCAAAAAAATTTAATAACAACTTCTTAACATTTATAAAAACTCTCTTTTCACAGAATCAATTGTTACATCTATAAAATGTTTAAAAGTTACAGTTTGGTGACTTTCATCAATGTGAAAATTAATTCAACCACATCTGTAACTTTTTTTAAACAAGTTACTGTATATATGTTTCTAAAATTGTTTATATTGGTGAGTGCTATGAACAAGGATATTGGAGAATATCATACCTGCAGTCCAGACAACATGAGATGTCCTTGTGCAAGGTGAGCATCCTTGTTAGAACGGATAAAACTGTCAGCAATCAAGAGAGTGGCAGGTGACAACAGCAACTGGAGCTGCGTCTCTCGATACTCTTTCTTCATTTCAAAACCAAATCTTTCCAGGAGAATAACGGGGCATGGTGGATCACCTTCATTGCAGTTCTAAAATGGAAGAAAAAAACTGACACTGTAAAAAATTATGTGAAAGTGAAATATCTAATAAGTACTATACCAATAAACTCCTCCTAACAAAAATATGAGTGCAAGCTATTTTCAATTATCATCATAAAAATATTCTTAAAGTTCTATTATATTAGAAAAAAAAATTGTGTGCCTGATAATATATAGTATTTATAGTACAACCTTTCTAAAATGACCCATTACAGTTTAAATAATTAAGGTCGTAACGGAGAAAAGCTAGTTATAAAAATTTTGGAAAGTTTTTTTCTGATTTTGACACACCCCCAACACATATACATTACATTTGCCATTTTTTGCATGAAGTCGATGTTCGATCGTCTCTAGTTAAAAAAAACTGCACATTTTTTAAAATAAATATAGATTTACTTTAATGTGCAGACATCTTCTCGAAAAAAAATATACCTCAGAGGCATATGCTTAAGGCCACTTTTACAACTTATTGTTACACTGTCCATTAACCCTTAACAGTCACTATGACTCCAAAATAACTCCAAATTTACAACAAATTAAATGATTCCAGTATGACTCTATGATCAAGTTATCATCACATTTTACAACTCCTTGTTACCTCTGAAGTAAATTTCAAAGTTTCTGTTAAACTAACAGACACACCGAGTTATCGTCACCTTGTTTAACAGATGGTTACCGCCACTACAAGTCTCCATCTTAAAATTTTTGTTTGTGTACAATTAGAGGATAAAGTTCATTTGCCTTAATAAACAGAATTGATAATTTTATTTTAATTAATTAAGATGATCACAACATGTTTTTGTACATGAGAGAGAAGCCAAAAACTTTCAAACAGCATCCAGACATTTAGGTAGTATACAATGACAAATATTTCAAAAGGTTTTGTCTAACCAGAAATACTGTAGAGGATATCCTAATTTTAATAGAGGATCAGCTGGAATTTCTAACAGATCAGTAACTGTACTGTAGTTATTTTGTTTTCTCAAAGAAATGTACTTCCTGATATGCCTGTAACTATTCATCAATGACTAGCCATTACCATTGGTGAAGGTATACATTTAATTAGTACCTCATTTGATATCAATTTTTTTTGTGACACACTGGCTTTCGAATATTTTCTTGTGTCCTGGTGAATGATTTGCAAAGTCATACTATAAAATCAGATGTTTACACTAGTATAACATCATAACTAGAGATAGTGCAAAATTGTTTTAACAACATAGATGCTAACAAATCCTACAAAAATGTTTTATAGTCATATATTGCTATAACCACCACAATCTCAAAAGTGACAGAAAAATACATTTTTATAATAATTTAATATATTTTTCATTGCAGCTAACTTCATAAATCTAATTATTGGACAACATGATTTTTTATGTACATAAAAATACCACATACATATTTCTTGCTACAATCTTTATCTTAAAAAACGAATTTTAAAACTATGTAAATACCCACAATTAAAATAGAAATGCAACTTTAGCATGTGTACCTAACTAGCAACATATCTACGATATATTATATTTTCAACCTTTGTTGTGTTATATTTGAGTTTACCTGTGTTCTGAGGTTAATTGTTCCAATGTATTGAAATGCAATATGCATAAAAAAATCTGTTTCCATTCATATGAAAGAGTTGCATGAATACTTCTGAGAAACATATTTCAAAAATGTTTCATTTTGAAATGTTTGCAGTATTGTGTCGCAATGCTAAATATTGCTTTGATCACTTGTTTTTCTTTGCTGGCCAGTAAAGTGGTTTAACTATAAGCTAATGTTTGCATATGTCAACTGTTTCGAGCTAATACAATAACTACATGTCAAGTTTTAATACTGTACATGGGCATCTTACTTGGTAAGTTTTAATATTGTATCCTACCACAAGTTTTGGGTTCATATAGGATAAACAGTGTTAAGCCATGTGTACTAAACCTATAAAAATAAAAAATTTCCTTCTGAATAAAATACAAAACTGCTAACAGATGAACTTTCATCATCAGCTTGGTTTTGTTTTGTTAATATTCCAGTACAGTTTCATCTAGTCTGGTGCAGGTGCTCTAATCCATAAGTAAAAAGTGATTTCCTTGTAAGAAAAACATTGGTTCAATGTCACTGCTACGTAAAATTTATAAATGCTAACAATTGCTATAGAAAATAAAAGAAATTTTATCAACTGTGTAGATTAATGCTTTTTTCCACCATCTTTAATTTTAACCTAACAAGATAAAAACCAAGAATATAAGGTTACGCACACACTGTTAGATTTACGCAACTCTATTGGGAAATGCCTTTTTTTAAAAACACTTTACAGCTTTTTTTCTCCAGAAAATAGTATTAAACTTAATTGTTGCACTCCACAGTACAAAAATTTAAGATATCAATTTTAAACAACCAATGGATTTTACTGCATTCACAAGTACAATGTTATTCCGCGAGATATAGTAAATAAGTAAACTAGACATATTTTTGTTTGCTTTCAAAGGGGGATGGCGGGCGCAAACGCGTGTGTGCATGCTTGTGTGTGCACACTTTGGAATCACGATACAAAAGATATTTGAAGCAGCCGCACAACACGCCAGCTCCCCCTGTCGCACCTGGCAGACAGAGTGTCACCACACCGCCAAAGGTAGCTGAGAGCCGCCGAGCGCCCAACGCGATACTACGAGCGCGAGAGGGTGATTCTCCCACCCCATGCACTCCAGGCAGACGTCACACGGGCATGTCACACCTCCCGCTCTGGGCTTGCAACGCAAGTATATGAGTAAGTGCTCGGCCGAGGTTGGGAGTTCATCTCCAGTAGCTCGCCTCAACACTTCTTGTGCTGGGACTCTCTACTGACCACTAGGCCTTCACGGTCCTCTCCAAGAACTTCTAGTTCTCCAGTGGCTGCAGCTACCATCTACCAGAGGCTTCTACCACCTCTTGGCACTGATGTCACCAGAAGCTTCGTCTACCTGAAGACATCAAGCATGATTTAACACTTGAGTAGTTGTGACCACCTGATTCATCAGCTGCCACTACTTGCTGGTAGTGACCTCTCAGTTAAAGTTAGGGCCTCTTCTAGGCAATCCCAGTTAGTGCTAGTTGCGACAGTAAAGCTAATTATTTCCCTTGTACTTCAGTAGCCTAGGAGTGGGTCACCTTCACCCGTTAATGTGTAGGTTAAGTACTTCCGCAGCACAGACTTATTGGTAGCACGTATGAGTCACCTAGGTGTTTGTTGTCTAAATAAATACCTAAGCTTAACGTATCCACGAGTTCCTTGTTGTAGTACTATAGCCTACCTCCACCAGCAGTGACCGACGAGTGGTAAGCAATTGGCAGAGAGTTTAACCTGGAATAGAACGTCAGTCCCCCTTCAGGGGTCTGTCAGTTATATATACACACATTATCTTTCGACGGCCACCCATTCTGTTCACCTTTGTGTTCAGAACGGTAGAGCCCCAACACCTAGGTCATACTCCACAGAGGCAGGACAGCCTACCCCAACTGTGTGTCTCACTGGAGTGCCTAGCTAAGGTGCTGGCACAGATAAGCTGCTGGGGATTGGAGGCCCTACGTTTGTGGTTACACCCGGCAGTGGCAGGAAGGCGGTCTACTCCCACGACTTCAGGTGCTTGCACTGTTAGGCAGTCAGGGAGCGCACCGCCAGCAATTGTCGGCTTTACACTATAAGTCAGGGATTGTCGATTGATTGTCACCAACAGGAAATCTGGTACGCTATCAGCCTATGCCATTCCACAGCAGGCACGGAGCTCAAAGAGCAGTTAAGAAGGCGGAGTTCAGTGCTGCCAAGCAGGTCTGTGCGGCAAACCTTGTTACGCCATGAGTTGACACTCCCAGGGGGCAGGCCCAAGCTGCCCGTAGTGCTGCAAGAACAAAATCGACCGTTGAAACATCCGTGTTTCACTCTAACCTCGTATGAACAGGGTACGATGTGCATCCAGTAGTCAGAGCCCTAATCAGCGGGAGCGACATCAGGATCAGGAGAGCCAACCCGCACATTGGCAACTGGGCCTGCACAGAGTGGAACAGCCGTCATCACACAGTCAACTACCGGAACCGGACCTCCACCATGTCCAGCGGAAGACACCATATGCTCCACCTACACTACGGTAACGCCAGCAATGAAGAACACCCCGCCGAGCTCGGTTAAGTCAACCTTGCCACAGAGGGCCATGATTGTTGTGAGGCATGTTGCCAGACCTAATGTGAAAGACTATATTCCTAGTAGACAGCCTTCAAGGCCAACATTAGTATCTAGTAAGAAGCTGTTTGGGGAGGGGGATATGGTAGCATGTTGCGTGTCCTCCCTTCCTGTCCCTAGTGTGTTTCCACGACCTCTGGAGGCGGTGTGGATGGAACTGAGCCAGATGGCAGCGGGTACTGCGACACGTCCAGCTCGAGTTCCTTGGATGGTTCATCCTCCTGTACAGGGGGGGAAAACGAAAGAGACTTTTGCACTGTCTGACATGGCAGTCTCGTGATCTGCCTGGTGTGCACGTACAAAGGTGGTTGATGTAGCTGGGACCAGAGACAGAGATTCGTTCACAACCTCCACCTCAGCGGGGTGCTGAAGTCCTTTGGGCCAGGGGATCCCCTGGGTCAGGGTACCCTAGGTATATGGTTCCACATCTAGCATGGTGCCTGCTCTGTACGCGCTAGTGACTCAGTAGTTAGGTGTGCCACGCTGTTATCTGTGTCTGCTAGCCAGGCGGCATCTGGTTCCCATTAGCAGCGCTTTCTCGCTCTTTCTCTCTCTCTCTGTCTCTCTCACGCACATGCACGCACACACACACAAAATTAAATATATATATATGCCGGCACATCAAAGGGGGCAATCCCATCATCAAAGAAGGGCAAGATGTCAAGCTCATAGACGAGGAGGCGGAAATGCCTGAAGCTCCCTACATCAAGGTCAGAATCAACAGAAGGAACGCATTAGCGCTGCTCGACTCTGCTGCATCTGGAAACTTCATCTGCTGAGACATCCTTAACAACAGCAAATCTGCGCCGACAGATCAAAACTGTACAGATGGCGAAACCAGAATGTATCCTCCTCAACGTTGACAGCCGGGTCGAACTCCCGTTCAAACTCCCAACATCTCAAGACCCAAGTAGAATTCGTAGTGTCCCCTGACATCCAAGAGGATCTTATACTAGACTACCCATGGCTCCGGCAACAACAGTGCATAATGGACCATGGGCAACGGAAGGTATACCTGGGCATCAACGATCGATGAATCACATTGCACTGGGAATATCAGCCAGAACAGGCAACACCTTCCACGATCTGTACCCAAGAAATCCAGCACAATCTTACAGAAGCGCAATTCCAACAACTGAATGAGATACACGATGAACACCCTGAGGCCTTTGTAACCGGGGAAAACATGCGCCAAACCCGCATGATTCAGTATGAGATATTGTTGAATACCGCCACATCAAACTACAACCGGTCTTACAAAGTTTCAGCCCATCTGCACCAATTGATTATGAGGCAGCTAGGAAAAACAAAGAGGCAAGGGATCATCGAGCCATCCAACTCTGCATATAACTCTCATGTGGTGTTGGTTCCGAAGAAGGATGGGCAGTTATGCTTTTGCATCAATTATGAAGCTTTGAACAATGCAACCCTACCAATTCCACCGCCTGCCCTCGACCTAGCGCATACCTTGTGGGCTATATGCGAGGCCAAGATTTTCAGCAAACTCGATATGCAATCCGGATATTGGCAAATCGCAGTACACCCAGACAGTTGCCCATATACCGCATTTACGTCGGCAGAAGGAGACACTTCAATTCAGGGTCGTGCCCTTTGGCCTTAAAAACGCACGTGCAACCTTTCAGCAACTGATGTCTTCGGAAGTCCTGACAGGATACATCGGCCAATTCTGTTTCGCCTACCTGGATGACTTAATTGTGTATTCCATATCATGGGATGAGTGTTAGCAAGATTAGAGTTCCATGGACTTACGGCTAAACTTTCCAAAAGTCATTTTGGAAAATCATCCATTGAATACTTGGGCCACATTGTGTCTCCTGAAGGAAATTATCCACAAAGCCAGTCCATAAGGGCCATACAGGAAGCCGAAAACCTTCGCACTAAGAAACATCTCCACCGCTTCTTGGGGTTGTGCAACTGGCTTCAAGACTTTGTACCAAATATTGCTGACATGATGGCCTCCCCCCAACCCCTTGTTAGAGAAAGAAGCAAAATGGAGGACCCTAGATCACCGGGTGGCCTTTGCAGCTCTCAAGGCCAGCTTTCAAAAACGCCCAGCACCTGCATCGACCGCAAGGGGGAGGGACCCCTCATTCTGCAGACGGACGCATGCCAGAATCGAATCAGCAATGTCTTATGAAGAGCATCCGGACAGCAGGCCTCTCGTGATAGCATACGCCAACATCCAACTGAACAGGAATGTCAGGCTGTGATCTGGGCAATCCGGAAGTTCCGTTACCACCAGGAAGGAACCCATTTCCTTCTGCGGACAGACAGTAGAGTGCTTGAGTGATTACGGGAGGCACGCCACAACAAAGCCAAGTTCGGGCGCTGGGATCATCTTCTCTCGGAATGCGACACTGAAGTCCAGTACTGCCCTGGGAAGGAAAACGATTTCCCAAATGCCCTATCCTGCCTGCCCTCCCAACTTGAGGAAGCCAAACCCAACGAGGATATGGACCACGTCCTACCACCCAAACCTCCGGTAATACAACCAGAAAAGCAGTTACGACTCCTCCAGTTACAGCTGAGCCGTAGCCAGATTGAACATCATCAACAACTTGACTCCAAAGTAAAGGACCTAATCAAAAGCACCCGCAACAGTTTGAGCTAAGCGAAAACGTTGTGTGGTCTTGCAACAACCAGCCGGAAGCAAAAAGGAGGATCTGGATACCCCTGGATCTGAGACGCGAAGTCTGCTGGCACTCCCACGACAAACCGAGATGCAGGACAACTTGGAACCCAGGAAAATCTCGCCAACATCAGCATGCGATACATATGGGATGGCATGAGCTGGGAGGATCGCCAAGATGTCAGCAAGTGCCCCAAGTGCTGCCAGTGTAAAGCCTATCCTGCCAGGAGCCCCACGGCAAAACCTCGCAAACTGCACATGCCATGGATCCAGGTAGCAGCGGACTTAATGGAACCATATCCCCGCAGCACAAAGGAAACAGATACCCATTGGTTATCACGGATTTGTTCTCTCATTGGACACAGGCGTTCCTTTAACCCAGCCAAGAAACACATCACATCATCAAGTTTGACCAGGAAATCTTCCCACATTGGGGGTAACCACAGAGCATAATGACGGACAATGGCACCCAATTCACGAGTCAAAAGTGGCAGCGGGCCTGCCAGGGATGGGGAGCTGACACTTAGACGACACCACCCTACCGTCCCCAAGCCAACCTGACTGAATGATGCAACCAAAAGCTCAAGAAGTGTCTGTGCCTCCAGTTGGCAGACGATCAATGCCACTGGGACTGCCATCTGCCCAGGATCCTTTTTGCTCTGCACTGATGCACCAACGAGGCTATTGACTCCAGCCCTAGTCAGCTGCTATGAGGACAAACTCTTCGATGCCCGAGAGAATAGCAGTAGGAGCACGAGCCTACGGAACGACCACACCAGGAAGCGATACGCCAGGCTGTCCTGAAGCACATCGAAAGAGCCCGTGAACAGCAAGAAGTGTACATCACCACTGAAGTGTCCTGGAGAAGCCCATTAGATTGCAACCAAGACCACCAGCACCCTGACTAGCCGCCAGCACCAAAAGATCTGAGATCTTTGGCTACCAGCTCCACCATACTGACAGCAGCACCAGAGACATCATTTCAACAAGCTACGCCACCACCTTCCGACTCCTCCAAGCCACCTCAGCCAGAAACCTGCCATGCCGGATGCCATGGTAGACACCAGCGCCGAGACACCATTTCCCCCCGTGGAAGCTGCAGCCAGAACTTTCAGAGTCTCCAAGGTCGTCTCCCAGGCCTCTGAACGGCTTAAACCCGCCATTGTGATCACCCCTGATCGTGCAGCCGTGCTAGCTGCCGAATCCATGCTCAACGCAGAGGCCATTGTCGAGTTATCTGCGCTACCCAGTGAAGCGCCGGTCCTGCAGACGCCATGTCACTAAGGAGCACAGGACAACCCCGAGGCCTGCACCTCAGTGGATTTGTATAATAATGTAGATAGCCCAGTGTAACTCTGTAAGCTCTGCTCTGCTTTCTAATTCCAGGTCACCAAATGAAGCACAGTAAGTGCCCTTGAACCACCCACATAGACATGACGGAGATCCATAGAGGACACCGACAGCAACCCAGGTACATACCGTCTTCCAGGAAGTAGTACCTGCAGAGACCGGCCCTGAGTCACTTCTACATGGACGTGGAGAAGAGCTGGAAGACACAAGAGCGGACCAGTCTAAACTAGAACACGCACTCTCCTCCCAGGGGAGAACAGCAGACGGCAGTATGCCAACTTCCCAGACAACAACTGGAGGGGAATTGCAGCTGCAACCAGCCTTCCGACCATTCTAGGCTATATTATCTATTAGAAAATTTGACGTGCAAGAGTCACTCGACCACACCACAGCTCTGGACCCAGCACGACCCGTGCCAAACCAGGGGGAGTGCAACATCAACGATCCGCCCCTGAAACCTACTGACAAGGCAGCGCAGCCAAAGCACCACTGCACGTCGGACGAATCTCAGAGATGAATCCAGCCACCCTGTGCCTGTCAAGCACAGGTACATCCAGACCTGTATAAGGGGTCTCCATGGCGGCCACCAAGCCGTTTTTACTGTCCGAAACCATCTTACGCACCTCCAAGGAAGCAGGGACGACCCAGTAAGGTCACCATATTACCGCAGTGATTATCTGAGCCCCAAGCTAACATGCTGTGAACTCTGAAAGCTGACAAGATAATTCTCACGCCACCCAGGGCCGAAGGACGTCACACCTCCCCCACTCCCCGTGCCGGCAACCAACAAGCTACCACTATATAAGTCTGGCTGCAGCAAGCTCTGGACTCATTCTTTCGCATCTCTTGCACCCACCCACAGCACTCTTAGTGCTTTGGAGCTCTAGAGAAGTTCGAAGCCTACAAGTACGCCTTTGCGGCAACCAACTACATACATCGACGACCAGTCAACGAGGCGACATACAAACACGAACTTTCTTCTTTTAACTTCACTTGTCTCCTCTAGACACCTTTAATTAGTAGTTTAACTGTAATTCTTATTTTCGTCTGGAATCAGCTTTTCCCGTTTATTTAGAACCAGGTAACCTACACCTGGAACCACGCAGTTACCTTCAGCTATCCTCGACTTGGTAGGAGGTGGCACAGGTCAGCGTCTGTTGAACTTTCAATAAACAAAAATTGCTTTCTACTTTGCTACTTTTATTTCCAGGATATATATCTGTATTCGAAGTTGGAGGTAGATTACGCTGTGCACTGCCAACGGAATCCGGGGAAGTTATTAAACCGAACTAAGACATACACATTAGATGGCTACCTGTTTCTTCCCATCAAACACACAGCACTATTAGTGCTCGTGAGGAAGAAACAGTAATGCCCCAACCACTAGTAACACTACACCAGGAGACACACACTCGGGTTGCTTCGCACCACTCGCACTATTAGTGTGCGGTGACCTGCAGTGCTGCCGGGTATTCTGGGTGGACGCACAACCAGCAGAGGCTTGGCCCGACTCCGGCTCAACGTCCCTGATCAGCCTGCCTACGGTAGGGGATCAGTGGGGACAAGTCACTATTGGGGTACACTGTTAGTATTTCTGTTCCAGTGCACTGCGTGATTTATAGAACTGTTACCCTATACCTCATGAGACAAGGTGTGGTAGGAGACGTAGAGAGCAACACCTGGCTCATCCTGCTGCCTGGCCGAGGATAGTATCACCCTATCCTACGCAGGATAGACAGGTGGAACGGATCCGTGCCACCGAACTCAAACGTCAAGCAGTTGCGCCTGCACCGGTAATATTAATTGAGTTTCTACTGTGTGTTCGTACCAGCTTCAAGTATCACCCTGTTGTCTACGGCTTCTTAACCGGAGTGGAAGTTCGCCTAGGTTGGGGCAACTTGGTCTTCTGGACGAAAGAAGCACGACTTTGGAACATTCGTACAGGCATTCACCCCGCTTAAGACTAAACATACCTCAACTACCTAACTAGAAGTGAGTGTGTATCAGAACTAGCCAACACTCCTCGCCTCATCCCTGCTACCTAAGTCACTTTTGGTCTAAAGAGTCAAATCTGTAGCTACAGTGTCCAATAAGTCTAATCAGACGTAAGTCAAAGAGTATCTGGTGGTGTCAGCAGATGATGACGCGAAACTGATTTTCATTGAGAAGACGAACTTCACTTGCTCAACACTTACCGCAGGACTGCGAGGAAAAATTGGTTGCTTATAAAAGATTTACTTTAAAGCTGAAAATAGAGTATGACTACTTTTAAGTCAAACAGGAAATGCTGATAAGACTGCTGTTTACTTCGATATGCCTACAAATACCACTGTAAATGAAAAGGGTTCAAAATCTGTTGTTTGTAAAATCATTGGTAATGAAAAATTAAGGGTGACTGTCATGCCAAGTGTTTTGGCTGATGGTTCAAAGTTGAGAGCATTAGTGATAATGTGGCAAAAACATTTATTAAAAGAAAATTTGCCTTCAGGAGTTGTCATTGTTTGCCAAGAAAAAGGTTGGATGACAGACCAGCTCATGTTGGAATGGTTGGAGAAAGTGTGGAATCGGCGACCTGGTGCAATGCTACACTGATCTTGTAGTTATACCTGGAGGGATGAACAGTCAGTTGCAGGTATTAGAGATGTAGCTGTGAATAAGCATTTCAAAGGCAAACTTCGTCAACAGTATACACAGTGGCTGCTTAGTGGGGCTCACACAGTGACACCAACAGGAAAAAGCCAAAAACCATTTGTGTGTCTGCTGCTGGAGTGGATTCTAACAGCTTGGAGATTAATCGGTCAAGAATCAATTGTCAAAGGTTTCAAGAAGTGTTGTGTTACTAACAAACTTAATGGTACCGAAGAATACATTTTATGGGACACTGAAGACAAGAGTGAAGGTGAAACCAACAGTGATGAAAGAGAAACCACCAGTATGATGAATAGGTAAGTAAAATTAACTGTTACCCACATGTACAGGACCTATGTTCAGTATTTAATTTTTTATTTTCTACTTGGGAAAAATTTTGTGTGTAAATTAAAAGAATTAATGTGACTTGAAAGATTTTAGTGACACTAAGAAAAATTTATTGAACATAAAATTATATATAACTTAAAGTTTATATCAAATGACTAACCTACAAATCAATAGGCCGACTTATATGCAAGAAGACTTATATTCGGGACAATACGGTGAATGTGTGTAATAACCATCTACTTCACAACGCCAATGATTACGTAAATAATTCAAAGTGATTCTAATATGTTGAACCATTTCACTAGCAACCCAGAGCTTTGTTGACAGAAAGAAACAGACGTTGCAAGAAGAAAATAAATATTATGCACATTTTCTTGAGTGCCATGTTTTTCTTCTTCGAAGTCTATACCTTTTGCTTTAGTGATGACATGCACATTTTCATGTATCTCCGTCATTTCACTCCACTCCTTTACAGGTGGGCTGAGTCTGGAAGCGCTCAGTTCACTACACCCTCTTAGCTTGTTTTTTCTTACATAATTTGCCTGCTATGCGACACTAGGGAGGTTGGGTAGAGCTCAGATTCCTTCACCGTGTAGATGGCAACAGCAGAGAATTACATGTGACTGAGGAGTGCAGTCTAAATGTAGACAATTTTATTGTTGCTTGAACGATAATCTGTAAAAAGAACTCCCACATGAGCCGTAACTATTCCACATGCAGTCACCTTGTGTGCTACAAGTTAACTGTGTTTTTGATTGTGAAAAATAAAAGAATTGTTAAAGTAGTCTGTGAATGCACACTTTAATAAAAGAGGACTGTGCCACATCGCTCGGGTTCCCCCATATTAATTTAAACTATAGACGCAAACAAAATAAAGAGAGACAGACAAGAAAACACACTGTAATCTGAAAGCAAACAAATAAAAGACGATAAGCGCCGCCTAGCACTAATTCAATTCCATTTCCTTTTTTTCCCTGAATAGGAAGAGAGATATAGGATTTATCTTTCCATGTATCTGAGAGAGACAGAGTACATGTGCTGTAGATGCAGTTTTCAAGAAATGGGATAAAAAAAGAGTATAACAGCCAAGTGCAAGTATCAACAACTTTCCCTGTTCAGCCGATTTCTTTGAAGCACGGTCAAGTCTAGACATGAGGGAGGCAACACTCTGAGCATAGCGCACAGAGTATAGGACACTACAGAAGCACCACGGGAGGAAAAGAAATTGCTGTTGAGAGGACAGTACTACATTTTCTCAAAGGAATTTCCTTTTCGACCCATTCCATCCCTCTGAGGTGATTGGCCGGAAGAGGTTGATAATCCATGCATGGACGAGGGAGAATTTTCTTCTACCTCACGCTGCCTAGCCAACAGTCAAGAGGATTAGTGATTGTCCACCAAGGATTTT
The DNA here is from genome assembly GCA_029891345.1 of Dryococelus australis. Taxonomy (NCBI): domain Eukaryota; kingdom Metazoa; phylum Arthropoda; class Insecta; order Phasmatodea; family Phasmatidae; genus Dryococelus; species Dryococelus australis. Next base: position 116,117,539 of record CM056994.1, read on the forward strand.
CAAAAGTCCATCACATTAGAAATCTATTACTTCTCCACTCAAGATGGAGTGCTATTTGAGCCTTTCGGAAATGTGACTGAGAGGAAGACCAATTGCTTCTGCACGGATATTCCCACGTCCAACCAGAGGGAATTCACTCCCATCTCTCTGCAGGGATGATTTTTCTCACTCTGCATAGATAGTGTTGGCCGAGAGGAATACTGTCGCCCTGTGAAGACAATCCTGTATCTCTCCCAGGAACATTGTGTTATTTCCTCTCAGGGATGAACCCAATCCATCCTACTGAAGCATGATTAACCGAGCAGAAAGCGAAGTTGTCCTAGGAGAATCTCTTCCATCTCTCCTCAGGGATGAGCTGTAGTCTCATCCTTTTTAGACAGGGCCAGTCAAGAGAGACCTATTGCCATTGATGGGATGATCCTAAGTCCTTCCAAGGGGAATCTGTTTTCTTCTCCCTCAAGGGTGAGCTTACGTCACAGCAGAAAGGGGGCGAATTGATGTATGCCGCTTTTTCAACAATGGTGTTTTGACGACTTCAGCTCATTCCTATGCATAGCCTTGCTTTTTGATTTCTCAAATTTTGCATTGACATTAGCCCCGCCATGTGATGAGATTGCTCCGTTTACTGTTCAGAATGGGCATTGTAGATAGTGCAGATTGTTTTATTCACCAGCCCACCGTAACTATGCATCTAGGCAACGAGTACTACTAATCCCCACAAGATAGCACTAGTCATACTGTTTTGTCGCTCGCTTGTTTTCCTTCCAGCCGGTTAGCGATGTCACACCAGAGAGCTATGTTTTTTGCCACCCCCACCCCATGCCGAGATGCCAGCCAACCAGCACCAAGTAGCGGCACGAGTTTAGTATAAAAAGGGTGATGCCGCTCAACTTCAGACCAGTCTTCAGTCGTCCAGCATCAGCCTTCAGCCTTAGCTTATGCCTAGCTTTGATTACACCCACAGCGCTATCTGCCAGGGATACTCTAGCTTAACTCCACTTACCTTCCTTCAGCACACCTTCGTGCCGGAAGGAAATTCCAACTGCTTTAAAGCCCCTTCCTGGGACTTCTCCTGTCACATCCTGCTTAGTCAACCTAGCACTGCACCAGTATATGCCATTCCGTCACCTACACACTAGGCACTGTAGCCCCCTCTGAGTAACAATAGGATCCAGCGATAGTTAGTCGTAAGTTGTTCCCACAGCACTACCCTATCCTCTTTGTTAGTTCAGAACTGGTCACCACTACCAGCAATGCGTAGTTAGCTTCCCAGCAGATGCTCTTGCCGACATAGGAGGTAGTACGTCATCACTGGTTATTTTCCTTATAAGGAAATAAAATGTGTGTTTTGCTGCAATCCTGGGTACCAAAATTCCTGTACACTAGTACCATTCCAGTTGACTTAATTAAAGCACGGGAAAGCAGGATATCCCAGGAATATAGACAATCAAGCCAGGAACATTGTTGCTATCCACACATATCTAATACGGCCATCCATTCTACATATGCCGTAGGTAAAACGGTAGAGCCCACACAGGTACACGGCTCTTGGACCAGCTTGTTGGTTTGGTGCTCACTTATTTCCCACTGCACATTTGTGCCGGAAATGAGTGTTCCCTAAACCAGGAAGACTCGGCAGAGACAACACCCACGCAGTGGCCGCAGACAGCGAGGCCTGACTTGCAACATACACTGTGGATCCGCGTCAGGTGTTGAAATAAGATGCCCACCTAGTCGACGACCCACACGTGATATGACACACTGTAAGATCACAAGGATCCTGCCTTACCTGTGGACATGAAAGGGTTTGTGTTTCCCCAAATGAGCTACTTCAAGCACCATGGGCTGAAAGAGCACGTAAAACTGACCTTACTGACCCCTAGACACCTGCTTGAGCTAACTCCTGCCCTCGTAGCTTTAATTGCTCAGCTCAACCCAAGGGAACAAGCTCAGGCACTACGTCACTTGTAAGACCCTGTTGTTCCAGAAGTACTCAAAGTGTAGGCACAGAAGTTCACCCATGGCTTGCTCCCTACCTCAACCAGTCAGACCAACAACCTACTGAAGTTATCGCCCACCTTATTCCAGCTGTACTGGTACCAGTCAAACAACACATCCCACCCACACATGCTGCACCATCACATGCGACCAACATGCCCACCGCCAGCCCAGCTAACAATCACGTCAGTTCCCCAGGTATACCCTTGAAGGCAGGAAATCCCAGACGCAAGATAACGCTGTCAGAACCAGACTTTGTGCCCTGCCGCTAAACTACCAGGCCAGTCCTGTACAACGGGTGTGCCCCAACACCTCACCAGAACTAAACCCCAAAAACAACCCCAGCATATAAAGGTGCGTCTGACGCTGTATCCGCACAAAAACCATGTCTCACTGAACGTAAGTCTCACATTCAACATGATGTCACACATTAAGTAATACTGATACGAAGATGATTGGGTAATACAATAAGTATTTATTTAGTACAGTATGTATTCATTTACTATAGTATGTACATATTTATTTAATCACTGCTAAATCAATTATATTTAGGTAATGCAAAATCCATTTATTTCTTTAGTTCAACCAAAAATAAAGAACAAATAAACAACCCAGACTCTACAGACAGCTTGCATGAGTATGACCCAAATAGTAATCATACTTTAGATCACAGGAATTAATGTTAACATCAGCACATAAAACTATGACGTGTTTTCACTATACCTAATTTGATCAGTGAGAGAGCTAAGTACTAACCTTCACAAGATGAGCATGTACATCATGCATCGTGATGGACACAGTCACCTCAAAGGGTCGATACTGCCTCGAATCAAACACTTTGCTCTTTCCTGAATCACTGTCATCAGACCCTGCATCTCCTCCTGGACCAACTATGTCAACAGCAGCACCTGATGTGGGCGAGCTGGCAGCACTGCTCTGCTGCATGTCTGTGAAGGACTGATACTCACCAAAAATATTTTCCTGCAACAGTTTTAAAACTATAACTCACTACTACCACAACAGAAATAATGCAACTCTGTGGCTCATGCATACAAGTAAAATTTATGGTAAAGAGCAATAAAATTGGAAAAAAAAGAAATTAAATTAAGACACTGCATAACACAAAAATTTAAGTTGAGATATGAAATAAAACAAAATTGACAAAAGTATTATATTCTATTGGAAGAACTGTAATTATTTCTTCTAAAAATTATATTCTAAATATTGATGTATAATATTAACCTGACGAATGCAGCTTATACTATTAATCAGCTATGATTAAGACTGATCACTCTTTATGTTAAGTATACCCTTACTTCAACCTATGTAAGAGTTGTCTACTTCAACCACCAACGCCAGAGTTGTGCACACACCACTCTTCGCATAGATTCTTGGTTGCTTAAATCTCCTGGGCAGCCCATCACGTGGCCACAAAGTTACACAACCAGCGGGCACACTGCCTCCTCCGTTCCCTCCACGCTAAGTACCTACAAGCTTCAGCCACTTCGGGCGTGGCCGAGCACCACCAAAGATGCACAAACCAAGGAACACTGACAAGAGGGTTCTCACCTTCCACGCCAGCCTCATGGCAGAAAGACGTCATGCACCTTCCCTGCACCCCGCTGCGGCAGGCTAGACTTAAGCACTATATAAGTCCGTATGCAGCGGGGCTCTAGAAGTCATCCTTGTTTCTTATCTTGCGACATCCTGAGCACTGCTTAGTGCTGGGACCTTCAGAGATCTTCCACGTCTTAAGTACGCCCCCAGTTGCTACTTTCAACAACGACGACCAGGCATCCAACGAACAGCGAACATGCTAACACTCGTTAACTTCACTTTGTCTCTTCTAGAAACCTGCTTTCTTTAGTACAGTTTAGTAGTAAAGTATTTTTCACGTCTAGAACAATCTTTCCCTATTTAACCTAGGACCAGGTCACCTACACCTGGCTAATGTAGGTAACCTTCGGCGCTCCACTGTTCAGTAGGAGTTAGCATGAGTCACATGTTTATTGATTTTTCAATAAACATAATTTCGTTCTCTATCCTTACGCTTTTTCATTTACAGAGTATTTTGCTATTTCACCCACTAGGAACAATTCATGCCATACAGTGCCGACAGAAACAGAGTATTTTCCTAAACTGAATTAACACACCCATTAGACGGCCGCCTGTTTCTTCCCATCCACCCGAGCACTGGTAGTACTGGAGGGGAGGAACAGAGGAGCCACAACCACTAGGAATACCTTCATCCAGGGAGAGACAGAAAGCACAAATTATTCCCTTGCTTTGAGCACTAATAGTGCTGAACTGATCATAGTCTTGAGTCTTGCCATTCAACCTTGCCTGAAATCACAACCAGTAGAGGCATTGGTAATGCAAACGGCTCACCGCCTCTGATCAGCCCGCCAAGCGTGGGGGATCAGTGGAGACTTATACCGAGTTCGTGCCAGCAAGTAGCTACTGGACTGACACTGTTAAATTGTTTCTCATCAAAGTGCACTACGTGTGTTTTTCAAGCAACGACACACTATGCCTTTCAAGGTAAGGCACTGCAAAAGGCATAGGTAGCAAAACCTAGCGTTTCTTGCTGCAAAACAGTGGTCTGCACTTTCCCCTCCCACGCAGGAAAGGCAGGCGGAACAGGACCACGCCGCCACACTCAGGCACCGAGCAGTTGCGACTGCTCCCGTGGTGATTGTACATTTTCCACTGCATACTCGTACCAGCCAAGAGTAACTTGACACCAAGGGTCAAAACCTCAACTTCATCAGCATCACGGAGGTCATCTGAGTAAGTCAGTAGCTAACGACTCTCGCCAGTCACTGACAAACCTGTACAAAACTGCACTATTAGTCTAGCATACAAATCCTAGGCGATCGTGCCAAGCAGACCTTAACCGGGCACGCGCCAAACCAAAGGGAATACACATCGCCTAGAAATTTAACCTTCATACCAGAAGATAGTTGAATATAATTTATATAGAGTATAATCCCACACTGTTAAGACCCCTTATAGTTTCCAGGAATAGAGTAGTTATTAAGGGATGGTCTTAATAGAGGGTTTAGAGACAGCGGTGGTGCAGTGGCTAGCGCACTCGCCTCCCACCTAGGCGATCTGGGTTCTATCCCCGGCAGGTACGCTCCCGGATTTTCGCATGTGGGAATCGTGCTGGACATTGCCGCTTGTTGGCGGGTTTTCTCGGGGTACTCCAGTTTCGCCCGCCCTTGAATTCCAGCACCGCTCCATCCTAGGGTCTCATTCCATGTCATGTTCAGGGACGACGGGCGTCTATGGCTCCCAGCTGGAAAGCCCATCACTCGGAGGGTGTTGCCTCACCCTGGGTCCACCCCCATACACTTTTATTATATAATAGAGGGTTTGCCAAATTTGACATACTTTGAACCACCTGACCCCTATACTTGAAAATGGGGGTTGTGTCTTGGATATGAACAGCTTGGAGTAGTATTAAACACAATGTATAGCATCTTATTTTTCTGCTGATTTCCCTCAAATTTACAAACTTTTTTTACAGAATTTTTTCAATTACACAAAAATGGGTATTTTAAAGAGAGATGGTGTTAATAAATGGCATTGCGACGGTGAGGTTCTACTGTATATATGTCTTTATTTTCCATATTAAATAAAGTATTTACTTTTGATAACAGTAAAACAATTTTAAAAAGATATCCTGTTTAGTAATTTTACTTAATTTTTCACCTCGTCTGTAAGTACTAAGTAAATAAAGAAGTTTCCTGTTTAATAGGTTTAAATATTTCAGTCCCTTTAGAAACTTTTTACTGAATTTAGGTCTTTCTATGTATTACAAAATGTGGAGAACATTGTTATAAGAATGTAAGTAGGATAAAGCAACTACGGTTTGTTGTTGTTGTTGTTGTTGTTGTTGTTGGTGGTGGTTGTTTTTTTTAAGCTTGTAATTTTGAGATATTAATATTTTTACATAAAAAATTATGTAACGTGGCTCACACCAAGACTATGATAACGTCAATAATTGTACTCATGCACATTTGAAAGATAAAAATATAGAGCACATTCTGTATTTAAATAATATGTGTTGCAAAGGCAAATGATATCAGAGAAGAAAAGAGGCAGAACACAATGATAGGTTTCACTTTCCTTCGCTTCACCACTTTTATACTCCCTTCCCGTTCACATCCACAATGCTGTCAAGTGTCAACCTCACGTCTCAAATTCTGTGTCATGGGAACAATGCATGAATCAGCTTACTGCGAGGTGCAGAAATTTTTCATTAGCAGAACTGTCTGCAAGAATACCCACACGTGACTTTTTCAGACAGATTTTGTATATAATAATTATATTTTCTATTATAAAGCAAACAAGTTAATAACATGAGCCAGGTTTTCATATACAAAAATTGTGTATACACCTCTACTGTTTCATGGAAGTCGAGAAGAAAAGAATTCAGAATATCAGCCAAGCAGGAAACAGATCTAATCTTGTACTAGGGTTATAGCCAGCGTCCTGACTGTTGTGCAGCTGTGGCTGCAGTGGGAGTGGGAAAGAGGGCTGCAAGTAGAGGGCTGCAAGTAGTCTGTCTGGCATGTTGCATATCAGAAGGCTTCACATTCTTAACACCACATAGGTGTAAGGGCAAGTGATTAGGCAGTGGCATTAATTCAACATTGAAAACGTGGAACTACTTTCTCGCCAACATTATCAACTTTACTGGTTGCATGCCAGTTCAGCATGCCTGTTAAAATATATGCCGGTAGAGACAGTGACATTTTTTCAAAGGTGGATTACAGAAGAGAGTCTACACTTGTCACATATGTAAGTAAAATAACGCTGCTACTTTTATTGCTGTTGTATGTGGATTAAGAAAAAATTCTCTATAATGTGTTTGAACAACAAGTATTAATATTATTATCAAGTAACAGGCCTGCAGCCTTCACTGATTAGTTACTTAATGCACCAAGTTAGTATCCTGCCTGCCTCAAAACTATAAAACTCCTTGGGCTGGACAAAATTCCCCCTTAAAAGGCCTCCACAGTGACAAATACAAACAGCATGGAAACATCACACAAATGAATATTAGAAGCAGTAAAACATACCCTCTTATAAAAACAATCTCTAAGTGGGGAGGGGGTGGTTGGGTAGTTAGGAGGATGGAAAGACAATAGATGAGGGGCATCTTCTTATCACTCAAGTGAGGAAAGGAGAATTTGCTGTATACCCTTAAAATTTGGGTTTTCATGCACCAAACTTTCTTTTTCAAATAATAAGATAACACATACAGAGTACGGCCAAATTTATCAAATTAAATTGAATCTAAAGCAAATCAGTGAAATAACTCAATTTAAAGTTCATTTTAGAAACCTGGATAAGACATATATGACATAAACATAACTGCTGGGTGAACCACATATGTAATAAAATCTTACACCCATGTGTTAAAAACATGCAAAGGAGTGTGTTAATACATGAAAAGGAAAATGAGGGAAAAAAACGCTAAATCTAAAGATGATGAAAATTACTTCACTGATAAACTAAACACCTGTACTTTAGTATTCCAACACACATGTTGCATGTTGCAATGTGGACACACTGATAAGATAAATGGCAATGTGCATTTTTACAATATTATTGTGGGTGGTTATGTTTGCTTAGTACTAGTACCATTACAAACACATGCTTCCTAGTACCATTGCAAACACATGCTTCCACAATGGTATTGATTGCTTCTCAAAAACAAACTGACGCATGACATATTTTCAACAGTGGTGATTTTAACGACTTCCACTCCATTCCTACATCAGTTTGTTGTGGAATTGGAAATTTACTTTGTCGCGTTAATGTGTGAGATTGTACTGTCTGCCTTGCTGATTGTTTTATTCACTGGCCCACCAAGACAATGCTTAAGACAGTGAGTTCTTTTACACCCCAATAGATAGCTCTAGTAGTAATTATTGCTTGTCCTTTGTTTTGCATCCCCTTCCAGCCGGCCGGTGACATCACAGAGGCAAGCCATACATTTACACCCCTGCTCTGTGACTACCTCTAGCACTAGTCTAATGGCACGAGCCAATCAGCATCGGGCAGCAGCCCAAAATTAATATAAAGCGGAGACGGACCACATCTCCATAGCAATCTTCGTTTCAGCAATTGTCGCTCGGACTTCACCAGATTGAACTCAACTCTTCCTAGCACTCGCTGCTCAGGAATCACCAGTTCTACGTTCGTTCTCGCACCAGTTGCTCAGGACAACACCCCGCTCATCGCTTAAGCTATGCTTGCGATAGGGTTAGGTTACGTTAGGAGCTCTCCGCTATGTACCCGGAAAACCCTATGACATCCTACAGTTAGACATATATGTACACGATCTCTCCTTAAAGTCTCTCCAAGGCTCAATCATGTAACGTACCTTGCTTAGTCATCTTGCTATGCATTAGCGATTACATTACGTTGTTTCATTCACACGTTAGTACAAAAATGCTAGAGTTTGTTGCCTAGACTACAGCAGCTCACACTGCATTCTCTTTTGTTGTGCGCTGGTCGCCTCTACCGGCCATCATAACTTGCACTTGTAGCTTTCTGGGCTGAAATTCACGCCGCTTACCAGGAGCTAGAGTGCATTCACCATGTGCTTATTTCCATTAAACGAAATAAAACGTGCGTCAGCTTTTACTTGGAGTACCTTCCTTTTAGACTTAGCATCCTTCCATAGTTACCCCACGTAACCGGTTTGCAGGTGATCCTGGGGAATTTTACTCAAACGAGCCTAACCCTATGTTTCCACCCAACACGCACTAGCGTTGACCACCCTTCCCCTCAAACCTCCGGGATTGATGGAGAGGAGGAGCCACATATGTACATTGTCCTTGGAACAGCTTGTCGGCTTGTTGTTCACTGACCTCCCTCGAGCAGACTCCACTGGAGAGACTTGTGTCGTTTAGGTTGGGAAGCCTGGGATAGGGCCACACACCCGTGTGTGTATCTGGACAAGGTGAGGCCTGACTTCCCTCGTGCACCGCAGTCTCCGCCAGACTTGGGAATAGGATGTCCACCTGTCCACTGTTGCACGTGGTGCCACGCGTATCACTGTACAAGGAGTCTGCAGACATGGTACAGCAGTAGGAGGCTAAATTCAAATTCCAATGCCCTATGCCCAAAGGAGAGGCTTGAAAGAAAGAGTTAGGCTGACACTCTTCGCATCTGGTAAAGCAAACAAATATCAACCTTCCCTGGTCATACAGCTAGCTAGTTTGTCACCTCAAGAACAGGTGCAAGCACTATGCCATTTACAAGCCCCTGTGGAAGTTCCAGTGCCCAGCGACCTCTTCCCACCACCTGAGAATGGCCCTGTCGGTCAAACGCAGAGTATCTGCACCAGCCTGATCAACCTCCAACATCAGTAATAGCCTAGTTAGTCACTGCTATCCTTCATCCCATAACTCTGCCAAAGCCACAGGTTATTGATAGTCCGAACTCTGTACCAGAAGTAGTCACACCTTCCTCAAGTGCTACTCTATCCAAACGTCACCCAGGTATATCCAAGGCAGTAGTGGCACCTAGACGCAGAATCGTGTTGCATACATCCAATTTCATGCCCTGTCGCATATCCAGTTTTGTACAAAACTAAACCCACCTGTGCACATAGTATCGCCTGGTTCAGCAACTAGACAAAAGGTCCGGACGCCCACTACGAAGACAATATAGTGAGTATATAATCCCGGTACATCAGCATCAAGTAGAGGAGCAATGCACGAGTCATCTTTTTCTGGCGCTACTAATGTGGGGCAATGACTGTCGAAGTTGCAAAAGACAGTGCAATTGAGCCAGCCACAACTGTCAATTCCATGCATACGGAGCCCAGAACAATTAGACTTCATGGGGTCACAGAAAAACACCCCGTGGCACCCACCAATATAGCCAGAATGTCGAATGAAGCCCATAGTGAGCATGAGTTTGAAGACGTCACTCTGTCAGAAGTTGGCAAAATCACTGTTCACATCCAGGACGTCCCGGAACGGGGACCTACCGCATACAATGCGCCCACTGTCACCTCTGGCACCACTACACCTGCCTCGGCTAGGAAGACACGCCACGGTAAACCGACATCTACAAGATGTGATCCCGTGGAGAGACAGTAATACTGCTTGGTTACCGGATATTTCCTGACATGCCTTCTCTCTACTACGTAGTATTAAAACCCGAGGAAGGGTCAAACCTGCATGTTGTTTCACAAGAGCACAGAGAATCTATTCAACTCGAGCGGACGATTCCTGCACGTAAAACCACTAGTATTCCAAGCGGCAGCGTATTACATCAGCCTCCCTGAAGTACCCGGCAAACAGTGTCTCGCTACACCTGCTGAAGATGGCAGAGCACCGCAGTGAGCCTGAAGCCATATGCTGAGCACACGAGGGTGTTCTCCCACCCTGCTCGCTCCAGGCAGACGTCACACCTCCCACCCCAGCCCGGCACGCACCTGTCATTGAGACACATATAAGGCCATACGCGAACGAGGCCAGCAGTTATCGTCTCCAGTAACTCGCCTCAACACTTAGTGTGCTAGGGCTCTCTACTGATCTAGGCCCTCACGGTCCTCTCAAAGAACTTCCAGTTCTTCAACTACCACCAGTGGCTGTCTGCAGCCGCCACCTTCCAGAGACTTCAAACACCTTCTGCAATCACCAGCTATCAGAAACTCTTCACCTACCAGAAGACAACGACCATACTTAACACTTCCGTTGCCAATCCTCCTGGGTCAACAGCCACCACTACTTGCTAGTAGTTAGCATCTCTTCTAGACAATGCCATACGTTTAGTTGCGTAGTATTTAGTTTTGATGTCCTTTCTATCTTTAGTAGCTTCAGGAGCGGGTCACCTCCACCCATTATTTGCGTAGCATTACTTCTGTATACACTCTGCTTGGTTATAGTACGAATCACCCAGTATTTATTATAACAATAAATACTAGTTCTGTTACCTTATCCGAGAGTACTTTTGTCCTAGAGGTAAACCCTTCTTCTCACTGAAATTCGGACTTCAGGAGGAGCAAGCAAGAGACCGGACTGTTTACTATAATGAAATCAGAGTAGGACAACAGACCCCCATCAGGAGCCTGTCTGTTACCACACACACAACCTCATCTTTTGACGCCCACCCATTCTGTATGCTCCAGTGTACAGAAAGTAGAGCCTCAACCACTAAGTACACACCCCACCGAGGCAGGACAGCCATCTCAGGTTGTATTACTGCCGGACCACCGGAGGATGCTGGCAGGGTATTTGCCTGGGTCTGGAGGCCCTACATTTTTGGACTAAACATGGCAGTAGTAAGAATGTGGTCTTACGTCAGGTTGTATTACTGCTGGACCACCGGAGGATGCTGGCAGGGTATTTGCCTGGGTCTGGAGGCCCTACCTTTTTGGACTAAACACTTCAGTAGTAGGAATGTGGTCTTACAACCCGCAGCTCCATATTCGAGTACCAGTTACCAGCACTGACTGGAGTTAGGGATCCCACCATCAACCACTGTCTGCTTACACTCTAGCCAAGGTAATTGTCAAATGCTTGCTGCTACCGAAGGGATATTAAGTGTTGTTCTGCCTCTATGGCATTCAATGCCAGGCACGGGGATCAGAGAGAGGTAAAAAAGGCAGAGTTTACCACTGCCAAGCAGGTGTGTGCCGCCAACCTTTTCACTCCGAGTCTTGAAACTCCACGGGGCCAAGCTCAAGCCACCCGTCATGCAGAGAGACCGACTTCCCCCATTGAGACTTATGTTTACTTCCCAAACCTCACTAGGATGAACAGCGGGTACCATCCAGTGATTTGGGCTCTGGTTACTGGGAGTGACACCAGCATCGGGATTGCTAACCCTGATTTTGGCAGCTGGGAAGGCAACCAGTGAAATCGTCAGTACCTACCCGACCACTACAGCAGCTGCATGGCCAGTGAGACAACGAAGGCAACAGAGTTAAACCAGGCCTCTTGCAGCACCTCTGCTTAGCAGAAACCGACTGCTCAGAACCCTGGTAAGTCAGCATTGCCCAAGCGCGTTAATGTTCCTGTTCACCATATTGCCAGACCTGTTGAACCAAACTTTGTGCCTGGCAGACAGCCAACGTGGCTAGTGTTAGTTTCCAGTAAGAGGTCCAGTTAAGTAACCTAGGAATAGTGTAGTGCGCAACTGATCAAGCGCCAACCAAAAAACACTGACACTAAGACAGTTAAGCGACATACGTCAGTATATAAATAACTTCAAGTTCTTCAACATCTTCATTTGAATCATTTGGTGCAAAAATATTACTGATCTGAATTCCATGGACCATAGCAATATTAATTAATGAACAATGACCTGCATTCTGGGAGCTTGCTCACTCATATTCTCTTGATTATCTTAGTAATTTTCAGGACCATCACCTCTAAAATCCTCAATATTTGGACTAAAAACTGTTTTCTATATCTGTTTGTAGGCTACTGTACAGTTAGTATGTCTGAAATTTTATGCAAGATAAAAATTACATTTCAAATGCTGCAAAGAATTTAAAAAATACTGATTTTATAAGCAGGAAAAGAAAATTTGAACATTGTTACATGCAGGAAATGAAACTATTAAGCCTTATGGGGAAATTGTTGGACCACGGAATAATGGTGTTATATGCAGGAAAATGTTAACTTATACGTGAGAATGTTATAACAGGATTCTACTGTAATTGTAAGCCTAAAGTGCTGTGTGTCTCAGGTCTTGCTTGAGCCTGCAGGGTGAGCAGATCACTGGGAAGGAACCAGGTGAACAGACTGGTAAAAAAACTGAGGTATGGTTTACGGGTTTGTAATGAACAAACCACAATTCCAGCCTGTGCCCAGGACACCCTAAGGACAGAGTAACCTGACTGCCAAAAAGATCTAAGTCTGGTGTAGGTATGCAGGGTGAGAGCAACCCCTGACAGACTACTTGGCAGCCAACACGGTTGTGCTAGCACGATGGTACGGAATCCCTATCTTTAGTCCAGCAGGAGCATCTCGAGAAAGACAGGAAAGGTAGGGGTACTGCTAAGGGGAGACTCGATGGGGATCATGGAAATCATCCGTGGCATGTCACATATGAAGAGTGTGTGCAATAATAATGCATCAAATTTGGTTATGATGATAATTCGCTATACCATAAATTAATTTTACTATCACCTGTCTTTATAGCATTCTTCCACTGTATGTAGATTTACCCCAGCTAGGGGGAGAAGCAAAAAAAAAGTTTATCAAATCAAAACACAGGGAACTCTACATGAACAAAAACGTGTATTTCTTGTCCTGTAGTATCTACGAAAAATGCACACCCTAAATTCCACTTGCATTATTCTGCTGCATCACACTCTCCTTTCTCTATTAGATCTGATGTCTTGCTCTTCCTCCATGGTGGCAGGCCACTGAGGAGTGGTAGACATGCCACAAGCTCACCCGTAGAAATGCCACCACCACTACATACATCCACCAAGCCTAACTCTTATTGTACAGATAGTCCTTACACGTTCTATAAAAGGAAAACTGTATAGCTGAATACAAAACAATAGTAAAGAAAATACTTCCCTTTCACAGAGACTTTAACTATAAAACATTCTAAAAGTATAAATTCTAATACTATAACTAAGCTATTTAAACGAGAACTAGCTAACATTTGTAGATCCTAGAATACTTTTCACATACCTTCAAATTCAGGAATCCACGCAACAGTGAGCCATACAACAAAAGTTCTGAGGGTCCTATTTCCAAGTCAACATTAACTTTATCTGGGGTCATAGAAGTTGGGTCAAATTTCTGGGAACCATCCTGCAATCAGAAACAAAGTTTGGTTTCATGCAAGCATTAAGCATGGCCAAAACAAGTATAAAATGTGATTATTGTTGTGTCTTCCTGATGTTTCAATATTGTTTCAGTAAAAAGAAGAAGCCAGCACAGGAGAATACATTCTATTTCACTTATTTTATATTAACATGTATCAAACATCTAGTCTGTCTCCTTTTAAAAACTTCCTGCATTCCTAACTTTTAAGGAAACTGATCTACACACTAAACAAGTCAAAATGACACATTAATTAGAAAAAAACGGCTTTGCTTCATACACCCGCATTTCTCAAAGCCCACTGGACGGAGTCCGAACTGTATAATTACTACCAGGGTGGCTACAGGATATTCCCTGGTTGCGGGGAATATTACAGACATGCCAGAATTATACTTTTCATTATCAGCGCAGTCAGTAAGCAAGGCCTAGCCCCCATTCGAGAAGACATCAAGTTTGAATAAGCTAGCAGGCACATCACCGCTGCCACCTCTGAGCGAGCAGATAATTGAAGGGCACACCGAGAGATAGCGCCAGCAATGCTCCAGTACTACAATGGCCATCAGCAGACAGCCATTCACTACGCCCACAGACAAGTGCACATCGCACCCCCCCTCCTAGGCCGGTGATATATGTACTCGTGCACCGGCCAATCTCATCAGTAGCACCTGGCTCTTCTCAGAACCACTTCAGCCCGGCAGTTCGCTTTACCATCTCGTGCACTGGAGCTCTCTGACCTCTATGTCGCCTAGACACCCAGAAGCTCTTCAGCACCGTCACCGCCAGCATCCAGATCTTCCAGAAGCCATAACCCTGTTAAGCTTTTAGAAGACATCAGCTCTCCCAGCAATGGCTACCCCACGTTCCATTCAGGAAGTGGGACCCATAAGTCCCTTCAAAACATACACAGCATAGACAGGGAATGTTAATTTAGCTACCTTAGTCGAAACTGCCACCCTTTAGTTTAGAACCAAGTCCCCCTTCACCTGGAATAGTTTAGTCTATTACCGTATTTACCAGACAGGAAGATGACCACGAATCCAAGACGACCCCTTCCTAAAAATATATTTTTGGGAGGACAATATTTAAATCTGAATTCAAGACTACTCCTGTGAAATGCTGAAAAAATTATTTAGGTTGAAAGTATTTTTGCAAGAATTTATGACAAACCCTTCCAGAAAAAATGGTATTATATGAATAATATGATATATTTTATTTACTTTTAAAGAAAAGCTAATCACAATGAAAAGATACGTGTAACCTGACTGTATAGTAGCAGCATCTTTCTTACACTGTAAAACTTTTGTGGGTGTTATATATTCATGACTTCAGCCATTTTGCTTCCCCGCAAAACATTTCCTCTTTAGGGACATCAGATAAAGGGACCCCTGTCAAAGTTGACAGGTACAGTCTCCGCACTACAAAAATACATACAACCATAGGAGACATGGTATTTAAGCATGAAAAGCCTGTGTCAAAATCATCTATCTCATGTCACACCAATTTTGGAGGACTAACTGCTACCTGAGTAAAAAACTATTAACAGAAGCCCATAGTAATTTTGTGTATGTAACACAAACTTAAATACTAGGTTTTGAATTGAAGACGACCCCAAATTGTAGATGACCCCTTATTTTTTCTATTCCTTTTCTGTAAAAAAAAAATCTTCATTTCGAGTAAATACGGTATTACCATTCAGATCAAGATAGTCAGGAGATAGTAGGGCCACCATGTTTTATTCCTCTTCGAATAAACACGTTCCTATCATACACTGATTTCTCATTTCCTTGAGTAAATCAAGAATCCTAGTAAACACAATGCCCCCTCAGAGTGGAGCAGGAGATCTGGATTCAAACTCTATATTTTGCAGCCTAGTGTAGGACTGCGAGCTCCCTTCAGGGACTCGTACATCAGTAAACACACACCTTCGATAGCCCCCATTCGGTGAACCCTGTGCATCCAATGGTTGAGCCACATACCACGTGAGTTGCAGGAGGGAGCGTTTGGTTGGTTCTGGGTTAAGCCTGTCTGCCCTAGGACTACACCCTTCGAAGTCATTGGAACGACTCCGAGAAAACCCGCTCTCCAACAACAGCACCGTTTGTGTTGCCGGTTGGAGTAAAGGTTAGGCTCAGAGTCGGCCCAGTTGCCAAGATGGCAGATCACTATTAGTCAGGGAACTGCATGTTGCCTGCTCCTATCTGCCGAGGCAAAGTTTTGCACCCTCATGCCTTTTACCGAGAGGGGTGGGAACGACTTAAAGGAAAGGAAGGCAACCAATAACTACAAAGCTACCTGGAGCTGTACCCAGACCAATAAGACACTTAGCAAAGACACGCCCCGGAAACAAGCTCACACTGACCATAAATTGGTGGGGCTTCACCCCCCGCTCCCTCCCCTTCTCTGTTCTCAGCTCTCTGGGAGGTGCCAGGAATGCCACACCCAGTCGCCGTCACCATACGTCGGGGAGAGAAGGTTCTCTTGGAACTGGCCTGTCCCTGGTTCAGCATCTGCCGCTACCCCTGCCTGCCGAGAGCCACCAGCAGCAGCATTTCCAGCCACAGCAACTTGTGGGGGCCATATAGCTCCGCCAGCAGCCGACCCTCATCCAACAAGTCCGCAGCGCCGCTTAGCCATCCCAGTGTCAGCGTAAGTAAGCCACGACCTCAGGACACACCACCCAACCCATAGCCAAACCAATCACTGACTTAGTGCCAAGCAGGCAATCAACACAGCCAACACTTTATATAGGTCGGGCCCCTATGCCAAAATAATTCTTGCAACTAACCACCTTAAACAAGTGCTACAGACCTGCACTAATAAAGTCACCACTTTTACTGTATCGTCTCTTTAATCTGAGCCCCAGAGCATCAAGCATCGACACCATGAATTTGCTAACAAAATTTACAATAGTAACCATTTTGCACTCATGTGATCTAATACCTGTTTAAATGCTTTGTATGTATCAGTATGCATGATAAAACACTCACCTAACAAACTGTGTTACAATAAGTAAGTAGTAATGTTTTTAATAAGTACCAAACATTTCCATTATCAGTTTTCCAAACAAAACACCAAAAAATTTGGAGGGACATTTGAAAACAAATGTAAATGTCTGTTTCGCTGCAAACACTATTTGAAATCCCTCAAAACAGCAAGCAAAGACAGGTAACTCCAGATTAGTGAATTTGTACGAAATACTTTGCATCAACAACATAGAAATGTGTATACCAGTATTGTAAATAGTTTTATCAATACATGCAATACTCATTTTAGTTTTTCCGTCAAAAGTAACAACAGTACAAACATCTTCATTATATTTCATATTTTGCAAAAAGTTACCAATAAGCCTATTTTCCTCTACATGGATGAAAATAGTTTTGATGAACTTCTTAAAAGTGATGATTGTTGGTAGGCCTTGATGTTTTGCCAACAGATATCACTACAAATGGAACCAGAAACACATGCAACACTAGTGAGAGAGTTACATATGCACACATGCCTTAACTAGGACTCTAAATCAGAACCCCTCATACTGTAAGCCGGCATGTAACCAACTATATTACAGACAATGGGTTAGGATTACAAGTATCATCTTCAATTGTAATCAGTCTAACATTTTGGAAGACAGGATTTACTAACCTGAAATATTGCTACAAAGTGATTTTTGTGAGTTAATTTTTCGTTAGGAAGCCCTTAATTTCTCTGGGAAGCTTTTAATGTTTTGTTATTTAGTATTAGGTTATTTGATTATTTTTCTTTAGGTTTTAGCATTTTTAATTATTTTGCTTGGTTAGGTTCATTCCTCTTTTTTTTTTTGTTCGGATGCGAGTCCTCCTTTTGTAGTGTTTTGGTAATAATCTAATTGTTTTATTTTCATTCACGTTTTGGATATAATTTTGGAAAGTCATTTTGCTTTTGTTTTAGTGTTCATGTACTTAGGACCTTATTGACCTCAACATAGTAGTCACGGTTTCGTTTGGATTTTAACTTGTAATGTATTTTTAACCATTTTTTTAAATTTATTATTCTTTTAAATCTATTTTTGGAGTTCAGGTGTTATAATTTATTCTGTTGAAATGGTTAGGATATTAGGTTAGGATGTTAGGTCACTTATATTGTCTTACTGGGAATACTCCTTAAGTTAGCTGTGGAAAATTTTACGGTCAGTGTAGCACATTTTTTTTCATACTAGTCACAAACTGAGATCACCCTCAGCACTCTTTGTGCCTGCTGCAGCTGTGCATGTTTTTCTTTCATCGCCGCGTCATTAGAGATTTCAATAATCTGTTTTGAGAACTGTTTTTTGTGTTGCACGGGTGCACGATGTTGAACACTTAAGGGCAATGGTGCACCAACAAAATTGGTCAAAATAATTAATTTACTTTGATTTGTTTTAATGAGACAGCAAAAGTATAAAATTTTTTAGCAATTCCATACAAAATTTAATGAAAAAAAAAATTTCTAATGAAGTTATAGTTAAATTTATCAATTTTTTATTATTCTATCAAATTTGATAAACCAAAAGGCTCTATAGGGTGACTTTAGAAGACATGTTGAGACATTTTATATTGTATTAAAATTAATTATGAAAATGTAAGCATAGCTAGTTTTGAATTGTCGGAATTTAAATTTTCATAAATTAGTCGTTATGTGAAAACATAAACTTTGGGAGTAAGTAGATATTATATTTAACTATCAGTTATAGTTACATTGTATCTCAGGCTCGAGTTTGTGCTTTAAAATTTCATATATTTTTTTAATAGTTACAATATGTCTTAAAATTCACGAGTTTCAAGTGATGATAGATAGTAGCATGTGAAATGGATTAGTACAAAGTGCTCAGAGCACCGGATAGTGGCGAGACAGCGCGACTGGTTACCGAACCCTCTCACACACTTGTCTCACTATCCTCCGGCCTTTCACTCCTCCCCATTCTTTCAAGTCGAACCACCTCACTTCACCCCCCAACCCTACTGTTTGTCGAGTGAAGTATTTCTTCCTTCCTGTCTAACCATTTTCATCCTACCCTCTGTTGAAAGGGAGACAGTAGTTGGACGAGCAAAGGAGGAAAGCTTTTGGAGTAACTCAAAGCTCGCTGTAATACTTTTTAATTTTCCTGGTTTTTCGTAAATAAGCGCGTATCAGTTAAATTTTCTCTGAAGACCTGAGTTTTTATATGGTAAATAATTATGCAGGCAGAGCTCGAAAAAGAAATACGAAGTCGAAATGTAAGCCTGCATTACATGTTACGAATGTGTTTATTGGCATAAGGTGGTTAAAATTTACCAAATGCCATGGATAAAAAGCAGTATTCTATTATAGGCACGCTTGTTTGTTAAGTACGGAGGACTAGAGGTTGTGATGAAGACACTACATATTTCTCTCACATTATGGATTTGTACTTGTAAGAAAATTATCCAAAAAATATAGTAAAGAAAATTATTTTGCATGTAAAAATTTTGTTTACAGCTCCAATAAACAAAAGTGTGAAATGAGAAACTTTACATAAATTGTACGAGTTAGTAGTGTTCTTTCAAACTTAAGTATGTGCATGCAAAAGGTATTTAGGCAATTTCTACTCTCAATAAGAAAAAACTACCAAAACATAAAACATTTCAACATAGTTCTAGTGTATAAAAAATGTGCACTTGATAAATAAAGCGGAAAATATACCAGTAATGTTATGAAAACGGAAATCTCTTATTCAATACATTTCCGAATTTATTCACTAATACCAAGTAACATGTTTATTACTTTATACAGATTATTCATCGTCGATTAGCAATAAAATGCAACAAAAACCAGCCATAAATTGGGGAAGTGATTTTTGAATAACCCGAACCCACTAGTATTGCATCCAAGGACCTTTAAGATATTTAACTGATCCTTTAGACATCTGCGAAGCTTCGAAAGTTACGAATACGAATTGAATATTTAAAAATTAGCTTCAAAATATTAAATTAAATCAACACTGGAAAAAATTGAAACAGTAAAATTTGGAGGTTATGTCTGTAAAACATCTAGCTGCTTTTTAAATTACATATATCGCTTCCCAACACATATATTCAATAAAGATCTGGTCACATATAATAGAGTCATCTGTTTTACGCGGCATATGAAATTGCGAAATTATCGCAGAAATCCATTTATAGCCGCGAAATTACCACGAAAATAACGTATTTCTCCACATAATCAATATATTATCTAATAGAATCAATTATTACACATTTCTGCGATAATTATCGTGAGAATTGCGATATACTTCGCAGTTTTCGAGATATATTGCAAATAATACGATATATGTTGCAAGTATACGATATCTATTGTGACAAATTCGAAATTTATTGTAATATTGCCCAACAAGAGCAGTGTCTGAAATGGCCAAATTGGGGAATTAGGGTTTAGGAATTTAGGGTGGATGATTTCGAATGGCTTGTAAGAGTGCTAGATACGACAAAGTTGGAAACTACCTTTTGGAATTTCAACATTATTTTGTTTGAGACCCATAACTTAGTCCCAAGCATTTTCACATAACTCCGTTGTCTTGTGAATAACTGATATTTCTTTCTATCCTACATAAATCTTCTCATTTCTTTGCTCCCTACAATTAACATTCCATTTCAAATAACAACAGATCGCCTTTATTTTTGCCAATTTTAATACAACATACGAACTATATTTTAATATAACTTCATGTAGATCCCTGATTTTCCACTTTTCACATGCATGTATTCTGCAGCGTTTCAAGATGGTAAATACTGGCGTTTCCACCCCAATGAAGGAAATAAAAGGTAAATAAACAACAGCAGACGATTTTAGGACCTATTTGGGGATTTAGTGTGTTATTTCACCTTAGTAAATTTCAACCCCAAATCCCAAATATTTAGGGTCTAAACTAGGTCATTTGGTCGATTTAGTAACCTAAATAATGGTCTCGTAGCCGTTTTGGACACGGCTAAACAGTAACAAGGTGACACTAAACAAAGGTGCCGGACGTGTGTAGTAATAATGATTTTAACAGTATTTGACCATAAAGTATTTTCTCGCAAGGGGTTTTATGTATTTAACAAAGTCAATAAAATACTTACATATAGGCAAATTTTGTAATGTACGAATAGAATGGGCTAGAAAGGGTACTTGTCTAAAGCACATCTAGGGCAGTGCTATTCATATGAAAAACAAAGCTTTGAGGATTGAAGTGAAAGCTGTGAAACATGTTCAGGGTACATTGACGTCTGGTGTAAAATGTCAAATTTGTCTTACACATCTTGTTTCCCGGTCGAAAAATGTGAAAGTTGAAAAACAAGAATTTGTTTTGTCAACAACCCGTGCTTTCATGGAAGCATGGGAAAGCATTGGGAAAAGTTGATCACCCAAAGTTACGCGAGTGGATGAATAAGTACATTGCAGGTATTAAAAATTGTTTGTATTGACGCATGCCTTACTGCTGCGCAACGCGCCTATGCACCCTATGGGCAACTTCACCCCAAAAACGAGCAAGGAAGAGCTCAGGCCAAATCACAACAGTGGCAGAATAACATCCACGTACCAGCAGAGTTGAATCCACGTGAGGGACAACCTCGGTCACACTCATCATTAACACGTTTAATTATAAAAATTTACTGCTGCCCAAATTCTGACATGCGGTCGCCAACCACTTGAACCAAGATTGTTTACTCGATGAGCCACTGACCAGAGATAACAGAGAAGGAAATTACAAGAAACACAATGGAATCGCAGCACCTCTGCGTCCTGTGACGTCACCACCGCAGAGCCTCGAGCGGAGGTTGAAAATCTATCGCCAGCCTTGACACAGGGTGATAGGGAATACACGGTGCAGCCGCAACCCTGTGATAAAACATCCCTGCGGAGAAAGGCTATCATCCCCTGCACCCCCGGAAGAGCACTGAAGCACAGATTTTGGACTATATATAAGGAGGCTCAGAAACACCTCTAGCCAGAGTTCACCAGCTCACCGGCCGCATGTGTCAGCGAGATCTCCCTGGTTTGACCAAGACCTCCTCTCCTCTCCTAGCCTACAAAAGACTCTACCTGCAGCTTGCGAGGGCTCTACCCGCAGCTCGAGAAGGCTTCTCCTAAACAAGTCCAACCGCAACTCCTTCAAGACGCTCCCGAAATAACCTCAATGTCCAAACCCAGCACCTCTTTACCCCAGTCTCTCCTTGACTCCACGGTATTAGGTCGTCGCGACGTCCCCTCTGGACAACCAACCCGCAAACACCCGTTAATTCCGTAAGTCTCAGAATAGATTATTTTTACGTAAGATTCGTCCAGGCTCACCTTCACCTGTGTAAAGAGACTAAGTACCGTATTGGTCTAAATAAAAGGTAACCGTTTTTATATAAGCGAGAGATGCGAAAATCGGCAGTAGCCTTATTTTTTCACAATAGATGTGTGGCGGCGCAAACATTAGTTCCAGGCCAAAAACTGAACTGCACATGCCACGGTGGCCGCATACCCTTGAGAAGGTCATTGACAGGCTGGCAGCTGTGATGTGCGCTAGCGACTTGTTTTTTTGTTCCAGCATGCTGCTTTGTTTATGTTTTTCGTTAATGTTAATTTTAATGCAATAAATTTCAACTGTGTGACATCTAGTGTTAGTAAAACAGAAAGTTAAAATACGGTATTGACTTTAATGTGATTCATTACCATTGTGACATTTGCTACTTGTAAATTATGGTAAACAGTGAAAATGAACAAACACACGCCAGTGGAACAGCGGAAAACAAGTGCTAGACAAATAAACAGTGGTTGTAGGAGGAGTTATGATGCCAACTTTAAATTGTTGGTCGTAAATGAAGCTGTACGGACCAACAATTGTACTGCTACATGTAAGAACAAAATCACAGAAAATAATGTCCAGCGGTGGCGTAAGGATTACGACAGGCTGCAAAGTGCTCATTCAACACAGAAGGCGTTCTGAGGACCAAAAAAAGGACGTTTTTCCGAAGTTGATGAACGTGTAGTTCTGTTTGTCAGAGCAAAACATGACAAGGGAAAACCAATCACACGGGAAATAATGGTGATGAAAGCTACTGAAGTGGCAGCAGAATTGGATGTTCCGAGGGCAGAGTTCAAGACCAGTATTGGATGGTACAGAAGAATGATGAGAAGGTTTGGGCTTACACTGCGGCGTACAAGAACTGTTTGGCAAAAATTGCCAGTAATTTTGATGAGAAACTTATGTCCTTTCAAAGGTACATAATTAAAATTCGGAAGGAACAAAAGTATCTCCTGTCTGAAATAGGAAATGCTGACCAAACAGCTGTATATTTTTATATGCCTGGGTCAACAACAACAGTGGACAATGTGGGGGCAAAATCTGTGAGAACACTGTCTACAGGCAATGAAAAACAAAGGGTGCCAGTTATACTAACTGTGTTAGCAGGTGGAAGGAAGCTGCTTCCCTACATAATTTTGAAAAGGAAGACAAAGGCAAGGGAAAAGCCACCAAATGTCATCCTTAGAGTTCACGAGAAGGGATGGATGGATGGACTCTTCCATGGTCCTAGACCAGGAGCATTACAGGGCCAGAGAGGCATGCTTGTTTTGGACTCGTTCTGTAACCATGTTACTACAGAGCTGAAAGCTTTTTTACAGAAGGAAAAGACAGACTTGGCGATAATACCAGGTGAGATGACCTCCCAACTGCTAGTTCTGGATGTGGCAGTTAACAAGCCATTCAAAGACAAAATGAGAGCTTTGTAAAATGACTGGCTTCTCTGTGACAACCATCCCTTGACACCATCAGGGAAAATAAAAAAGCCATCAGTCACACAACTCTGTGCTTGGATTTCAGCAGCATGGCAGAGCATTTCTCCCGAGAGCATTGTGAAAGGCTTCAAAAAAGCTGGATCTCCAATGCTCTGGATTGTACAGAAGATGACTATCTGTGGCAGGATGTCAGTGACGAGGTAAGTGGTACTTCTGAAGAAGGAAGCTGCTCTGAATATGACAATGCAGCTACATCAGAATAATACAAGTGGGAAAACTCCTGGTGCAATACTTATAATCGTAAATTTTTTTCTTTTATTCTTTTGACTGTAGAGGTAGGCCATACTAACTGTTTTTCAAATACCAGTATGTTTGGGATATACATTGTTTTACATCAGGATACACAAAAACGAATCACTAAAAAAAAGATAGGCCTAATATATTTTCTTATTAATTTCTACCAAAATAGGGTTTTACATTTGTCTGGGCCCATAAAACTGCAGGTCACCTTATATTCAGACCAATAAAGTAATTTGAATAATTATTACGCTAATTAGAGTGTACGCTGAACCAGGATTCCTCATTGTTTTCCTTGACGTAAGAATACACTTTACGTCAAACTTAATTTAGTTGACGTCATTATTTCTTACTACCCTTTCATGTTACTGCTAATTGAAATAGTTGTGCTTCTTAACACCCATCTGCGGATTAGGTGTGAACGTGCCGAACTCTAAAGGAGACGGGGCATGAAGAAGACGTATAGTCTGAAAAGGAAATACTGAAGCTCCTGGAGGTCTGGTGCTCCCTCGCCTACTTGCAGCAGCGCTCAACTCTCTCCTGCACAACCTGCTGTCAGTGCATTGGGCGTGTCTGGAGAAAACATACCCCAGGACTGTACGTCAGCAGGAGTGAAGGCAGGCTGGAAGAGGCTGGATTGGCCGTACAACATGTAGGCCTTTAAAAAGAGAAGTAATCTTTGTTTTTTAACTGTAGTTTTTTTGTAGGGGCTCAAGTACACAGCATACACTTTTTAAGGATTTTTTTTAGAAGTTAAAGTTATGGGATCTCTGTGCAATTTATTGTAACTTCGCTGAGGAGGATTTGATTTTTGTTTGTTTTATTGAATATGTGATGCTTTAAGGAAACATTGACGTAACATTAGCCCTGTTAGGTTGGTAGGTCAGGGCAATTATTGCATATAATGTAAGTGAAACTGTTGAGACTTTTTATTTGAGTTAACAGAAGTCTTCCCCCATCGATAAATTTGTGTGCCGATATAGTCACGAACTTTAAGATATAACACAGTATAAGGGATAAGACTTTATGTTAGTAGAAAAATTGTGGTCATTTGCTAAAAGAGGAAACTCTGATATGAATAGTCGAGTGTAGAAATTGCATTTAAATTTGAAATGAATTTATAAAAATATGTTTATTTGCTCTAATTTTAATAACGATAAGTAACAGAAACAATTTATAAAGAACGTTCTGTTCCGTTCCGGTCCGTTTTGTTCGTTCGTTCATTCGTTCAATCATTCATTTATTTAAAGTCATTTTAATGTCAAAAAAAAAAAAAAAGCAGCTTCTAAATTTTTTTTATAAAAAAATGTTAACCTCATTTACTAACTTTTATTGTAGAAATTCTTTCTGAAATTATTACTTTTGAATATTTGTATACAACTTAAGAGACATTTACATTTCTGATGTTAATTCATTTTGACTAATTCATCTTCTGTTATTTCTTAAACAAACTAATTTAGTAAAATTTATAACTTGACAACTATCTTCTTTCATTTTTTGAGTGTTAGACTTTTCCTTATTTATCTGAAATAACTAAAATTAATTATTTGTTTTATTACTGCATTTACTGGATATCATTGGTGCTTTGTCAATTTCAAACAATTTAAAATTAATAACGTAAGTTTATGTAATTAATCTACTCTTATGTATATTGTTTAATCCGACATCAGTTTCACCTGCTCAAAGTTCCTGACATCTATTTTCACCTCTCCCTATAAAGCGAGTGCGATAACTATTCTGAGTTCCAGCAGTCAGTCAACTAAATTTATTCTAGTTTAGGGCATTTCAGGAAGGCCAATGTAAGTCCTGATAGTGGAGCTGCCCTCGCTGTTACTACAAAAGTTGGCAGACGTAATTATAGATGTACATTCTTGTTCAAGCCACGATGTTTATTTGATGCCTAAACGTTATTGTAGCAGTTTTATTTATGTTTTGTGGATGCTATGATGAAAAAGACGCGTCTAGTAGTTTTGAGGTTTAGAAAGGTTTTGTATGTTTAAGAGTTGTTGATTTTTGTCAACCGTTGAGGTAACCACATGTTTGCAGGTTCTTGTGGAACCATTTGTAGTTGCTGATAGTTGAGTCGCCAAGTGTGCAGAAGTTATTGAATTGAAGATTGAAGTGATGAATTACGGTATTACGTTTCTAGAGAACCCTAATCCCCATCCCCCAACCCCTACTCCAATGTTTGACGACTTTGTAGCTAGATGTAAAGTTACAGTATTTCCCCTTATTTCTTTTTCGCTACATTCCTTTGCTTTTTCCACCCCCACCACAATTTGGTGGAGGTAAAGGGTAGTGGTCATTTCTGCCTAGAATTCTTTTCAAAATGTATTTTTAAGGTATTTTAAGGACTTTTTCTAAATTCATTCTTTTTTCTAGCCTGTACTAGCCAGCGGTACACAGGTTTCACTGACATAAATATGGAACATAAGTGTTTGTTAACTACTTATAACCAGATTAGTTCTTTTTTTCGTGTATTTTTTTTATGTGTTAGTTTTCAGTTATGCATTTCACTTAGCTGCAGATGCCCTACTGGAAGCCAATTAGATTAATTTAATGTTGGCACCGTGTAGCCTTGTAGACATAGAAATCACGTAGTCGTTAAGTTGGTTGCAGTAATGGTATTAGCAGCTCATCATGTTTTAAGACTTTAAGTAAATGCAACATTTTTCTCTTTGTCGAGGTCAAAAGATAAAAGAAAATCTTAACTACATGCTGTGGTGAAAATTCCCCATAAATCCAAGATGACGCGGTCGGATCCCCCTTACTCAACAGTTGTGAGGTTTCCCAGTAGAAGTTTAATATTGGACGTAAAGTAGTCATGAATTGATTATTCACTTTGAAATATGAGTCTGTTTAATTAGCAAAGCAAAACTCTGATGAACACTGTCACATGTCGTTTTCATTAATAATTCTTGGTGCCTTGTTTTAGTATTAATTATATCAAACATTGACATCCTGCATTGTAATGCCTACCATGACAAGAATGGAAGTTCCAGCCAGCAGAGATTGTATTATTCACCAGCCCACCAAAGACATGCACCTCAAGGCAGTGAGTACTACTAACTACCGCTAGATGGCACCTCTAGTATGTTTAGTCATTTGTCTTCCATTCTCCCAGCCAGCTGGTGACATCACGTCAGAGAGCTATGCTTTTTGCCACCTCCCGCACAGCGGCCACCCTTCGTCCAAGAGACGCCAGCCAATGATCGCTGAGGCAGCCATCCGGCAGAGTATAAATACATGGTCAGAATTTGACTAAGGAGCAGTCTTCAGTTTTCCACCGCACTCGCTGCCGGAACTGACCAGCCTGACAGACTTCACCGCACCAGCTGCCGAAGATCTCGCCTGCTTCGTTCCTCGCTATACCTTCCTTGCTTCACTGCACCTTTGTGTCAGAAGAAATACCTTTTCTTAAGGTCCAGTGTTGGGACCTATCCTATCATATCCTGCTAGTAATACAAGCATCGTGCCAAACTGATAACCACAACATCGTCTAACCACACTAGACACTGTAACCCCCTCTGGGCAACAATGGTGTAGGGAGTCAGTTATAGTTTTTATTTGTTTTCACAGCACTAGACTACCCCGTCCTGTTTAGCTTAGAAACAGGTCACCTCTACCTGTCTTGTGTAGGATCAGATTCCCCATAAGCTCATGATAAACATAGGAGGTAGTGCATCACCTCGTTTACTTCCAGTTGTATGGAATAAAATTGAATTGTTCAGATACCGATACTTGGTATTGGTATCGGCCGATACTTAACCTTTTTCCAATATATCGGTATCAGGCATGGTATCGGGCAGATACATTAGTATCGGTTATAGACAATGAAGTAGGGTTATTAGTCAAAATTCAAACCATCGAACCTGCTTGAACCGAAAGTCAGTGTCCAACAAGCATTTTCTGTGGTCCCGACCATATTCCTATGCTAATAATGCTAAAAAAGTCAGTTTTTGCCAAACACAAAATTTAATTTTATCTAAATCAACTGAACAAAAATTTCTGTAGCATCACCGAAAATTACATGCTCTGATCACTAAACGACGCAGTATTAACAATAGACATACAAAGTTGGTATACAATCAATACATTGTCAACATTTACAAGTAATACTAATAGAAATCACAAATAAAATAAATTTTCAACACACATTGTTTTGCTTACATCTCGCTGCCCTGCATTTAGTCCTATTTATGTAATTTACCACTTCCGAAATAACTTGTCGAGTCGGGATGCCGCACTTAACTTGTACTTTGTAACATAAAATAATACATAATAACAACAGATGTCTCACACTACACATGGTGTATTTAGTGAGCACGAAATCCAGAAAAATAAATAAATAAATGTGGGAACACAGTACATATGTATAAGAAATCTGTACACTAGAATTTTATTAGATTATCAACAAACAATTTCAATGTTTTTGACCCGCAGCCATGTTGGTAACAATTAGCAAGAAGCAGCAGTGCCATATTTTCCAGATATTGAATCGCGATGCAACGTTGCCAACACACGCAAGTTTTTTACTGTACTTGATTATTTTTTCATGAAAATAATGAATGCATTATGTATAAAAATGTAACTAATAAATATGTCCAGAAAGTTAGAAGGATGCAACGCAAAATTAAGGAAACCCTATTCATTGCACTTTATTAATAACTATTCAAGTTGTACATGAGAAAAAAGTTTTGCTGCTGTACAAGAGAAAGATATCTTGCATAGTCCACATAGCCGCTGCCGCCACCGCACCACAAGTATACATTGACAAGACACCATTTTGTGTAACATGTTGCAGTAGTTTTGCTTTCTAAAGTCACGTGACCATCTGTGGAATAGTAGTCGTGCGACATTTATTTGTAAACATTGCAACATAATAAAAGTTTTCTGTCACAAATGTTTTGTAGTGGAGAAATTAAGTTGGTATTTATTATGTTTGTACGGAATCGTAACTTAAAGCCTAGTACACACAGGCATCTTTCTTAAACAAGAATGTGAAAATAAAGATGAACAAGAAACTGAAAACGGAAGTGCCTACTAGCTAGTATACACGGAATTGTGTAATTCATACACACGAGACTCTAGAAAGTGGAGGTTTCATATCAACTATATATGCTTTGGAAGCAGTTTTTGGAGTCGTGGGGGTCATTTGTGCATTATCAATAGCATCTGCCATAAAAAGGAATAAAATATTTAGTCCAATCAGACATATTTCTAGCAATAAATATACACACATGTAGAATATCTACAATCATTCACAGAAAAAAAAAAACTATTTTTTTTAATTCGTACACAGAATTATTTACCATAGTGGGACTGTTAAACATTTTATAGCATTAAAAACATTAACATAACTGCTTAGTGCCAACATCAACAAAATAAGTGCTTTGTTTACATTCAACTTGTACAAGAAAGATGGTGAAAAATAGGATCATCCCTATATGGCACTACATACAAGCTCTTCTGTGCTCGTAACTAGCATACTCGGCGGCCATTCACACTATGCAAATCACGGTGCATAAGACAGTGCTCACTTTCTTGTGCACGAAAGATGCCCATATGTACTAGGTTTAAAAATTTTCACAGGAATACAAAATTTAGTGTGACCTATACATGGAATATTATTTATCCCTATTTTTTTTTTTTTTAACTTCTGATGCTGCTTATACACTCCAATATACCTATATTATGGGCATAGGTGGAGAATTTTCATCTTGCTGTGCTATTGGTGGCAGTAATATTGGGAAAATATCTTTTAATTTTTATTATTTCTCATATTTCTGCACAATAATTGTGAGCTGGCACAAGAAACAAACGGAAGGGCATTCGTGTCAGGGTATCGGTAATGGAACTAGGGTATTGGCAATGGTATCGGGAATCAGTATCAGTATCAGAAAACATTGTATAGGAAAAACTCTAGAATAAACATTGAGTCCAAACCGATCCATAAGTACCATGTTCCTGTAGAATTTGCACCTATCTTAGTTGACATCATCCTTGAGAGAAAAGCAGGTGATCCCACAAACAATACTCAATCGAGCCAAGACACACTTTGCTAAAACCAAACACCACCAGCTGCGGCCAGCCTTTCTACATACTCCGGTAGGTCAAATGGCAGAGCCCCAGCACAGGTACACAGTTTTCAGACAGGCTTGTCAGTTCAGTGCTCGTCCTTTCCACCACACCTTTGTGCTGGATACGTTCCCTGGATTGAGAAGATGCGGCTGAAACCAACACCCACATGTAGGGACTGCAGAAGGCGAGGTGTGACTTGCAATACTTAGGGGCAAGCTTTTGTGGTGTTATTTTAAGGCACAAAATTTTTTTTTTCAAAATACCTGATTTCGGTGTTATCGGTTTTATTATGAAAGTCTTCAAAATTCAAACGTCATAACTAAAATTCTGCATTATTAGAGCCGACATTGTACTGTGTTATTTTAATGCAAATTTTATTGTTAAAAGTTGTTGATAATTTAATCTGATATGCATATTTTCATTACATTTTTTAATATTTATGCAATTGCTTAAACAAGAGAAAACTATTTATTTGAACAAAGGTAACACAGAGCATTACCATAGGTTAAAAAAATAACTTTTTAAAGGTTTTGTTTCTTCATAACTTGGATGTTGAGTTTCCTCAACAGTGGATTTTTTGTTACAGTCTTACACGAATAGCTTGGATATTTTTATAGAGAAAAAACATTTAATACTGGAAATAAAATTATTTTTATAATTGTTTTTACAATTTTGCTATTCTAATTAAATGACCTTTTCTCATCCACTTGCTATTCAATATTTACTGCTGTTATTCACACAGCCATTATGACAACAGCTTAAATTTTTTTTTTCCCCCATCATCTGAAAACATAAATTATTCTTATCATCATTCTGTTTATCTATTTTTGGATAGAGATTTTTGGTCATGGTTTCCCAGACAAAATTATATATGTAGGCAAAATTTAATTTATTTTGTGTTTTAACTGAAATTTTGTTGTTTGGCGGTGTATCACTTGCATTTGTATTTGGTTGTGTATTAACTTGCATTTCTGTGTTATTTCGGTTTTATCGCTATTCACCATATAATCTTGGCTCTACCCCAATACTCATCGCACCTTTGTGCCAAGTGCTGCAATAAGGTGTCTGACTGTCGGCAGCCGCTCATGTGGCTCAACACTATAGAGAGACACAAGACCTGCCTTTCGTCTCACGGACGTGAGGGTGTGTTGTGAACTCCAAATGCCTTTGTCCAAACGTAGTGGACTCAATGAGAAAGTTAAGCAGGAGTTAATTTCCTATGGGCATTTACAAGATCTGACCCCCGCCCTCGTCACCGCCATTGGACAGCTCGTTCCCAAAGAACAAGCCCAAGCTCCGCGACATGTACTAGTCCCCGTCACACCAGAGAAACTGAGGGATCTGTTCCAGGGTCCAACTCGCTTACGTCAGGAGGTACACCCATGGCTTCTAGAATACCTCAATCAGCCTGATTAGCAGCTGACAGCTTCCATCGTGTACCTCGCACCTGTTGCTCTGTCACCAAAGACACAAACAACAGCTTACAACTAACACATTCAAGAACCCACAGCATCCACAAGCACAGCCATTCTGGCAAAAAACCTGTCCAAGTACCAGTAATCGCAGTCGCCCAGGTATGCTGCTCAAAGCACAGATCCTCAAGCGGAAGATTGCATTGGCAGAACCTAACTTCATGCCCTGCCTTAAAACTACCAGACCAGTTCTTTACACTGGGCGACCCCCAATACCCCATAGGGACTGAATTATACAAAAACCCCCACCAGAATAGTGTGTGCCTGATTTAGCACCACACTAAAACCTACCTCTACCTGAAGTAGTATTCTCCCAGTCGACAGAGCATCACGCATCAATTAGATCATTCTGGATTGTTCAGAACAATGTGTAATATGTTACTGTAATAAATAAATGTCACAAGGCCACCTGGATAATATGGAAAATGGTTCCCAGGAGCAATAATATACACATCTGAGAGTTGATTTAATCTTACTATTTACACAACAATTAAACTGAACAAAAAAAAATTGGAAAAACCCACCTGAGTCCAGTGTAAGGCTGGGGACTTGCGACAACGTGGAATTCTAATGGGAGAGAGGAGAATCTCTTCCTTCTCTGGTGTTGTAATATTTGCCTGTGGTGGAGGGCCCAAGGGTGGTGCTGGATGATACGTGTAATTAATACACAGAGCGACAATAGGAACTGCCCAGCAGTCAACCCATCCACTGCTGCTTCAAACATATCAACTTGCTTACAACATCGATGATAAACACTACAATAAGCATTTAACAGATTGCAATAAAAATTCAGAACCATCCAAATGTTTCAAAACTGAGAGGCCATTCAAGTTATACAAAAATAATTTCTCATGCAAACTAATGTAAACTTTGTAACTTCAATAAGTTTTTTAAAATTACTGAATGAATTATGATCTATAACTCACTACAAATTGCCTTTACCTTCTTTGGCATACGTTTCTCCACTTCCTCTGGATAGCTCCTTTTGGTTTTACATTACCATCTCGTCCCAATACTTTGGCATTAAGGTCCAAAGCTAATAGGACACTGTGACTAGAAGAAACTTCTGGTAAGTACAGTGCGAGATCAACACTTTCTCCCTGAAAAAAGAATATAGTACTTGTTTACTTCTTACATCTGCATAAACATATGTAATTTATCAAATCATAAAACATTCCTGTAAAGATACAATAATACAACATCTATGAAAATAGTTTACTAACGTTTGTTTGCAAAGCATTAAAAAACTCCTTTTTGAAACATCCGCATCTTAAACTTATCCAAAAATAAACGTTAAATTCAACATGATCTTGTAATCAAAGGAGAACATAAATTACCTGAATCCAAAAGTGGAGAGGGATAGTAACTGGTAGGAAATCTTTGAATGGCAGATCAAAAGACAGATCAAACAGCTCGCCACAGAATGCTATATGAGCTAGAACAAACAATGCATTTTCATTACTTTTCCTTAACACTACACTGTGAATACAGCTAAATCATTACACACAATATAATGTAAAAGGAAAACTAGTTAACAGCACTACAACAATCATTATTTTCTTTTATTTATAGTGACACAAGGCACATCCTTGCACTTTGCGCATGCGCACACTACATTTTAACTTTGCCCTATCTTCAATTTACTGCACTCATATGGGCACGTCACACAGCAACAGTTCAATTAATCACATGCCTACGGGGTTCAATAATACAAGATTACAGACACATGGTTAAATAAAAAAAATACTGTCCACCCAAAGCCACCATGCGGTGGCCTACTTCCCTCCCAAGAGATTGTACTGCTCGACTAGTCATCAATGTTCAGCTAACAGAGAAGCTAGTTCCCAGGGTTGCTGCCGGATTGCAGCACCCCGCCTACAAGGATGCCACAGCCACCAAAGCCTCAAACCGAGGCAATACACATGTCAACAGCCTCCAACGGATGAGATAAGAAAGTGTGGCGCTGCCTCCAAGCCTCTTTAAAAGACCCCTGTGGAGCTAGGTTAGCCACACCCCCTCCCCCGCCACCCGCCGTCAATCTACAAATCAAAGATTTTGGTATACAAGGAGGTGCTAATTCCTGGCAGAGGAGAGTTCGTCGGCCCTCCTGCCTGAATAAAGCAGAGGGCATCAGTCTGAATAAGACTAAGGATCCAAAAGTCATCAGCCTCTCCAGCTTGAGTAAAGCCGAGAGTACCACCAGGGAAAGTGGTAACTACCCTGACCTCACAGTCTGTACAAGACTTGAGCAGATCTACTCAAGGGTTCTGACTGACCACTAGGCCACTCATGCCGGTGATATCATAGTAAAAGTCTCTGGACTAAGGTGTGCTACACTTACCACTCCCAGTCTGCAAAGACTGGAGATTGTCTGACAAAGCATCTTTGCAAAATCCCTCGTGACGGATTACGGTCTCTGAAGACACATCCAGAAAATACGTCAGTAGCACCCGGACGACACCACTATGCCAGCATCCAGAGGTATTACGACATCCCCACCTTTTCCCTAACCGGCAAATCACTTCCTTTCCCACCCACAGTAGCAGGTTGTGCCGACGTCCCATCTGGACTAAATCCCCCTGGCTTTAATCATTTATTATTTATGCAGGTCGCCTTCACCTGCTATAAAATTACTAACACCCAATTAATTAAGAGAGGAGAAATATGCATCCCAACTTTTTCCTAATGTATGAAATAAATACGTTACAGTGTGACAAATTTTTGATCGTTTCTTTTACCTTTCATGCAATATTGACTATTTTAACTGGGTCCTAAATGAATAATTGTCTCTCTCACTTAAATGTACAGATGGAATTAATAATCCTGGATTATCCCCTGCCTCAGCAAGGCCGAATTATCTGAGGTTCATTTCAGGACGTCCAAACCTCCAGCGGGAAGAACTCTCAAAACAATAAGACTGATGTTATTGCCTCCCTCTCAATCCCAGCCTGAACATTGCCAGATCTGAATCTGGCTGCTGACTTGTGTTTTGAGAATTTATCTTTACATATTTGATCAAAGGACCACACTTGTGACCGAACCTCACTTTTCGGTTGGGCACTCTCACTGAGAGCAACATGCGGAGCAGAGATCCCTGGATTACTCCCCACTTGAACAAGGCCAGATTAAGATTATTCTTGGAACACTCTGAGCCACCCAGTTTTCATGCGGGATTCGACCCCAGGAACACAGGCCTATCTATTATCCCCTACTTCAGTCCCAGCATCAGAAAGGCCAGACATGGGAAGCATTGGATATCGCATAATGATTTGTAGAGAACACTAAGTTATACGTGCTATTTTTGTAGAAATGCATACAGTAACAAAGCGAAAACACACTAACTAACAAAGCCTAGCACAATGAGCTTTACAAAGGGAATTAGATGCTTTAGTGTTATTCCGACCGATAAAACTAGCTATCCCAGAACATCCAGGGTTCGAGGAAATTGTACAGGATGGAATAAATTGGCCCTATCACAAGATTGACTATTTTGGTTATTCAGTCCCTGCTCCTCCTGTACCTGAACCAAGTACCTCTTCTTGGTTGGCTCGGACAGCACAAACCACTGACCCCACATGCCAAGTGCGCACGGCAGCCCAAAAAATCATTACCATCTGCCACCCCCTCATGTTTCTAACCACTGCAAAATAGTAGCCATGACCCCTGAATTTGACCCAATCGCAAACCAACTCAACGCCAAAAAACAGAGTCTGAAAATTCTACTTAAGTCAGACTCTCCTCTATTATAACGTTCCTGTATCAAGACAGCTAGTGTCACACTTTTTGACAACCTTCACGGTAAGCAGGATCAAACTACCTGGAAGGGAGAATTATTTGATCAAACTTACCCTGGGGTTTGATTCCCCTCCCCCTCTCAACAAAGTCTCTCGGTTGGAAGGGTTTAATCCCAAACATTCCCGCACGGGAAGATCCCTGACCCAGCCAGGTAACCAGATTACATACCCTTTCAACATTCCAGGTGAGACGCAATCGCTTCAAACACCGGGAGCGGAATCAGCATACCAAATTAATTTTGTTTAGGGAAGACTTTATCCTACTTTCATATCACCTTCATAAAAGAAGAAAAACTAAGTTCAAGTCAGGGAAGGCCTCATACCCCCTCCCCTTCCCGAATGCATCAATTGGCGCCCAAACTTGGACATTAGTGCAAATAGCTCGGCCTTGGCTGTTAGACCCCAAGACAGTCCCACCCTCTCCATCCACCCCTTTTATCGTGTACACGTACTGGACTTTGGGGAATCCGTTATAAACATTGCGTGGTACTCAACAACCTTTCACCAATCATGTCTGGGTCAGAACAAAGCCCTCATGAAGCCCACGAGGCAAAGGCACACACCAGTAATCTCCTTGAAATCGGCACGAGATATTAAGTAGTTAACTGTACCGGCACAGGTATGCACTCTTTCCAATGCGCTAATTGCCAATGACAATTTTGCTACGCTAGTCTGGGTTGGGAAGATACCCCTCATTCTACCGAGTGCTTGAAATTCCACTGCAAACAAAGGCAGATAGTACTCTGCAACTGGCCTGAGTGTGGTGGCCAGGATAGACACAATATACATTGTTTAATGTGTGCGGCCAAGTATCATCACCGGTGTATAGACTGGCCGGACGAGAGGATCACTCACCCTGGTCAAGTATACCAGTGTGATGTTTGCCAATGTAAGCTAATACACCGACCGTCGAACCCAGGACTGAGGCTAAGCCTGGACCTCCCTCCACACAACTGAAGCCCAACTCCCAGTATTTTGCGGTCACCATCAGGAAGACCCTCTCACGTTTTTAAACAATTGCAAATGGGAGTTGAGAGAACTGCAAATCCCTATCAAACAGTGGGTAGAAAGGGCACGCCACCAAGTGTTAGATAAGGCTAATCAGTGGTGGGAGAAATATGGAGAATTTATAACGGAGTGTGGTCAATTACGATCCTGACTTTCTAACACACTTTACAGGAAACAAGGTGGTCTCAAACCTAACAACGGATTTCCACACTCGAACCCAGCACTCTGAGGAGGAAGCCGAAATATTTATCCGCCAAAATATTTTTCCGCCGAAAGAATAAATAAATAGGTGGATATACCCCACAGAAGGCGAACAACAGTGGGTGCGAAGTATTACGTGCTCTCTCCGCCCCTCCCTTCGCAACCTTCTGCTGATACCTTGACCGCAAATGGTTGACGAATTAGTGAAAAGGGCAAGGGATCTGAAACGAAACAACAGAGCACAGTCCCAGCTAGACATCCCGGCATGCATCTCCAAGGTTGCGGGCCCAGCCTCTTCCCCCAGACCACCAGCTGTGTATGGCTCACCTCCTCCTCAACCCACCACCCCCTTACCAAGCTGTCGGTAATGCCCGGGCTGGCATTTAAACATGAACTCCCCAACCCAGCAAGGGCAAGGAAGAGGTACCCCTCCCCATAGACCGCCAGACCTGCAGTCTTGCGGAAATAATGCTAGAATTCCACCTTAATTGGGATGCACACAGTGCCATCTAATCTACCCAGCCAAGAGAAGGACTCCTCAAACTTAGACAATTAAGTCTAACTCCGAATCGCCAAATGACCTTTCCCCGGGAACACCGCCCCGAAAGGAAGGCCACTCTACCCAAGGAATCCCTAAGAAAATCACTACAATGCAACAAAGCCCCGAATTCTGAACCCCAGGAACGCGGTCTGAGAGCATTAACACTCTCTTCTTAAGGGGGTTCAGTTCTGCCGGGGTGCAGGAGCTTTGCCGATATACAGAACTGGCCTTGTGGCTACTCGGCAGGGCACAAAATCTTGACTTATCAAAGCAAGTTTATGTATGGCAGCTGCAAGGCTACCTGGGTTGAGTTTCAACAAGGTAGAAATGTTCCGGGGTACAGGTGTTGTAGGAGGAGCTGGTGATGTAGGTTGTTGTTTCCTGAGGTCTGTAGATAGACGGTGGCAGAAGTACACTTGGTATTAGGTGAGCAATCACAGGAGTAGGTAGCGAGTCTGGCTTTCTCAAGTACTTGACGATGCACTCTGGGTATGCTGCAGGTCCAGAGCATGTAGGAGGTGTAAACAGATGCCGTAGCACACAAATTTCTCTTGGCTCTTACAAGTGTCTGAGAGATTGCGCCTGTTCTCTAAGTGGACGGCTAGCTATCTGCCTAACTAGAGAGGGTTGAATTTTGAGAGCTCGACCCGATGCAACAAGTGTTTTCCTGATGATCTCCTTCAATCCCCTCCTTTTGGCAAAAGGAATCAGGAGGAGATTATAACTTACCCCACCAAGCTGTATTGTACCCGCAAGTTTTTGCTTGTATGAAAGTTACATTTGTCACCGCTAGGGCGTGTGACCTGATAGCCGTCTGACCACTTTGGGGGTTACATGAACCCAGTAGATTTCCTCTCCGGGCAGAAGTAATCACCAAACCAGTAACAGTTTCACAGACAATTTACCTATGAAAGCATTTCTGTTCCCACAATGCAAGATTGGTGGAAGGGAAGGCTAGTGCTAGTGTCTGAACTGTGCTCAAAATAACTGTAAAGTTCCGTTTGCTTAAGTCCCCTGTAAATACCTGCAAGTACGTGACAAGAGTAACTACAAGGTACTACAACTACATGGAAGGTACTCAAGTTAAAGATCACACACATTTTATTTTCAAGAAAATAAACACGTGGTGATAGCACTCTAGCTTCAGACCTGTAACACGGGCTTCAAACCACAAAATCTATAGTTAGGGTGGTCGGCAGAGGCGTCCGACACAAAAAGGGTGCATCGAGACATACTGTACCAGATTTTCTCTTGCTTGATGTGTACGTGTTATAGGAAATTACATAGCAATATTGCTGACACTGCCTTGAAAACTAAGCATGAACATGACAGGATAATAGCATTGACAAAGACTAGGATGGTGTTACGACGTGAATTTTGAGGTTAATTTTTTTTTTTTTTTTTTATGTTTTTTAGTTAGTTAGTTTTTTTTTTGTTAAGCACTATGTTTGGAGTGGCATTTTGGTAAGCACCTTCTCATTTTTGTTCGAAAGCCCTACATTTTATGACACAGGAATCATATCCCTTTGTTTTCTGTTTAGATCTAGGCCTACTCCTAAATGATTGTGCTTTTAGTATTTTCATATGACGTTCCTTTCCCTTGGAGGTTCGTTTAGGGACTTAGGCTGTTTTGGTTGGGTTAACCCCTCATTACTAGTTCATTATGTTTGATAAGAAACACGTGTTGTCTTTTTCTTTTTTTTTATAAGTAAGGTGGTGAGAAATAATTTCATGATTGATTAGTTCAAAATTTGTTTTTGGGGAAGTCACTGCCTAAAGTCATTTGATGTTTAGTTTTTAGTTGGAAAGTTAACTGAGAATGTCTCTTTTAGAATTCATTCCTTTAATTTTAAATAGTTTTTCTTGTTTGGACAGATATTCATAATTTGCCAACTTTATACGTTTCGTTTTTATTTCATTTTTCTTTTAAGGTTAGATCATTTAAGGTATGTTGGAATTGAATTAGAAAACAGTTACTTTAATTTTTTCTGTTTATCCTTTAGCATAAAGGATTTTTATTTTTGACTGCCGAGGTTCTTAAGGAACTGAGGTCACTTGTTATTTTTCATTTCAAAGAGTTTGATCATCACCACATGAATAAGCAGACTACCTCTGAAGTGACGGCAGTTGGCCGTATTTTCCTCGGCCAAGGTCCGGGTTATTATCTCCCTTTCAGCAGTTCGTAATAATTGTTATCTTCTGCTCGTTCGAAGCACCAGGTGCAACTGCGAGCTGCGACGACAATTTCCTTGGTAAAGCCGAGGATGTTGTTATTATGAGTTCCCTTCGCTGGTAGGCTTGTAAGGATTGGAAGGGGAAAGGAGAGTGTGGCTTCGAGCTATCGATGTATTGATCATGACGGTGGCGGGCTCTGATTGGCCTGCCATGACGTCAGCCTGGCTCTTGACGTCAGGCGAGGCAGCTAGTGGTTTGACAAGTAGTTGCTGACATTACGGACTGAGGGAGGGAGTTGATAGCGGACAGCTGTTGTGAGTGGAGCTCTTGGCGCAGGTGGGCAGCCCAGGAGGAGGCTGCAATGTCAAAATAAAGCTAAGCATTCCTTGAAAATCTTTGTTTTTGTATTTGGTCAGGACATTCTGCCCTGCTTCGCAGGAAGAATGGCCCTGCCATGCCTTTAAATAGTTAGTCTTTTAGTAAACAAGGTCTTAGTCGCTAGAGGGCGATGTAGTATGCCTCATGCGAGGTGCATGAGTGTACGAGGTGTTGAGAGACCAGGGCAGCAACAATAAAGGTAAATATGTATAACTCATCAGCACTGGCCGAGAGGCGATTGGGGTTTGGTTTCTTTTATTTCAAATAATTATCATTGTCTTGGGATGGAATCTTTGTATTTGCAGTTCTGTTGTTTTACAAACCTCGTAGGGAAAATTTAAATGTAATGTTTTGGGTAGCAGTGGCTCTGCAGGTTGTTGGGTTCGTCGGTGGCAGAGTTGTGTGGGTACTACTGCAACGAAGAAAACAGGGGTCTAGGTTATTTTTCACAATAATTTTCTTTTGACAAGTTCCTCCCTTAAGAAAAATTTCAGACATTAACTTTTTTTTTTTTTTTTATTAAATCTTGTTCTAGCCAATCTATATATAAAATTAATAATTCTATAGCACACTTAAATAAAGTAACTTCAAGTTGCCTTTTTGTGGGAATTGCTTTTAAGTCCTACGGGGCAAAAGGTTGAGCACTATGGCTATAGCTAATTTAAGATAGGGCTTTTACGAATATTTTGATGCACTGATTGAAAATAATTTTTGTTAAGGTATCTTCAATTTGAGAAACGATTCCTGTTCGCCCTACAGCAAATTCTTCAATTTCTTGAAAGGGGGCATTCTACCCCAAATACATTTGAGCATAACATCATTATAATTTTTTTTCTGATTGTTTATTAAATTGGGTAATAATAATTAATGAGATGTGACCTAACTGTTCTATTTAAAAACATATCTGTTTAATGAAGCATAGCTTTAAAAGTTTAATATATATGTTATGTGCTATTTTTATTATAATCTTCGTTTTTTTATATACATTTTTGTTAATTTAAATTAAACCCTCTTTTTTTTTATTCTTTGGTTTCTTGCTAGTTGGTAAGACCCTGCACTTTCTTTTTTTTTTCTATGGTAACTTTCATCATCTCTCAGATAATTTGTCTGTTCTGGTTTATAGGTTTAAGGAAATATAATTTATGGGCAATTTATTTGTTGTTTCTGTGTCAGAGTCTGACCTGAATCCTGTTGCATGCTGAGCAATTAAACCTCTCTCCCCCTTACCTTTCCTTACTCCTTGTTTACTTTTGGTTTAAATGATCCTTTTCTGGTTTTAAAGTATGTGTTTAGGGTACAGGGTATCATGCTGGCCCTGCTGAGTAAAAGTTACAGCATGTGGTGGAGGCTTCGCAGGTTATATTTTGGTGTTGGCTCATTTTCTTAATTTTTTTAAGTCTAAATCTTATCCTTCACTCTCCCTACCTTCTCCCCCATAACAATAGGGACTACTACTATCACAAGTGATGAAAGGGGGTTGAGGGTTGCGGGGTACGTAGCGGAATATCTCCTAACTGACATAAGCCTATCTTACCACAAGCTTTCTGTTGTTGACCATCGACAAGGGGATGTGTTCCGAACAGCACGTGCTAGAACGATGGCAACAATACAATAAATGACGTGTCAACTGGTGTGAGCCTGAGCAACGTGTGCTAAGCACAATGGCGGTTAAGCTAAGCTTAGAAACGGGGTATCAGATCAGATCCAGAGTGGTGGCTGCTGGGATTTATGGCTGTCAATTTAATTGGATTCGAGCAATTCGTGCTCGAAACAACAACTACTGTCAATCTGATCACTTCCCAAATGACGCGCGCTGGGAAGGAAGACTGGTGTAGAGACGCGGGCCGTCTCACCTTTTATACTCATCGTAGGTCGCTGCCCATCGCTCATTAGCTGGTGCCACTAGGGCAAGGGGAAGTCGCTGAGCGAAGGATGCGAATGCATGACATGCCTCTGTGGCTTCACTGGCCGGGTGGAGGGGGATGCAAAACAAAAGACAAACAATAGTACTACTAGGGCGATCTAGCGGGGAGTAAATTAACTCGCTTGTCTTCTTAGCATAATTACGGTGGACCAGTGAATAGTAAAAGCTGCAAAGTAGACAGTAAAATATCACTTTCAGATGTAATAATTTTAAGCTTCAAACTCCATGCAAAATACTTGAGGGATGGAGCTGAAGTCGTTAAAACTAATATCTCAAAAAGCATCGTGCATCACGTTCATAAGTTCATGTTGACCACTTTTCTCTATCTGTGATTAACAATCACCAACTATTTGGACACATAGTAAC
Organism: Dryococelus australis; assembly: GCA_029891345.1. Classification (NCBI taxonomy): domain Eukaryota; kingdom Metazoa; phylum Arthropoda; class Insecta; order Phasmatodea; family Phasmatidae; genus Dryococelus; species Dryococelus australis. The sequence continues at coordinate 116,159,331 of CM056994.1, forward strand.
TACCAGTGGCTATGATAAAATCAACAATACTATATATCGTCTCTACATTTCTTTTCTATGAGCATTAGGTGATGATCTATTTGTACAACCGTAAGGAGAATTTAGTTATAGCTCAAATGAATTTCTGAGGCAGCTCATATGTTAAGAGCAATAATCGTTTTAATATTCTCATTGGTAACAATTATTAATTAGTAAATGATTTATGCCAGTTCTTTGTCAAATTTCACATTTTTAGGTCTGGTCACACCCAGCTAATTCATACTTACCAATCATGCATGTCACTTGCAGTACTCTGACATCTTTACTTCTGTTAAAATAAATTCAATATTTGATAGAACTAAAAAAATTACAATATTTCCTTAGCTCCAAGTATAGCGAAACTCAAAAACCTGAAACACAGCGAATATATACAAAAATTGTCACATGCTCGGCCTATACCAGTTTCTCTCGCCTGATAAAGAAACACAGAGCTGGCAACTAGCGAATACTGATGCAACAAGGACTTGTATAATACAAGCTGTTGTTCATAAACAATAGGTATTGACTCTCAAATATTTTCCAGTCACTTTGCTTGGATTAATTCCAGAATTTGTAATAATTTTATTCTAGTACACAGCTTAAAAAAAAAAACACAACACAACTTTTTTTCTGTTCTCACGTCACCATGCAGCCTTCTAAAATGTGTCGCTATAGACCCAGGCCTAGTTAACTTAATGGGAAATCCGGCCCTGCAAATGGCACAAGACAGCATAATTTCTGTGACACTCAAAGCAAGCCTTTTTAAACAAGAATCATATAGTTTTTAAAATATCCGAAACTTATAAGCAGTTTACAAACAGCAAATAAAGTAATGAAAAATTTATATTTACTCTTTGAGAATACTTACCATTTTCTTGGTTCTGTGATGAGCAGTCAATCCAATTGAATTCATTACAAAGTGTTATGATTTCAAACTCCTTTAGCAACAGTGTCAGTTTCCATGTATATGGAACAAAATGTAGCAAGTCTGGTTGTGACTTGCTTGCCCAATCATTTATCATATCTGAATTGAAAAATTGTCAACATTACTTTCTTTAAACACACATCATATCTCAACATAAAGTACATAAACCACAGTGAAAAATAAAAAAATGCAACTACTGTATAATCATGAAGGCAAGGAAATTCCCTGATTATCACAAATGGCAAACAAAAAAAACTGTTCACCCAGTTAATCTGCTTGAATTCTGAAATCTCTTCCATCACAGGTGATTTCCTCTGTGTTAAACAACTGATCTGTCAGGCAGCGGGAAACTGTATTTCAAACTGAAAAGGGCACTTTCCAAAGTGGTCAGTTCTGTAGTTGAACTTTGTTCTCTGAATCGTTGTTCATGAATGAATTCTGTAATATAATTTTAACGTCATATGTTTATAAACATTTTTAATACGAATTCATAATTATTAAATATTGATACACTGAAGGGTTAAAATGAATTGAACTTCTGTTCCATTAGGTATTTTACAATCATCATTTTAGAGAGTTTCTAGCTATTATGACGTCGTTCTAAATGATTATCAATTAATTACTCATACATGAAATTCTAATGTGTGCCACTCTTTAAATGCTGCAAGCACAGCATCGAAGCCCATTATCAATCACCATTACCACTCGTCAATACATAACTATAACGGCAGAGTGTCTGTCCCCTATACAAGTGTTAAAACTGACGCATACCCCTTTTGGGTCTTATTGGTTAAGAGGTTTGGATGCTGACCACCCTCTTAGTTTTTATGGGTGAAAGGGGAATCAAACCCCAGAGTGAGGTGAAGTGATATTAATTCCCTCCCAGGGAGATTCACTCTCCCCATAAATAAGGCTGTCAAAACGCGGGATGCCAGCGGTCCCAGGAATATGAATGAGTATCAGTCTGTGATTATTCGAGTGTGATGATGGCGGTGGACGATCTGGTCGAGGTGACTGGATTTATCTGCAGCGGCCTCATTGGCCGGCGTGTGGGAATAAAGTTGGCCAGGGTTTGTTTTCTGCATGGTTTGGGGACGATCTTCAGTAGGAGTCAAACCCGGACTATTTTCCAGGATGCCAACTTTATGGTGCAGAAGTTCAGCAGTTCTTCCGTGGGTGGGTGTCAAACCCGTATCAATTTGCCAGAGGCTAATTTAATTATGCTAGAGTGGGCTGGGGTTTCCTGAACAGGTGGTAACGGGTGGTCCGGAGTATGTGTAGGCGATGCAGTCTTGGGTTGTTCCAGGGGAGTATCCTCCTGATCGTCATCTGGTGGATACCAGCCTAGCTCACGCTTTAGTGGGCTCTCTTGTATAGGTGGTATTATTGTTTCATAACACAGAGGCAGGTTAGCAGGTTCACTAGGTAACAACTCTATTGGATTTGAATTGGCTATTAGACTATCAGTAGTAGGCTGTCTACCTCGGGTGCGTCTCTCATGGTGCATCTGGCGGTTCCTAATTCCGCCGTGTTTGTGGTGCATTAATATTAAGGCTGTCTGCCTTTCTGTGAACATTGCAGTCCTAGGTGAGTTAACTTTACAATCATTCCCAAGGACCAGCCGTGTGATGGGCAGTCAAGGTATAGAGTCGTACGTCGAGCAATGGCTGAGGGTGCACTGGAAACCTAGAAGCAGCTGTGTGCCCCTTTCGGGCTTAAATGCCAATCCCTTCAGGCCCCATCTCCTGTGGAGTCCAGCACACCTCACAACTGTTTACTGAGGTGTCTAATTATTGCACAACAAATTTGCACACTTTGCAGGCCACGGGAGAGGAGAGAGAGTCTTCGCAGACTGAGTTAAGCTCACAGACCTCTTCGGGCGGCGAGCCCGGCGTCTCTCCTGGACCACTGTGCTGGACCTCTATTTATACTTGAAAATCTCGGCATTAGCGATTCTTCGGGGTGAGGGAGGTAGCGTAGCCTTCCAGCACAGGGGTAAGTTTATCAGGGTGCTGGAGCGCCGCACATTTCTTATCTCCCCACTTGGAAGTGATGACAATTTTAAACACCTCTCTCAGAGGCTGGCTGGTTGTTATGTCACAAGGTCACATCGAGAGTTGATCGGAACTGTTTCCACAGATAACTCAAGAGCAACAAATTTTAAAAATGATTTATTTTATTCATAGGGGTGGCGCTTGCATTTAGGATTACAGGTGGGCGGTGTATATTGTAATTACGTGGGTTGATTACTATTACGTATTCGGCTGTCCAGACTAGTGGAATCTCCTTGCTCAATACATTTATTTAATTCACCACTGTAATTACTTGCCCCTGAGCTCAGGTCGCTCGTAGATGGGGTGAAGTCGCCTGTAGAGAGCGCAACTGTGATGCGCAGCTTGCTGGCATTTATCTAAACTAATTTATGTAAATTTATCTAACTACTGTACCTCTGAACCCACCAGTCACACTGCACCCCATACCATCTATTCATGAGCTGATAGTCTGCACAGGAAAGGGCATGGCCACATCTCTCACAACATCCTTTGGTATTTATTAAGAATAAGGGCTTTTCCTAAAAACTGGAAAATAATACCATAAAATAGTGTATATGGACATTATTATCACACTAATAGAAATTTAATAGGGCATTATGTAATTTGTAGTTATACACTGACACGTGATGCTTATTCTACTTTTACCTAACCACGACTTCACCTCATCTGCACATGCCTCCAAGTTACCCCAAGCAGGGTTGAAAACAATGGACACCTTGCTACAAGTGCCTACAATATACACCCCTTATCGCAGGGGCACTCATGGAAATGTCAGCTTATTTTGTTCGGCCAATGTCAGATGTCACGCCAACCCCCCCAAAGTATGAATGAGCCACCGGCCAAGCAGCAGAAACTGCATTCCAGAGCCACATAGTTCCACAACAGACCAAGGAATGGTGCTAGAACGCAGCTGTTAAGATGTTTATAATCACCCCGACGCACTGCACTGTTGTTTGTTGACTGAATACTGGATACTGCTGGCGATATGGAAATTAACTGGAACTGTAGTTGGAAGTTTGAAGTTGCCGTAGTCACACTCACCCTGGAACAAGAGTGATGAAAACTCTAATGCGCCGGCAACAGCCGGGCTGGTAGGTTCTTGAATAATTTATGAGGATGAATGTCGGCAATCTTCACGTCACAGGGCGCGTGTAGAAATGCAGGCCGAAATGTCGGGCGCCACTTGTAACAGGTTAATGTCCTGTTCTCTCATTGTAGTTCTCAGTAAACACCAACAAACTAGCTCAGTGTGAATTGGAGACTTTGATTATGCAATAATGGAAGTTTGTTGATACCAGGATTCCCAATAAATAAAAGAAGTTAAATGTTTACTGGAGATTTATTGTCTCTGCAAAACAAACTATTGACCTTCGCAGTTGATGAACAAAAAAAAAAAAAAACAAGACAGAATGGCAACCTTCATAAAACAAAACTTCTCACTTTAAGAGTTACCTAGCAGAGAGGGAATTGTTACTTTTCTCTCCCGGCGCCCTACTGACTCCACGTACCAACAGAAAATAAATTAAATAGATATTTGATTTGAAATATCCTAAATACCAAAGAAGGTTAAAGTCACGGGAGCTGGTGGGTGCGAGTCACGTGATCGCATGTTGCAGGCTATCCGACTGACAGCTGACAAACAATTGTGCTGCGACAAACTGTTGTGATACCCGAGAAAGGTCGTGCTTCCTTATATATTGATAGAAAGTTTTCTCACTGAAAACATATTGTTTTCGAGCAGTCGGTCATGTCAGCCAAAGGTGACCTCTGTTATTATCCTCATTTCACCATGTTGTGCCTTGCGGTGCTGGATGTTTTCAGTTTACTAACCCAGTGAAAAGGGAAAGATGCGCTATTGTCCTATGATGTCTGTTGTTGACGTCTGTTACTACTGATGAAATGAGGAAAGAAAAATAACAAATTTGGAAAAACGAAAATATACTAAATACAAACAAGTTGTCATTGCCATGACCTTTCACATATTACATGAATTACTATCCTTGACTGAAATATAGACAATTGAAATACTTCCCGAATATACCACTTATATATATCTAGCTGCAATGCTACAACAGTTGTGTAACGATCTAATGTTTCTGTGATTTGAATGTTGCCACAATCCCAACAAAATACTAGACCCACCCAGATAAATTTTAATAAATAATAAAATAAACCTACAAACCAGTAAGTACGGTACCAATGTATATAAATATTAGCGAAATAAATGTTACGGTAGGCGTATGTGTTTTTCATGTTCACCACTCTCTTTTACGTTTGTCAATGCTACGTAGTACAATAAATAAACGACACGAGTTGCATGCTTGAATTTACTGTGTTGTTTCGTTGGACTAGTTGTCCCTTCGTTTTAATTTTTATTCCAAACACATATTAATAACAACAGGTTAAATACTACTGTTGTTTCGGCCACAGTTGTAACAAACACCGCCGTGGCAAAATATTGTGTATTATGTCAAACGTCCTATATCGTATGTAACAAATGGTTATAAAACTGACCTAAATATTGATATACGCCAAAATAGTGAACATTCGTAGGAAATGGTTTCTGCAATATGACAATAGTTCTTTGAACAGCTGTAAACAGCAACCAATGCATTTGACAGTTATAAATGTAGAAGTCACACGGCAGTGTTTATGTTTACGTGTAGCTGAAGGATACATAATCAGTAACCAAAAGTAAAAATTTGGCAGGGCTTCAGAAAAGGCCGAAGTTATTGTAAATCAACTATACATATTTCTTATGCATATGAACTTTATCCCCACATTTCTTTTTTCGGGGTTCTCTTAATACACTATGTGTAGTCTGAGACGTCTATTATTATTATTTATAATATTTTGTAACAAAATACGAGTTAAGTGCGACATTGCGACTCAACAATAGGTTATTTCAGAAGTGGTCAATTAGATAAATAGGACTAAATGCAGAGCAGCGAGATGTAAGCAAAACCATGTGTGCTGAAAATTTATTTTATTTGTGATTTATATTAGTATTACTTGTACATGTTTACATGATGTAATGTATACAAGTACACTTGGCTTATACTTTTTTTGTTAATACTTCATTGTTTAATGATCGGAGCATATAATTTTCGGCAATGCTACCAAAATTTTTGTTCAATGGAAGCAAATTAAATTTTGAGTTCGGCAAAAACAAACTTTTTTAGTATTGTTTACATAGGAATTTGGTCGGGACACAGGAAACGTTCGTTGGGCACAGACTTTCGGTTCAAGCAGGTTCAATGGTTCGAGTTTCGACTGTATTATGCTACAATCCTATCCGCGCTTTACCCCCTCCCATACCTGCCTTTGGCTTGGATTTTTACCTGGGCGCACTTTCGTAGCAACCAACGCCAGCAGCTGTTCAAAAGACGCTGCCAGCACGACACCAGGCTCCAACAGCTAGACAGCCGTGTCCAGGAGTTTCACAAGTAAAATATTGAACATGTATTATTCTTTCAGTGCCTGACTTTGTACCAACGCGTAAGCCCACATGCCCACATCTATATACAGGCAAGGCCCCACTACACGATAAGCCCCAACAGCATTAGATTTGACAATACCAAATTAAATGTCCTTCGTAATGCTGACAGCACAATGTTTGTCATGTACCTCTACCTTTAGTAAACAATTCACTCGCAGGTCTGAAGCACGTTACCAGTTTACGCTAAGCCTAAGAGTCCAGGGTTTGACTCCCCAAGAAGCCATTAGTCTTACTATACAGCAGCCCCAACATGGCAGAATCTCCACACCCTAGCAGGTAACTCTCATATGTGATAGGCTTGTGACTCGGCTCCAAACTTAGATAAAGTTACGTTTTCTTGTACTTCAATTTGTGTAGCATAATTATAATTCTTTTCCCATGCCTAAAGGACGGTCATGCCACAATAGTTCTTCGCTGCGCCCAATGTAGGGAGTAATTGCAGTGTAGTTAAGCATTGGCAATTAGACCATATCAGACACGTTCCCAAGGTATACTCAGACAACTTTGTTACATCATGCCAATTAAATAGCCTTTTAAACGGCTACACGTAAATGGCCCCAACAACCATGTTCTTAGATACCGTTGTCGACTGGCGGGAGGTGTTAAGGTTACTTGACTTGCCAATGTAGGCTGTAGATTGTCGATGTTGGTGTAGTCAGTCAGGGAGGCCATGAGGACATGGGCTTTACAACATGATACTTATGATTCCACCTTCCTGCAGCTGAACTCCTAAATGTGGTGTTGGAGATTCCAAGACGTCTCCCTTTGTCTCGTTCACCACACCACTCAGGACAGGGTGGTAATAACAGTGTGTACAAGGAGGGGGAGAGACTAGTATACACACACACTGACAATGAAGGTCTATCTAATAACCTAAGTAAGGTGGCACTGTCTCATTCCGTCTGTCGTTCCGCTGTAAGGGGAGCTAAACCAATCCGCTACTTGGCAGCAAGATGGGCAATCCTTTGCTCCTCCAGGCCATAGCACCTGAGAAAATATCCCTGCCAGCACCTAGGTGCTCAGTGGGAATACAATAGATGGCTGTCTAATGGGTGTGTATGGGACTGGGGCCTCCTGAAGAGGCATGGTAGCTAGTTCATAATCAAATCTCCTGTCCCCGGTTGGTAGCGCACGATTCAATGTTCTCCTAGCAGCTAACTTGGAACTACTCTAGAAATGTGACTCGCAGTTGAAAGAAAACAAAGCTGTGTTTATTAATTGCTTAGTAAACACAGTGATTCGTGCTAGCTCCTGCCAAGCAGATGGGTGGCTGGAAGTAACCTATGTTAGCCAGGTGTAGGCAACCTGATCCTAGGCTAATTGGGAAAGTTAATAAAAACTGCAGAAGATTAATTAATATAAAAATGAAGTATCTAGAAAGAGGGATGTCTATAACAGACAGTGAAGGTTGGTGTGTGGAATGTCTCTAGTTACCAAGGAAGATCTTCTGGTAACTTGTCGATTGGTGTCACTGGAACGTCTGGTCGTGGGTCCCGCAAAGCTCTAACAGTGACGGCAAGGCTGGCAGCCTCTGGTGGCTGCTGAAGACTGTTGAGCTGTTGGTGGCAGCCTCTGGAGGGCTGCTGAAGATATCACAGTAGTCGGAGGCCCCCAGCACTGGAAGTGGTGGAGCGAGCTCAAAGAACTGGATGGGACCACTGGCATGGTCTGCCGCGCACTGACTTATTTAGTCAAGAGTTGCAGGTGTTGCGTTGGATGTGCAGGGGGAGCATGTGACGTCCCTCTGGTGCGACGCCGGAGTGGGTGTAGCAACCCTATAGTCATTTCTAAGCCTTTGTGTATCTTCGGTGGCGCTCGGCCATGCCCTGAGGTGGCCGACGGCATGTAGGCTTTCAGAGCAGGGGTAGGGGGTGACGTGCTGCTGGCTTGCGCAACCCCTTGTATCCACATGTCCGGCTGCCCTCCAGAATTGTGGCAGGCCGCGACGTCTGTGTACAGGTGGCGCGGTGTTCGACTCTCACGTAGGTAGTAGTAGGTATACTGGGTTTTAAGTGAGACGAGTCGTAATTGTAATTAACAGTAGTATGATCAGCATGTGTCATACTTATACAATTCACTAGCTCTAGGAAGAGGAGTTAGTCATCCATGACTTTAATCAGTCGTAACACATACCACAAGCATACAAACTCGCAGCGCTGTGTAAGCAACGTGGCTGGATAGCCGTATACGTGTGCTATACACACCAACAGTATCTTACGATACTCCTGCGAGGTATTCACTCACACCAGGACTTCAGAGAGTCCGCAGATAAAAACACCTTGTGGCACCCAAACATCAGCCAAGTCATGTCTGACTCAGAGCGCAGTCCACATAATAATCTCGAAGCTGTAATGCCGAGAGATCCCCTTCACGACCAGGTCAAGCGTAACCACCTGCCCCAGAATGGGGAGATGTAGAATTCACTGTGCACACTGTTAACTGAGTCTTTACCACTCCTACATAGTGTGGGAAGATGCCCCCAGATATACACACTGTCTTGAGTACCACTGTAATAAATGTAGACAGAGGCAGTTAGGTGCAGCTGGCTAACCTGCAATAGACAAGGAGTATACACCATTAGGTGTATAAAGTGTGAGTTGGAATTCCATCACACTCGCATAGGCTGGCCAGACGAGCCAATCACTCGTCCTGGCCAGGTGTATCAATGCGAGGTATGCGCACGCAACCTGACTCACCAACCAAATAATCCCGGCAAGAGGAATAGCATAGTAGTGTCAGTACCCAATAGAGATGAACTACCTGAATTTTCCGGATTACTCCATGAAGACCTCATCATGTTCCTTAGGGAATCTGAAGAGGAATTCTCTCAGAAGAAAAAGTGTGTCACAGAAACCCAATGGTAACGGAGAGGCAAAGCCCACGACCGGTGGGTGAAATATGGTGAATTCATTCTAGACTAGGAACTTAGGGACCGACTCACTGAACAATCTACCGGTGAAGAAGTGATGGCCCGTTTGATCGCAGATTTCCATGTGAGAGTCCAAGAGTTCGACCAAAGAGGTTAAAATATATATTCGGCGAAAAGCTCAGATACATTGTCAAATATATCCACAAGAGGATGAGGACAGTTCTGTGTGTAGTATTCTATGTACGCTGCTTCCTTCGTTTCACAATTTACTGTTAAGCTCAAAGCCCCAGTGCATGGAAGAGCTTGTTAATAGGGCACGAGAGGTGGAGAAGAACATGAAATAGCAGGCACTCTTTGTCATTGGGTACCTGGGTCTGTCTATAGAATTGCGTTGCCAGTCTAGCTAATACTTCTTCGCCAGTAAACACAGTAGCCAACCAAATACAAAACTGCTTCCAATCTATTATAAATTCACCATAGCGATACCACCATTATTACGCCTTGCCTTTAAGGTGGGTCTGGGCATTGCTCACCCACTGCTTTGTTGGGAGGTCAGTTTTGCTAAACTCCCTCTCACATTCCGTGGCAAATGCAATGGGGTCCTCATGTGGCCACCCTACAAAGTCTGGGATCTGAATGCCCAGGTTATGTCCCTTAGCAGGATACCCCGGGGCTGTTCCGGGCTGTCTCCAGGAACGAGATCGGTGTGGACGGTATGTCTCACACCGGTATGCTAGTCCAGGTCTGGTGACTCATCAGACCAGCCTCTACAGGCATGGTGGTACAGCTCACTACAAATAGTGCAACGTATCCCTTTAACTCCATACCCAGGACACGTGACTGGATTGCAAAACGTTGTTTACTGCATCCAACAGGCTTCGCTTCTATATTAGAATCCCTCGATACTCCTGGCTTCAGACATCCATCCTAGACAAAGATGGTGGAACGAGTTACGGCAGTGGGCGCATGTAATGATAAATGTGTCAGTACCTTCGCAGTTGGTAAGACTGCATATATTAATGGCAACGTCTGCCATGTTATAGGTTGCCATTTCGGCTGTATTAATGTCGGCATCGGACATTGTGGTGGTTTGGGAGCCATGGAGTCATTCATGACTCCCCAAAGTTTGATTTTGGTTCCCAGTTGAGTCTTAGCTCTCTGGGTCATTCCAACCTAGTCTGTGGTTACCTGTTTAACAGTAATCAATGCTCTGGCCCCACGTTGGACGCCAGAAAATCACTTGATCCATGCTGGACTATAAATCCATAGGCACGGTCAACATGGTTTTGTCTGCATTAGGTCATGCATGCTTGGCTAGCACGGGCTAGATGTTTGAGCTAGGTTTATTACCAGAAACTAGTGCTGGATGTGTCGGTTGGCAACTGGGAACAAATTTTTCCACTGTTGGAGTGGTGACGGGCTTGATAGGGACGCTTGTCTGTTTCAGAGTACCTGTCTTACGAGGGGTTACTTCGGTCAATGAAGGTGGAGCTGATGCTGGCTGGCTGGCTGGCACCGGCAACTTTTGCAGGAGGGTGGTGGATGTTGGTACAGTGCTAACCAACACAGTACCGTTGATTCCACTCTACAGACTCTTGGCTCCAGAACCAGGGGTTAGCTGCCCCGTACCTTACCTCAGTACCCTTTATCAGACCACGTAACACAGGGTGGTACTCTCAGGTGATGTGAATGTGGGTACGGAAATAGATATAAGTAAATACTGGAGAGGAAGGTCTCTCCAGATGACGGACTAGCTGAGCTCGGTCCCGTTCTACTTGCCTACTGGGAGTAGGCAGGGCTAATATGCACACTCGCTTGGCGGCGATATAGGCTGTCTTTTGCTCCTCCCTCTGCAAGCCATGCGTTTTCCGAAACGGTATGGAGGTTAAGCTGACACTTAAAGACACTTCCCGATTGTTGTGAACATCAGATAGATCCCTATCTATGTGTACTTCCAATAGTGGTTGCAGGTATGAGCTTGGTACTCTAATCAGTCCCCTGCCACCGGCACGCAGACGTAGAGCATTGAGCCATATGGGCAACCTTCCTACCACTATTGGGTAAGGGTCGCACCAGGGGTTATGCCTTCAGCCCCACGCAAATATCCCTTCCAGCACCTTAAGTGCTCTGGTGGAATACAACTTGAGGTGACTGTCTCGCCCCTGCTGGACGAGTTGCTAGTGCTCAGGGCTCTACCATTCCATCCCCTAGGGTCTAGAACGGGTGGCCGTTGAATGGTGTATGTACCAGACATACGGAATCCTAAAGGGACTGCGCATTCCTACTCTATGGTTCATACTGGTATAGCAATAACCGGTCTCGGTTCACGACATTCAGTTGATATTATTTCTTGTAGTCAGAAGGGAAATACCTCTAGAATAAATACTCTTAGTGAAAGGAACAATTGGTATTTATTAGAGATAGTAAATACAGTGATGCGTGCTATTTCCTAACCAAGCAGAGTGTGATATGGAAGTAACCTATGATAGACATATGTCGGTGACCCGTTCCTAAACTACCTAGGATAGCTAGTGGTGTTGACAGCTATGAAAAAAACTCTATTGTAGCTACTCTATAAAAGAGGTGGCTAGAAGAGACAATAGACAAAAGGGACCACTACTTTAAGAGCAGTGGGTGTAGTTGCCTCTACCAGCAAGTAGAAGTGGCTGCTGATCCAGGAGGAGCAGTAGTGGAAGGTGTGGTAAGTGGTGTTGAAGAAGAAGAGCTTCTGGTAACTGGTGATGGTTGTCGACAATGGTAGCTTCTGATAGCTGGTGGTGGTTGTTGACAATGGAGCTTCTGGTAGCTGCAGGTGGCAGCAACATAGGCCTCTGGTGATGGCAATGGAGCTTCTGGTAGAGGTTGCGGGAGCCTCTGGCAATATCTATGGTAGCAGCCTCTGTGGCTGGCATGACTGTTGAGCAGTAGAAGGCCCCAGTACACAAAGTATTAGAGTGAGCCACTGGTGAAAGGAATAACTCCAGAGCCCAGGCGAGCACAGACTTATATAGTCCGCAGGACAGGTGCCACACCGGGTTGCGGTGGGAGGTGTGACGTCGCCTCATGACTAGAGTTGTTCCAATACAGATACTAAGTATCGGTACTGGGCGATACTTCGCCTTTTTTCAATGTATCTGTATTGGGTATGACATAGAGCCGATACATTACTATCGGTTGCAGACAGTGAAATCAGGTTATTAATTTCTTTAGACACAAAAATTACCGTATTTCAGTGTGTATACGCTGCACATGAAAAAAAGAAAATTATAATAAGAACAAACAAATTGCATACACCAACAATTTTTTTTTGGTCTATTTGTATCGTTTATCGTATGTTGCACTGATCAAAGTATATTTTGGGTCCCGTCACCTAAGATTTCCCGCAACCATTGTTTATAAGCTGGTTGTTTATGCAAACGTCAAGTAAATGAATGTGAAATATGTCACGCACACCGCCGTGTTTCACTGCTCTGCGGCGCTTTGTCTAGTGCTTGTCTTCCCAACACATCTGTCTGACACTGTGGCATGGTGCAGCAAGCGAGACTGGCTTGCTACTTCCCTTACATGCGAACAAGAGGGGAAGTGGTTCCCATAGCAACGAGCGTGGCAACCTAGCATCTCTCTCTCTCTCCCCCCCTCCCCTCCCTTTCTCCAACCATGTATACTAAGAACAAAAAAAAAAGCCTTAATGAAATATTCATGTTAAGTGTGATAAGTAATGTCCATATACACTTTTTCTGGTATTGTTTTCCTGTTTTCAGAAAAGCAGAAATTCGTAACAATGATGCTTCCTTTCTTCCCTCCACCTTGCTCACACCCAAGAACCAACCTATGTATGTTCTTAAAGCTTACCAGTCAGTTCAATTAGTAAAAGAGAGGGCATGGATTAAATCTCTCACTACTTCCATTTTTCACTTCACCTCTCTCTCTCTCCAGGGACCGGTAGATATAAGTTTTTGCGCCCCCACATTCTTAGTCAGCCCTTCAGTCAGAGCTTTCCTGCCTTGACATGGAAGTAAGTCTGCATGCTAGCATTCTTTGTCAGTTCCTGGTGAATGATTATCCAATGACAGTTTTGAAACTACATTCACATTCACTCAATACCCCATGATTCACAATGATGAGACCATGTCAGTGACCTGCTTGAACATTACGCCATGGTTGTGCACTATTCTCTTACATTTTCCATGGTTCCCTTTTCCTGACCAAAGCCTTTAACTTCCAATGACAGTTTTGAAACTACATTCACATTCACTCAATACCCCATGATTCACAATGATGAGACCATGTCAGTGACCTGCTTGAACATTACGCCATGGTTGTGCACTATTCTCTTACATTTTCCAAGGTTCCCTTTTCCTGACCAAAGCCTTTAACTCACGACTCTATACGCGGGACAGATCATGAGCACTGGCAACTAAGTAAGAACCCTTTAGGTTACTATGCAGCCACAAGCTAAATTAATAACAGCCACTCATATCTTCTTATTACAATAAGCTATCTTTTCAACTCTTAAGATAACTTCTGTTCTTCCTGCTGTTGCTCGACCCACATTAAACTCACTCTTTGAGTACGCTTGTGCGTATGGACTGAAGAAATATAGCCAGTAAATACAGCCAACATTTTACACAGACTGAACCATGGACCTAAACAAATGGATTGGCCTATCCACATCTAGAGCCCCTGAAGGTCAGAACCAGACTTAGGCAGCTGAGCTCCTCACTCATTGTGAGAACCGGTCCTACCCAGATTTGAGCTACTACACCATATTACTGTTAGTGACAGGCCTCCATCAGTATACCACAAACATGAGTGGAGACCTTCGTGCCAACCTCTCCCCTCTGCATTTTGATCCTCAGGAAAGCTTCACCATCTGGCTACCCAGAAGAAAGAGGGTCAGTTCCCACTTTCATTTGTATAGCTGCCTCCTATACTCCTTGAACCTAGAGGGCAGTAGAGGTTTAGTGTCAGTCAGTCCTACACTCTACAACACTGTAGGAAGGAGAACTGTGCTTTGCATCCATACTGAACATGGCCATGTGTTCCCATTCACCCACTTGTTAGGTACTCTTTGTCCAACATTAGATAATGCCTTAAAAGAAGGGTGAGAAAAAGAAGGCTGGAGCCGTAAAGGCTGCCCGTCTTAGGCAAAGCAATGGAGCCCTCCGAAGGCATTTGTGCACATATACACTTGTTCTTGTGAGCAAACCCAGAAAGAGAGGACATACCTCCCGATACCACAACGTTGGAAACAAGCCCCTCTATTTCTGGCTTCATACTGCCTGAATCCCTCAGACCCACAACACTGGCAGGAATTCCTCACATTTCTGCACCAGTCACACCACTCATACACTTACCACCTAAGAAAAGATCTACCGAGAGAATTTACGCCAATGCTAGCAGTAGAAATAGTAACATCACCAAGACATTGGACTTCAGATGACCCAGCAATCCCTGCCACCTAGTTGCAGCTACGTTTACCCCTACAGGAAAAGCCACCCAGCCCTCACTAAGCCTGCCACAGTCCTTCACAGGCACCCTACCCTATATTTATTCTACTGTGACCAAACTCATAAAAGACCTGCTGAAATGTATAACATTGCTGGCAACACTGTGATGACCATGTAATATAAACAATGAACAATAAGCAGTTTTATAAAGTTTTCATTTATGTAAAGTATTTTGATTACCAATTGTTACTAATGTGTTACCATGTTTCACTACAAAACTACCAGTATCTTGATGCACAGTAGTTGTTCTGGTACTCAAACATTTGATAATACAGGCCCATTTTATACAACACATTATTTTTAACCAAATATAGTCACAAAGATCTAAAAAACATTCTCTTAATAATTTTTTTTAAACAATAAACAAAGTAATAAACTGTACAAAATTAGTATGAACACATTCTTGTTTATTTATTCATGTGCAACACATTACTTCTCAGGATTTTACAGCAATGTATAATTTTTAAAATACGAAAATTGGATTTTTTTTTTTGCATGTATGTACCTAACCACTAAATAAATTATTGTTTTAATGGGAAAATATAACTTCTATGTTTTATAAAATGATGAATTTTCCAGAAACATAACACAACTTTATAGTATGGTCTACTGTACTGCAAATAAAATACAATGTTTGTTTCAATGTTGCACAAACCTTGGAAGAACCATTTATGGGCATAAATGAGGTTGACAGTGGCTTTACAGCCTGTCAAGTTGAGCAACCACTCCTGATGGTCATTCCATCTGATGGGGTAATGGCACTTGATGGTGAATTCCATCGTCTCACTCTCAACCAAGCTCCGATACTGTAGAAAAACACTGTCAATAGTAAAGTGCAATACCAAATACTTGAAATGAAAGAACATGAATCACACTGGTACAAGTGGTAATTTTTATTTCATAAAATGTAGCAAGAACAAAAAAAATGTAATAAATTGGAAAGAAAAGAACATTAAACATTTACAGTGAAAACTTACACACCGTCAATACAACATACTACAAAGGACTGTTGCTGTTCATTCTAGTTACTCGAACTACATGTAGTATCATGCATATAATAATTACAAATAACTTAATTTTGAAATGTATACGCAGATAGCACTAAGAAGAACAGCCCTGACTGAAAAAACTACTATTGTTTATTCACTGCCACTGCAAACTGTGAAGTAGGTCACAGAAAACGTACAATTAGGCATAAAAACAAAAAAAAATGCAAGAAAAAAACAAAATTGGCAGTTTTCAAACATACCTAAAACACAAAGAATTTAACACACAGAATTACATCCATAATCATGAATAAGAGAAAGAATGCTAGAGTAAGTTAATGAAATAACAAGGACAATACTGATAAGTACAAATGACTCTGGATGACACACCAACGACAACACAGAAGGCCATAGTACAGCAAAAATATGTGGATGCAAGTAAAAACTTGGGGATAACAGAATAAGGATTACACATACAAACTAAGCATGTTTTATACAAAAGTGCAATGTTTTGGGAACTGAAATATGCTATCTTCACACACACAGAACGAGATTGAATCAGACTGATACAGTTTGATTCCAAGATGTTTAGTGTGCACATTTGCACATGTCAAACTAACTGATGTGTTATGGATGGTTAACTTAGCAAAATGATTCAAGTTGATATGAAATACCTGCAGTAAACTCTCGATTCCAAGACATTTCAGGGTTCCCAGAAAATGGGTTGCTATTTTGAGAGGGTCGCTATTCCAAGGGCCTTTGATATCAGAGTTAAATGTAATTGTTTCTTTAAAACTTAAGTTTTTGTTTTACACTAAAAAAATAATGCAAACATTTATATATAATAGGTCTTTATGCACTTTGATTGAAGTCATAAATGAAGAATCAGAAAATAAATACTAAAATAAATATAAATATCTCCCTCAAAAATGACTGCGTGTATGTTAAATACCAGAATGTTCATAAATATAATGTCCCTTTGTGTACAAAGTGGGCTTACACCTTATCTCATCTCTACTGAAGGTAACAAAAATAATAAAAGTGCTGAAATTTTCTGAACTCTAAAAGGGTAAGTGGTGAGTGTGATACAATAAATGTGAAATAAAATGTATACAATTAAAGCATGTGCTATGTGGTGTGACTGCCTTAGATGGTAGTGCAGTGATTATTCTACCAAGCCTAGCTCGCCCTACCACTGCGAATACTAACTGTTCTATTAGGCCAGTGAGGCATAAGGGGGTTAGGTGTAGTATTAGGCCATTTGGGAGCAGGTTTGCTATGGACTAGAGGGGACTCAAACCCCAGAGTGAGGCGGAAGTGGCTGCCCGTCCGAGGAGCTCTATCCTCCTCACTATCAGGGTCGCCACTATACGGGGTGCCAGCGATCCCAAATGGGTGAAATGAAGTGAGGTTTAATCTGACGTGGTGGTGGGGGTGCGGGGTCTGGTAGAGGAGGTCTTTACTGGTCGAGTAGGTCAGCGTGATGGGACGAAATCTGCAGTTGGGGGGTGATGCACAGGGCCAGTTGTCTGACTGAGCCAAGAGTCGAACCCAGACGATTTTCCCCGACGCAAGTTTGATGAAGCAGAATTTTGGGAGGACTGTAGCCTCTGGATGTTTCACTCTAATAAAGCATCCAGACTGCAATTTAATGTTACTCGTCTTCTGGATTTGCCTAGCGGGGATGTCACGGGAATAGCTTCAGTCTCCTGAGCTGGAAGCATTTCCTGGTCCTCGTATTCTGCCGTTGGGTATCCCGGCCACTAACCACAGAGCAGGTGATCTAATGGCATGGAAATGTCCAGGGGAATAAATGGGGAAATGGGTCGCAGAACTTAATTGTGACACCTTATTTGAGGTACGTCCTCAGATGTGGAGCTGACTGTAGGACGTGCTAGGGCACGATGTTCCCTACGTCGTTGTTTGCTAGACACACCTCCTTTTCTACTGTACATATGTTTACTAGTATGAGACAAGTTTACAAAGTACCAAAGTAAAGGGAAAAGGGGTTCGTTAACTACAATTAACGGAACACAAAGAGGTAAGTTAGACATGGTGTTTTATTAAGGGGATTAGTCCCTAGAGAGAACCAGCAAAATATAATTAGTACAATTAAAATTGTCTTGGCAAAGCACTGCAGCAAATACAATACATAAATAGCGTGAGCAATGGGGTCAGGCGAAGGCGAGTCTGAGATGGAGCAAGCTATAGTGTGCAACTTAACAGCTGCTAAGCAAATCAAAATATATAGCAACACAACTTTTACAGCGGCTAAGATTTTAATGGGAAGCTATTCAGGTATGGAATACGAAACGCGATGGCTCGTTACCACAGAGTCAAAGGAAGTTGACTGGGGTAAGGATTACCGGGTTTAAGGTGGGGTATACCTGTAGCTGGAGTCGTCTTACTTGCAGGTCTTCGATGACGTGCAGGTCTTGAGTGAGAGGGAGTATTCGCAGACTGATGAATGCCTTAAGGTGCAGGTTAAGGTATGAATGTTTCAGGCAGGACGTAGAGTGCCCTTGGTCAGGCAGAAAGGAAAATCTTCTCAGACTGGGTAAGTGGACTAAGGAGGTGAGACAAACAGTCCTTGCAGACTCAAGGATAGGTAAGTCCTTACAGACTGAGGAGGTTAAGAGGAGTCTTTGCGGACTCAGGGTAGGCCGGGAGTCTTCAGCAAACTCAAGTCTTTGCAGACTGGTGGTGGGTTCGCATCTTCCTCTGCCGGGGCTGGCTGCTGGGGTTTATTTATACTGAATTTCAACTTATCAGTAGATCTTCAGGGTGCAGGGGGGTAGCGTAGCCTTTCACCACGGGGGTGTGTTAATCGGGTGCAGGATCGCAGCGCTTTTCTTATCGCCCTGCTTGGAGGTGACAACAAATTGAAATCTCTGTCTCTGAGGAGGGCTGGTCGTGAAATCACAAGGTCACGGGGATCCTGCCATCTCTCGTGATTGTAGGAACTTCTTCCGGAGCTAGCCACGAGTAGTAGAATTCTCAACAATATTTATTCAAATTGTGGGGGTGCCTTTTGCATGCATAAATCTGGGTCGGCAATGGGTATTGTAATTATGCACGTAATTTACAATGATGTAATCGGCTACCCAAACTTGTGAGGATTATTAGCGCGATACATATTTTCTGGTTAGCCGCTTATATATTCCACCACTGAGCGCATGTAGTTTGTAGATGGGGTGAATCGTCCATAGAGCAAGCATTCTTACTGTGCAGCATGCTGGCATGCGTCACAATGTAATGCGAGATAAATTAATACGGTTTTTACATGGTTCTGGTTCTGAAAGAGAGAAAATTAATTAACAATTTTCTTACCAAGTGCTGTACTGCAAAGTTTTTTCCATCTGCTGTCAGAAAAGAGCATAAAATGTTCCCAACAAAATACTTACACATGCTACTCTACTGCACAGTGAGCATGTGCGCTCTACTCTACGACTTTGCCCCATCATTAAACAATGATAGCAATTCGGGAAAAGTCACACGCCGGCAGGCAATAAATCTCGTGGCTAGAAGATTGATCCGTGCAATACGAACAACTACAGACACACTGATATTAAATGGAAATTGTACTGCCCACTCATAAACGGACATGCAGTCGCCACCCCCAAAGTCGAAGCTTGTTTTACCCGGCGAGCCACCGACACGGCAGAGAGGAATAACCTAGTTAGCAGAGATGTTGAAGACAGCAGCAGCCTGCGG
Organism: Dryococelus australis; assembly: GCA_029891345.1. Taxonomy (NCBI): domain Eukaryota; kingdom Metazoa; phylum Arthropoda; class Insecta; order Phasmatodea; family Phasmatidae; genus Dryococelus; species Dryococelus australis. The sequence continues at coordinate 116,178,906 of CM056994.1, forward strand.
CCAATGTCGTCACTCCTGCCCGAACCTCGTGGAGAGGTGGTAAATATGTCAACAGCCTCCAGAAAGGGAGATAAGAAATGTGTGGCATGCCCACTGCTCTGTTTTAAATAACCCCTACAATGTGAGACTAGCGACCCCCGCACCCCGGGACAGCCACCAAACTGCATTTTGCATTATATAAGGAGAAGTGACACCACTCTCACGAGGCTCTCCAATCTGCAAAGACTTCCTTCCAACAGTCTGCAGGAGGCCCTCCAGCCTGCGAAGGCTCACTAACAGTCCGAAGAAGGCTCTCCTACCACCTAACAGAAGCTCCAACTCTAACCCCGCAGTACGCGGAGAAAACAAACGTGGAAGCTCCAGATATCACTATGTCCCTGCCCCTGCATCCTCACTACCCGAGTCAATCCTCTGCACTCTGCGGTAGCAGGCTGTATACGTTGTCCCTTATGGACAACCACCCCTCACACACACGCTGTTAATTATGATTACAAATTTGGAGATGTCTTTTATTTTTGTAACGCAGGTTCACCTTAACCTGCCACAAAGAAACTTTAAATAAATTTTATTTTTATACAGAGTCACTCTTCCCCATGTCTTCACGTAGATATAATAAATACGTTGTAACAAACTTGAATTGAGACAATTATTTTCTACCCTGTCATTGTTTTATAAGAGAAAGTGTAATTTGGTTGTGGCTCAATAGAAACCAAGCAACCTCTCCAGATCAGACACGTGTGGACCGAACCTCTTGGGATTCCTGGAGCATGAATAAGGCTATAGTCTGAACAAAACCGGGGACTCCTGAGACATGTCCGGTGCACCTGGGCCTGCATGAGAAACGCTCCTATCTAGCTAGTCGCTTTACACGCTCATTACCTTGGTACGTCTCAGTAAGATGGAACCCAGGAGGTCTTGAGCACCACTGCTAGGTTACGGGCACGCCATCGTAATTACTAGCCTCTGCTATGAGCCAATTAGAGTGTGTGTTTTATCTTATTATTTATTAATTCATCCAATGCACACGAAATGAGGTGGGCTCAAGAGCAGATTAAGACGTCTAGCCCGACGGGCACTAGAATGTCAGTTAAGGCAGCCAGCCATTGATACAACCTCGAATCGATACAGTGGACCTACTCCACCCTGCCCTTAACCAATAGCGAAGCTAGTAATCCCGGTCAGGGAAGTAGCTCCCATTGCAGATGACTGTAGCTCATTCTTAGATTCTTTAATAGGGACTTGTTGGCCGTGGGAGGGAGTTTGACCAATGTGGGCAGATCCCTGACCCGCCAGGCAAATCACCACCCAGACATTCTTACACCGCAAAAAGGTAATGCAGTCATACTCTGGAGGGAATCAGCACTCTCATCCACCTAGATTAGCTCACCATGCCTGTTTATGACTAGAGAGGGCAGGAGTGCGTCAATTTGCATCCCAGCGTATGGCGTAAGTTACGCACCTCCGGATAGGCGAGCATGAGTAGAGCACGTCAATACTTAAAACAATGTACTATTTGTCAAATCAATCAGTAGAGTAAGTGTTATGGCAAGGGTGACTAGTTAACAGAATTAAATAATTGTTGCATAAACTTTACTGAAATTATTTATTAAAAATGATTATACTGAAAATTTTTGGTTACAGGAAAATAAAATACTGGAAAGTTATTGCCTTGAAAATAGAAATTAACTTTTAGTATGCTGATAATATTGTTTAAGTTAGCGTAGCTGCACCAGGAGTTTGATTGCTTCGAAGTACCACCATTATTACAACATTTTATTCGAGATCAAAAGAAAAATAAACAAACTTACTTAAATGTATTAATCTGCTTTAAATTAAAAGTAATTTCAAAAAATCCTGTTTAAAAATGTACGAGGGAAAATACACGTCTCTTATGTAAATGAAAATTGTATTTTAATGATGTTCTAAATTGCTCCAAAATTTCATTACATTTTGAAAATCAGATTTTCTCTTCTCTCTCAAAATATTAAAGTCAAAATCAGGAATTCTCAATTTCACTTTCATTAATGTAGTTTCTTAAGATTCACTTTGAAATTGCTCCAGCGTTAGCTGTATTCAGCAGTGCTTGGACCACAGGATCATGTTCCGTGTTAGTCCAAAAAGTTCAATTAAAATGTCCAAAATGTTGCTTAGTCCCGTAGTAAATATAGGGAAATGCTCAACAATGTAAAACCATTAGTTCCAAAAGTCCCTCCAAACAAAAACACACAGTGTACAGGCCGCACCAGAAATTTTTGATGAAAAATTAGGGATAGATAATATTTCAAGTAAAGTCCGCACTTAATTTTTGTATTCCTGTAAATATTGCCGGGCTGCAATGTCAAACTAATTAGTTTGCAGTTGGGTGTGTCATTACCACGCCAGTATCATCATCATCCATCATCATCATCATCATCATCATCATCATCGTCATCCACACGCACGCGCACACACACACACACACAGAGCTGCTGCTAGCCGTCTCATCCAGTCATAGAGAGAGAGAGACAGAAGGGGTGGAGGAATGGAAGGGAGGGATACCAAGCAAGAGGGAGAAAGAAAATAAAGGGAGTGCGCAAGCTGGGCTGCCGCTGGAAGAACGAGGAAGGGGGTGGAAAGGAGGGATACCGAGCGAGAGGGAGAAGTAAAAAAGAGAAAGGCAGCGAACCAACTGGCTAGCACTGGGCAGCCCATGCATTTAAACACGAGTAATAAGCTATTAATTTGTTCTTATTTTTTTCTTCCTCAGGAACTAAGTTAATGTACTGTATGTTGACATGCCCGATTAGACTGACTTGGCAAGTTAGTCAAGGATTTTTTCCGCTAGACCAAAAGCGGGGTAGTTTGGTTTATATAGTGGTGTGAGTCGAGGGGTGTTGGCTAGTACTTACTCATTCCTGCTTCTTGAGGTCGTAGTCAGAGTAGATTTGGCTTAGGCGCTACAAATTTGGTCTATGCCGGAGCTGAGGTTCCACAGGTGTGCTTCGTTAGACCAGAAGATGAGGTTGTCCCAGCCTACGCGCACTTCAGTACCGGTCAGGAGTCCTTTGACAACCAGGTGACACGTAGGATGTATGCCGATACATGATGGGAAGTCAACTACCAGAACCGGAGCAGGCGCGACCTGCTTGTCATCAAAGTTCCGAGGTGCGGTCCCGTTACACCTGCCTCTCCTGCGTAAGACGGGGTAATACTATCCAATGCCTGAGAGAAGAGTGAGCCAAATACCGTTCCCTGCATTTTCCAACATTCCTCCTCCCGTGGAGCATAGGACAAACAGTTCTATAGTCTATACGATGCACTTAGACTGGAAAGTTAATAGTGTAACCAAATAGTGACTTGCTGGTACGAGCTCGATAAGAGTCCCCACTGTGCCCCCATAGTTGCGGGTTGATCAGGGACATGGAGCTGTATGGGCCGCCAAGCCTCTACTCTTTGTGCATTTGCACTAGGATGTACTGCAAGACTTCACGCTAAGGTCACATCACACTGACTTAATGCGAATGGTGAGAAGCAACGTGAGTCTGTCGTGCCTCCTGTGTGAAGGTGTTTCTAGTGGTTGCGTCGCTGTTTCTCCCCCACGAGCACCGACTTAATGCTGATGTGTAACTGGGAAGAAACAGGTAGCTGTCTAATATGTATGTCTACTAACATGTGGACACCTGGAAAGGACTCCACAGTCAGGCTACTAACTCAGTTTGACAAAACACTCAGTTCCTGTCGGTCGTGCACAGCATAACCTATCCTCGACTGTTGATGCAAATAAATACCCTGGAAATGAAAGACAGAAAGGTAGAGAACAATGAGTCTTTATTGAAGGTTCAAAAAACACGTGAAATGTGCTACCTCCTACCAAGTCGTGGATAGCTGAAGGTAACTGCGATTCAAGGTGTAGGCGACCTGGTTCTAAGTAAAAAGAGAAAAGCTGGTTGAAGACGAATGCTAATTAATTAAAGTTAAACTGATAAGAAAAAGCTGTCTTAAGGAGACAGAGTGAAGTTAAAATATATGTGATCGTGTTCGCTGGTCATCGGGTTGACTGGCCAATGCAGTACGTAGTAAGTAGCAGCGGGGGTGTACTTGAAAGTAACAAACTTCTCTGAGGATCCCGAGCATTGGTATAGTGCTGTGGGAGGTTGCTACAGATGCGAAAGAATGACTCCCGAGCTCGGCAGCATCCAGACTTATAAAGTGGAAGCTTGTAGGCTGCCGGCGTGGGGTGCAGGAGAGGCGTGACGTCCTCTGGCCCTGGCTGGTGTGGGAATACTCTGGTCAGCGATTCTGCTTCATGCCTCGTCAGAGGCGCTCGGCCTCGCCTGAGGTCTGGGCAGTTTGTAGGCTCTCAGAGGGGGAAGAGGGCGTGCCTGCCGGGTTACGTATCCTCCAGGTGAGAAGGAATCTCTCATAGTTCCTGCTTCCTGTAGGGTAGGCAGCGAGTTGCCCAGGTCTGTAGTAGTGGAAGAGGTACTCTAGGCAATGAGTCGTAATCGTATTAGATTAGTTGTATAAGCGGCACACGTCAATTCATCCCTCCTACCATTTCGATGAAGACTCATTATGGAAAAGGTGGTAGAGAAAGGTCTAGAAGGGCTGGGTAGTTGTTGGTAGACGTGTGAAGCAGGTAGCACGAAAAAAAAAAAAATTTGTAGACAGCTAGGCAGGACCCTTAATGTTAGTGTGCTTGACCGCTGTAGCGGAGTGTGTTCTGTGTGATTCTGGGCGGCTGACCGGTGAAGAAAAACGTGTGAGACGTGAAGTGGCGTCGACCAGCCTGTGACCTTGATTATTTCTTTCTCTCTTTTGCGAGCGGGCGTCCTTCTCTGCCCCTCGCCATGGTTATCGGGCTTTGCTGATGTGGTGCGAGCGTGTATTCCCCCAGTGTGCAAAGATTATTGGGTTAGGAAGCCGTGTGTGTCGGGTGTCCCACCGACCTACATTTCATATGCGTGCCATTACAAAAACCAGCATAGCGCTGGTGCATATTACAAGGGAATCGTACATAAAACCCTGAAAGAAAAATTATATAAAACAATGGCACATCAAAACGAGGGGTTTAAAGTAAGTATAATTATAACATATACAAGCCTTACTCGCGGAAGGCAGGGAAACGCCACTACTATCCTGGAGCTTGCTGCAGTGAGTTAATAAAAAATAGGGACAAATCTTTCCAGGCAACCTTTGTGTCTGTCAGCAAGCTAAATAGTTACGTGTGACAGATTGTGAAGTGGCCAACCACAGGCCCTTCAATACCTGGATTGACCGGCTAAACGAATACAAAACGAGAACACTACATGCATGACTATCGCAGCAAATTGTGCGCACGTTGGTCACGGAATACAATACACACAAACACTCAAATTTTTAAGTTAAAGATATCTTGCACCATATTTGGTGAGCTTTAACGGTCAGATCGTGAACTGAGTAGGTGTACATGATATTGCAAACAAAACCACACACACTAAAAGCATATACACAAAAATATTTTCCTACAAAACGGCATTCTTTTGTGTAGGCGATCTTCACATATACCCTTTCAAAACGTATTATGATATTTACTTGTATGCCTACACATCAATTAAGATTTAATACTGAAAAGCATTTAAAAAAACCAACCTAACTATCCCTTGCGGGAGTCCATCTTATATCGTAGGGCTAACAGCTAATATGTACACTGTGTATCTTCGTTGGAATGTTTAAGGTAAGTTCCTAAGGAATGTTGACTTTTGTAAGTGCTGAAAACACATTCTTACAAGACAGCATTCTTCATGGAAGCGGTCTTCACATAAACACTTTCAAAACGTATTGTGACATTTATAGGTTTACCTACACATAAAGTCAGATTTAAGGATGATCATTATAAAAATACAAAAATCTAAAATGTTATTGTTATATCGAAGTCTCTGTCTTCAACTTAATCACTGGCACTGTGGTGAGCATCTTTACGTGATTCACTTATGGTAGCCATTACTGTAACTGTGGTGAGCGACCATTCGTAATGCTATCTACTTAAGTGGGCTGTCAGCCACTGAAACACTTGAACTGTGAGGAGTAAAATGTCTATAAAAAGTTATTGACGTACAGCTTTTTACTGCTGTATTAAAAAAAAGTTAATTATCACATAGTCAAGTGACGAATTACTGGTGCATTTACCTCGATTCTTTCTACTGGAACTGTACTGGATAATTTTGAATTTTAATTTAGCCAAAATATGATTGTTCTGCTTATGTCACTGTCGTTGACTTGCAGCTAAATTTAATGTGGTGCACATGACCGGTCTATAACGAGTGATTTTGCCATGTGCACGTAGCAACGGTTTACAGCTATTACACTGTTTTTAAACTTTGCGCACTTACTGACAATCTGTTCCAGCTTCAATGGGCCTTCCCTTTGGACGAAGGGCAGTGTGCAGAGGGTATGGCCACATATACCTGGTTGTGGGTCTCCAAGGAGATTCCCGGTACTGGCCAGGCGTATGGGCAGCCTACGCGGTACTTGGGGGCATCAGGCATCGTAGAGCAGCCGGGGGCGTTGTGGCGTCTACTTCTGCTGCAACAAATTGGGACGCACTCGTTCAAGGGACGTTGAGGCAGTGCAGGGGAGTGACAAGCCCTCCACCCTGACTGCACAGGTTCCACCATAGGGCAGGATGATTCTCTGATGGAGAGAAAGGTCTCCACCCCGACTGCGGGCAGCACAACTCATTGTGGTACCAGGTTGTGGACGGCATCAACGGTCTCGGTGGCCAGGTCCTGGGGCGAGGCAGCGGAAGGGAGATTCACATTGAACTCCACTGCAGGTGATGTGTCTGTTGAGAGGTAGTGGGTGGCATCGACGTTCTCTATGAAAACGGCCTCTCACATAACAAGATGGTGGGGCGGAGCACTTCCAATGTGGCTGCTCGACATCCGGGTCTGTGGGTATTCCTGCATTGCAGGACCTGGGGACGGAGCACGTCTGTTGCAGCTCGACGCCCCGGGAGGATGGCTTCCCCAAAGTTGAACTCTCTTACCCCTGTCTTTGATTGGAGATATTTCTTCAAAATATATGCATTCTGAGCTTTCTGGGCGTGCGTAGTATGAGCTAGGGCTGCTAGCCGGATGTCCTTGGGTTGAGGCATATACGTGGGGTAGCTTTCTCAATGCCAGTTGCCTGGTCGGAGCAATGGTTGTCCCAGGAGTAAGACGTTCGGACTGGTGTCAACGGCTTCATTTGTACGGCGTCGAAGATCAAACAGTATGGTGGGGATGTAATTATGCCAATGCTTATGATCATTGCCCACACTGATATGGAGGCACTTCTTGATCACATCAGCTCGTAGATGCGGTGGAACCCAGATCTTCCATTGCATATTGGGCTGCCCGCAACTTATCCATACAACATCATCCCGTAGTGTGTATCGTTGGGGCTCTTCCCATAGTAGGCATCGGATATAGGGTTCCTCCCGTTGGCTTAAGTTTATTTGTTGACTGGTTATTTGCAGCTTAAGAAGTTGGATTTGTTCTTCCGAACTTCTTTCGATCTGAGGAGGAGGGGATGCTTTCTCCTCCTCATCCTCCTCAGCTTTCTCCTCCAACTTCGGGGAACGAGACAGGGCATCTGGTAGGTCGTTCAACTTATCTGGGCAATGTTGGACCTCAAAGTCGAACATGGTGAGGAACATGTCCCACCGGCGGAGCTTGGTCTTTTCGAATTCCAGGACTCGTGTAGCCATTGTAGGGCTTTAGAGTCGGTTCACAGAATGAAGTGTTGCCCTTCAAGATAATACCAATATTTCTTCATGGCCAGATAATGGCCAGACACTCCTGCTGATTAATGTGGTAGCACTGCTCGGTTTTTATTTAAGCGGGATGATGCATACGCTATCACATAGGGTTGTCCTCCTATGTCTTTCTGGTACAATACTGCATCCAGTCCGTTTTGACATGCGTCCGTTTGCAGTAATTAAGGGTTTGTCACCCTGTGGCCGATGGAGTTGGTGAATATTCTTGAAGCTATGCTTCAAGTCAGAAAACGCTCATTGTTGTTCTGGACCCCATCGCCAATGAGAGTCTTTGTCGAGTAGTGGGTGTAGTGGTGCCATATATTCTGCAATGTTTGGAATGAAGTCTCGTAGCCAATTACACAGCCCAGATACCATCGTAGTTGCAGTTTATTTGAAGGTTCTTCTGCTTCTTCAATTGCTCGTATTGAACTGTGTTGTGGGAAGTTTTCCTCGTGCGATATGACGTGTCCCAGGTATTATATTGATATCTTGCCGAAGAAGCTTTTTGACAGCTTACATGTCATTCCATGTAATTTGAGCATTTCCAATACTCGTTACATATGTCCTAGATGTTCCTCCCAGCTATTCGAATATATTACATCGTCGAGATAAGCGAAGCAGAACTCGCCGATGTAACCTGTTAGTACTTCCGACGACAATAATCGTTGGGATGTTGCGGGGGCGTTATTCGAGCCAAAAGGCATGACTCGAAATTGTTAAGATTTCACCCTAGGGTGTCTATAGCTGGGAGAGCAATCGGGTGGGTGACTTCATTTAGTGATTTGTAATTTACGCAGAATCTCAATTTCCCGTCCTTCTTGGGTACAAGGACCCCGCGTGAGTTGTAAGGGAAATTTGATAATTCCATGATATCCTGGTCCTTCATGTCGTTGACCTGTTCCATGATGAGATCATGATGGCAGGCTGACACTCGGTATGGACAGTTGTAGACTGGTACATCAGTTGTAGGCCATATTTCATGTTGTACGGAACGTGTTTATCGTAGCAGTTCTCCTTATCCGAAAGTGCGGGCATGCTCGTCTAGTACGGCTTTTAATTGGTATAAATCTGGTTCTTCGAGTTCATGATTAATGCTCATTGAATCGATGGGCATTAGCGGGATGTCGTCTGGGTTTTGATCCCAGTTTACAGTAATACGGTTGGTTTCTCCCAGGTAGGCTCGACGTTGTCCGTGATCGAGGATACATTAATGGCGGATAAGCCACGGGCATCCTAGTATTACTGATTCAGAGATGTTTAGTGAAACAATAAATTCTGTTGGGGTAAAAATACTTTGAATTTTTATATTCAAGGTAATTCAGCCAGTTACGTCCAGGGTTGCGCCATTCTCATAATTTTGTTTTGTGGTCTTAGTTCAGCGAGCTGGTTTGACATTAACAAAGTTCTTCTAATAAAATTTCCGGTATCCGTAGAGCCAAGCAAGGCTAGTACTCTGTCGTCGTTCACCTCCACCTCTATGTGTGGGGTACAGGAACCGGTGCTTCCTCACTTAATCCCTGAATGGTGGGCCCTTGTAAACTGGGGGTGGTGGCCCCCTTCGTACCCCAGCGCCAGCATTTCCCAGCTTGGTTTCAGAGTTGGTTTTCCAGCTGGTCGTGTCTGGTTATTTAACGGCATGTTGCCAGCTCAGTTTGGTTGAACGGCAGCTCCTTCTGGTTTCCGAGGGCTGTCATTGTTCCAGTGGTTCTCCGGACAGAACCAGTATTTGGGTATGAAGGCCATGCAAGGGGTTGTAGTTGGTGGTGGTCGTACCTCAGGGGCCTTGGTGGAGACTGGTTTCTCGAGGCTCGCCTGGGCTGCAAAGTTTTGCTCAGCTTCTTGAGCTCGATCGACTAATTCATCCAAGGTCGTGGGTCTCGCTGTTAAGAATACGTTCCGGAGATTTGGCAGTAACATTCGACCCATGGATTGAACTGCAGTAGCTTCATCGAGCCCGGGGAACACACGTCGAAACATTTGTTCTTTTCTTCGTATGAAGATTTCTGCTTCTTCGTCGAGTACCTGGGTCAGGCTATAAAACTGTGTCGTTAGCCTAGCCAATACCTCCTCACTCATGAATTCCGCTGCTATCCGGTTACTGAACTGCTTCTAGTCCGTTAAGAATTCTCCGTATTTTTCCCACCATATAAGGGCGAGGCCCTTTAAATGCAGTTGAGTCCAGTCAACCCATTGCTTCGTTGGCAGGATCGTTTCTTTGAATTCCTTTTCGTATTCCTGCATGAATGCGACGAGGTGTTCGTGCGGGCGGCCCGCAAAGTCAGTTATTTGAATATTGTCGTCTTTACCAGTGGCTGGATGGCCAAGTGCCATTCCAGATTGGATGTATATCCAGGAAGACTTAGATCTGCAGGAATGAGAGATGTGTTTTCTTTGACATCTCTCGCACTGGTAGGCCATCCCGGGCATAGAGACTCATTTGACAGGCCACCCTATACATAGGTGGCGATAGGGTTCACTCCACGTCGTGCACCTGATGCGGTTATGCCCTACCCAGGGCACGTAACTTTGTTACAGAAACTCATTGGCTGTTCACTGCAAGCTGTACAGTGGTACTCTAACCCATCTATAACTCATGTTTCTTCGGGCCAGCCTATGCAGGCATAATGGAAAAGTTTTATGCAGTATGTGCATTCTACCCTTAGCGTGTCATGGCCTGGGCAGTCAGCATGGCTACACTGTGTATTAGATATGTCGGGTTCGTTGTCAGAGTTCTTGTCGGCAACTGCATTGACCTTGGCGTCTGACATGGTAGTATTTAAGGACACCACGAGGTGATTCAAGGATTCCCAGAAGTCCATTTGACTGATCGTTTTGACCCTTAGTTCTCGGGGTTTGGTTGGTCTAGTTCGTACCTTTTACTGTGCACAGCTATTCGTATACACCCCACATTGGGCGTCAGAAAATCTCTTGACGCGTGTCCGATTAGACTGACTTGGCAAGTTAGTCAAGGATTTTGTCCGCTAGACCAAAAGCGGGTAGTTTGGTTTATATAGTGGCATGAGGCAAGGGATATTGGCTAGTATTTACTCACTCCTGCTTCTTGAGGTTGTAGTCGGAGTGGGTTTGGCTTAGGCGCGACAAATTTAGTCTATGCCGGAGCTGAGGTTCCACAGGTGTGCTTTGTTAGACCCGAAGATGAGGTTGTCCCAGCCTAAAACGCACTTCAGTACCAGTCAGGAGTCCTTTGACAACCGGATGACACGTAGGATGTATAAGGATACACAGTGGGAAGTCAATTACCAGAATCGGAGCAGGCACGACTGCTTGTCGTATAAGTTCGGCGGTGCGGTCCTGTTCCACCTGCCTCTCCTGCGTAGGACGAGGTAATCCTATCCATGGCCTGAGAGCAGAGTGAGCCAGATATAATTCCCTGCATTTCCCACCACTCCTGCTCCCGTGAGGCATAGGGCAAACAGTTCTATAGCCTACACAATGCACTTAGACAGGCAGGTTAATAGTGTAACCCAATAGTGACTTAGTGGCACGCGTGCGTGTGCGCATGTACATGTGCGTGTGCATGTGTGTGTGTGCGTGGGGGGGGGGAAGAGATTTTCTTTAATGCCAATATCACATAAATAAACCGCACTCCACTCTTTGTAGTTATTTCTTTATTAAAAATGTGCGGCATATACACGTTGAAATACTGTATGTTAGTGAGTTGCAAAACAATGGATGCACTGTCATGTACAACATGATTCAAATCATGTCACATGAAGTAGCATGCAGTCATGACAGATAGATCAAGGGCAAAATTCAAAGCAAGTCGTGGGTGGGTCACAAAGTTCATGCGCCATAGTAACCTGTTAGTACAAAGGCAGACAACTATTTGTCAAAAACTTCTGCTGACTATGCAGATAATGTGTTCAACTTTCAGTGCCAAGTCTGTATTTCGACAGTTTTCATTTTCAAACTGTTTTTATTCTTCTGAATATTTTCTTGTAATAAGTATTTTCATTAAAAGAAAATAATTTTAAAACATTATGCTGGTCATGAGATTTTTTTCAGCAGTGTACAGTTTTGTTTAACTCTCTGTATTATCCAACATGACTGCCTTTGAAACATGTCTATAACTGCTGGGGAGTATGTCAAAATTACTATTTACGTTGCATTTATACAAAATAAACCAATTGTTTGTGATAATGTGACTTAACTATGTTACTACTCACGTATTAACTTCACTTTTAAACACCAAATTAACTCTCCTCTAATATAGCCCACACACTTGTTTTAGGCCAAAATTTTGGAAAAAATACGTGGGCTACAATCCTGGAAAATACAGTATGAAAGGAGGTAAGGCAACCAATTCTCTAGAGAGGCCAAATATGTGGTACTGCCGTTAGCAACCAAATCCCTTTCAAGGGGGTTTTGTAAAGGGCCTTGCTTTTGATCCCAGCAGTGCCCAAAGAAGTGGCCCTACTACTGGCAGCAAGAAACCCAGACTGAGGAAATGAGAGGTTCCCCAATGTATAGCTATTTGTCTGAAGGGTTGATTGGAATATGTAGTGCCTAAGGCTGCAGGAATTACTGAGTGTGGAAAGAATTCAAGGTTAGCTCAGAGGTAAAGCAGGTAAGTTGAGTTGATGGGTTTCTTTCTAAAGTTGCATTAACACGAACCTAGCTGCAGTGCCTGGAACAACTGAAGGGCAAGGTAACTAAGACTGTCACGCATGTTTGACAACATGGGGAGTGTCACGCAAAGAGTGACTCCAGTGATCAAAGCAACTAGGCAAACAGGTGAGTCAGCATGGTGAAGACAACTCCATTAAAGACAAGAAGCTGTAGATCTCACAAGTTGACTTGCAGAAACGTCTGCTGTTGTAAGACGAGGGATCTAGGGCCCGTGAAATGGCAGGAGTGATGGTGTGGATATGAGGGCCGAGAAACTGCTGGAGCTACAGTACAGGCCTGAAGGCCAATAGAAACAGCCCCGAAGGCGCTATGTGATATGAGTTTATACCTTTCTGGCTGGTGGCGATTGGAGGAAGGAGACGACCAATGTGTGGAGGGGGGGCCACTGACTCCTCTTGTGCGACCAGAATGTGTGCTCATTACCTGGCCTGCATGGAGTGACCACAGGGGCTGAAGACTACTGCCCTCCCAACTCAGACATGCATGCTGTACAGGCAGGCCAAGATTTGGGAAGTGGCAGGCCTACACGCAGGTAAAAACACGTTTCATGAATATGATGGAAGCAACTTTGCTGGAGTGAGTGAAGAGATTTGGACAGTTCTTAACAATGAGGTCTTGAGAGCCAATGCGGGTGAGTGAGGTATGAAGCAGTGCCGGAATGAAAGGGCGAGGGATATGGGAGATCCCCCAGAAAACCAGCCGACCAACAGTATCCTCAGGCACGACTCCCGCAAGCGAAAATCCAGAGTGACCCGGCCGGGAAATTAAACCTGATCACCTTGGTGGGAGGCGAACAGGCTGGAGGCGAGCAGGCTAACCACTCAGCCACCGTGGCCCCAACTTTGCTAAAAATGATAGCGGCACATCAAGGTATCTGCTCAGACATAGACCAGACTGCTTTTAACCATAAGGAACCTAAGTGTACTGGGGGAGAGTGGAGCCTAGTGTTCCGTCCTTGAACAGATTGAGTTTCTGGGATTATTGTTCAAAGAATGTTCTGGCCACTGCCCTTGCCTCTCTCATGAGTCGCAGATGTGGGGAACCTTCTAAATAACGCCAGCGAGACTACTTAAGTTGTGACGAGCCTCCAAGCAGACAGTCTCAAATTGGAAGGATTCTACGAACGTAAATACCAGGTGTGTGAAGATGGTAAAGTAATGAGCCAGCAAAGTAACGAGCCAGCAAAGCAACAATAAACAAAGCAAATGAGCAAGCAAAGCAACGAGTGGTGGTGACAGGTACCAGCAAGAGTGAAGTCTGCGTACTGCAAGTATTGGTATAATGGAGAGTGAGATTGACAGACAGGACTACGGAACTGAATGCATGAGTGACAGACATTTCAAATAATAGCAATAGTTGGTAACCAATATAGAGACAGTGATAAGGACTAGTTAATACGGCTGTGCAAATATTCGGTAAACTGAAACAAAAACGAAAAATGACAACTTTCATTTTTGTTTGGGTAAGAAATTTAGTTACCGAAGGTTCTAAAAAACTGAAAATTCTCGATTTCCAAGAATTTTCAGGTGCTTAACGAATGTTAATTTAAAGCACCAGCAAAGAAAATTTTTGCCTGTAAATAATCTTCTTTGTTGTCATTATTTTATAACTGAAATAACTACATAAAATGGAAATTTGAATGTAAGCAAGACCCATGTGGTAAATAATCTATATCCTATGTTTATTGGTTTGATTTTGCAACAAATTTTTTATAATGAATAACCTGCCAAAATGTTACAAAATTTGTTAATCTCTCGATAATGCCGAGATCTAATGACATTATTCTTCATTTTCATTTCAGTTCCACAAAATTTCTTAACATATTTTTCGTTTTTATTTCGTGAGAAAATAGTCACATTCACACGCTACTAATTAAAACTGAGATTGACATTGAATATTGCACTCACTGAGAACAACAAGAATAATGGTGGAGATATGTAGGCAGTTTAATGTTGTAAATAAGAACTGCATTAATCTATTTATTTATTTTACTTTTATTAAGAACCCCATCCCTCACAAAATCGGATATACCCTTCAGGCATCTTGTAATAGAAAATATATATGTACATGCATGCACACAAACGCAAAACGTGTATACATTTACAAAAACTTACCTGCAGACTAGTTGTGGCCTCCAGATGTAACAACTGTCCAGTTATTTTTGTTGTGTAGCCTTCACTTTGCACAACCCATGGCATTGTAACTTCCAGATACGAGCCTGGTCCCACATTTATATGCACTGCATTGGTTTCCTAATCACAAGCACCAAAGTTAAAAACAGTTAATTCCATAAATAGATGAGCTTTGTTTTGTTTAACACGAGACACTTTATAATTACATGTACACACAATGACTAAGCACACATTTTCAAAGAAAATTTTCATTTCACACAGTTTTAAACTAATCATACCATACATTGCACAAAATTGAAAATTGGCTTAATTTTCTTGCCTAATGTTTCTGAATGCTAAAATTACAGGCAGCGGTGTACATCAACTTACAAGTACATTTCCCTAAATAAATGTAAATAATAATCTGCACAATGTTTCCTCTTTCATTAAAAGTTGATACGGAAGAAAGCAGGCCCCACCTGGGGACAGACGTCTTCCAGGTATTCCAGCCAACCCAAAAAAATGGATGAGGTCAAAAATATGATGACTGTGTAGCAACGGTATAGTAAAAACATGAGAGGAAACAGAAGTGCCCCAAGAAACCCTCATTCCACTGCAGCATGTACCTGCTCCTGAAAGAGTGTTTGTGGTACAACATTTCCAGTTAGTAAATTTAACATTCTAAGTGACATATTTTAATCTCAAACATCTCCTGTATTTAAATATACTGTACAACATTTTAAAGATGTAGGACACAAGCAACACTGTTGTTTTAATTTTCTATAGCTATTCTTCCAGATATTTTAACTCTGTGCTTTCCT
The DNA here is from genome assembly GCA_029891345.1 of Dryococelus australis. Taxonomy (NCBI): domain Eukaryota; kingdom Metazoa; phylum Arthropoda; class Insecta; order Phasmatodea; family Phasmatidae; genus Dryococelus; species Dryococelus australis. The sequence goes on from CM056994.1 coordinate 116,194,247, forward strand.
TGTTTAATTGTTTTTCAGTAACAAGTAATATAAAAAAATTTAAGTGCTCAGGGCTATTTAAAACTATTGTCCGTTAAAATTCTGTATTATTTTATTTATTGGAAATTCAAATTTTTCACTATGTTTACAATTTGAATAAAATATCAAGTTGTAAGATTTATTTACAAAAATAATGTATTTTTTGTTTGTAAAATCTGGTCGCATGTCCATCTAATAAACACAAATATTTAACACAACAGCTCATCATACATTTCTGTTACGATAAGTGAATTGTATTCTGCAAAAGTTAGGTACTACGTAAATAGCCAAATCACATTATTATGACCACTTGCTAATATCCATAGTAACCACCCTTTGCAGCATGGACAGCAGCTAGACAAGCCGGTAATGACTCAGTCAGGTGGCAAGTGCATTATCATGCTGGAAGATCCCATCCTCCCGAGAAAAGACAATCATCATGTATAAAAGGGACATGATCGCAGAGGATGGATTCATAACCAAGTCGATCAAGAGTGCCTCCCACATGGATGTTGGAACCTAGAGAATTCCATGAGAACATTCCCCAGACCATAACACTGCCCCCCCCCCCACCTTGTTTTTATCCAACAATGGATGCAGGGTGTCGGTTCTCCGTTTCTTGCCGGACATGCTGACATCCATCCGTTCCATGAAGCTGAAAACGTTACTCATCGGAGAAGGCTTTCCCATCTCCAATCAGCAGCGGTCCAGTCGCCATAGTGTGGAGCCAATTACAGCAGTTTTCGTCAATGCACCAGTGTTAGCATGGATCCAGTCACTCCATCTATCAGGAGTCCCACTGGCAGAAGGGTTCATTGAACTGCTGAGGCAGACACATGTCTGGATGCCCTCTGGTTCATTTGGACAGTAAACTGTTCCACTGTAGCCTCTTGGTTGGCCTTCACGTACCGTCGTAGTCAACGTTCACCTTGGATATCAATGGCGTGTAGAGATCTACAGTTTCCACGACAGTTATTCCCAATGGTGCATTTGTCCACTTACAATACACCTTTAGCATAGAGGCATGTGAACAGTTCACAAACGTCGCTGTTTTGGAAATGCTGCCCCCCTTGGCCCGAAGCAGATGATTATCCCTTTTTGCAGCTTAGTTAAATCACTTCCCTTACCCATGACAGCAGGATGGCCACTGTGTACAGCCAGCCTGTCAGTCACATTATATACACGCTTCACCAGCCCACTTCTCGAGCTATACATCATGGGCTACTCTCTACAGATGGCACTTCTAGCATGTGGTCATAATAATGTGATTCAACTGTGTATACTATAAATATAAAGTATATTTCTAAAGGCTGTACATGGTAAAGTGAGCACTTTGCCAAGTTTTTATTTTCAGCCCATTTATTCTGTATCTGTCTATGTACCTATCAAAATAGGTAAACACTGCCATGTGACTTTCAGCAAATGTTCATATTAGCTGGCTCTTATGTCCACTGTATACTCATAAAAAAAGTAATAAATATTGTAATCAGCACTACAAACACATACATGTTAATATCAGTAAATAATACTAGTTTGTGAATATTGATTGATGTTCACGACTCTTTTTCTGTTTATAACTGTGGTCAACCCTTCTGTGGTAATACTGTACGTTGGTTTTGGGTTGTCAACAGAATAGCAGGGGAGGTAAACATGGTTTTTTCCCCATTACAAAAACAATGGCAGGACGTTCTGAATATACACATTCAAAAAGTTAAAAAAGCTTAAATGCTTGTCCATTATACACATCATGCTGATGAGTAAGGCACGATTTTACAGAATCAAGTATATTTACTCCTTCATACAAAAGACAATGTGAATTAAACAACTGTTAAATGACTATGAATTAAGTTTAACAACATTTACAAAAGAATTATATTGCATAAATACCTCAAAATTTCACAAATCAGCATTTTAATACAAAACTACACACAAGCAAATGGTTGCCATTGCTATTAGATTACAAGTAATGCAAACATTTGTCATGAAAATCGATGGTTTTAAGACTGAGTATGTTAAGTCTTAAGTGTTCAGATACTCTGTGTAAAAATATTGTGACGTGGTGCAGTGGAAGAGGTGCACAAATTATGTGTGCGCATGACCTTCAACAGCTGACTTTTTCGTCAGTCAACAAAGATGACCGCCCGGTGAGTGTCTCGTGCAGTGTGGTCTCATTATTTGGGATTCATCATTGGTCCTCTGGGAAATACGTACAAGTGTTTGTTTCTAGTCATTACATTTTTGGTCCTACAGGCCGGATAATTAATCACTAAATATGAACTGAAGCTACGCACGTGTTTGTTCAGTTGGTTTTCAATGACTGAAGACTTGTTTGGTTTCGCGGTAAAATGGTGACAGCTACGTAACAAATTTGCATAGTTTTTCATGTTGTGTGGTATTTTGGTTTCTGTACTAGTTACCATTGACTATTGTGCAAAATCGGCAAACGGCATGTAGAGGTTATGTGGTATCTTGAAGGTTAAGTGGAGAGTCGTTAATAATTGTTTCAGTGGTGTCCCGCCTATTTTGGTCTTGGTTCGTTGGCCAAGTGTTGAAAGGCAATTTATCAGAATGAGTTTCAAAGGGTTATTAATGCAACTAGAGGCTTCAAGAAAATAAGGTTAAGCAGATTCAGGCATGCCTGCCGTCACTCACAATGGCTGAAGGTGCAACATCATTCAGTCCACAGGAAGCTATGGTATATGTACAGGATATCCAAAACATTGAGGCAAGTGTCAATTCAAGTTGTGACAAATTTCTGACCTTGGAAACCATTCCTAAAGATTATGATGAGGCTGCCTTGATAGAATGTCATTCAAATTTGTCAGCATTGATTTTGGATACTCGCTTTACCATATCATCACTGTTGGCAAACAAAGGTGAAACAACCACTCGTGTGTCTCATGTGAATGCCAGACTTACCAAACTGAACCTACCACAATTTTCATAGCAGTGGGAGGAATGGCCTACATTTCACCAACTGTTTCAGGCCACAATTCACGAGAATCACACACTTTCCGATGTTGAAAAATTGTAATATTTAGTCAGTTGTTTGAAAGGCGAAGCAACTCAGCTCGTGAAAAACCTAGCCTTAACTGGCAAAAACTATTCTGTTACATGGGAAAGTTTGTCATCCCGTTACAATAATTCACGGAAACTTATTATACTCCATATAAACAAAATTTTGGAGTTACCTCCTGTTACTGCTACAAATTATAAGTCATTGCCATGCCTTAGAAAATTTAGGTTATGCTGTCGCCTAAAATAATCCCATGCTGCTGACTATTTTGTTGAAAAAGCTGGATTTGCCCATGCAAACAACGTTTGAACGCCATCGCTCTTCATTATTTGACACATTCCCTGAGGTTGGTCAGCTTGTGAAGTTCTTAGAAACTGAAGTCGCCAAATTGGATAATGCACATGAAATAGGAACCAAGCTGGGTCACGTTTTGTCAAAACTAGGGATATCAAAATATCAATTTTTCTCTATTCAGATTCTCGATTCCAACTGCAAATACTTTTACTCGATTCCACCACGATTCTGATACCATAAATTAGTATATAGTGATTATACATGTGCCTACAGTCAATGTATCCTTTTGAAATTTGGTTTTTATAGGACAAATTACACAGACACAAATATGAAGACAATTACAGGAAAGACTTTCTGGTCTGCTAAGTGAAGTTTATATCATATATTTATGTAACATTCAGACTTGCCTAATAAGGCCTAACAAGTTTATATCAGTATTTTTAATAAATCTATGACTTATACTTATTTAACTGAATATAGGCAAAGTATTACAGAAAAAAGTTATACACAAAAGTTCTCAACTTCTCAATGCAATATTTTACGTCAACATATGAAGCTAACCAATATGTACACAAATATTGATACTATTCAGTAATGAAACTGAAATACAAGTTACCTTTCATTTAGCATTGCTAAATGAAAATGTTTCAATCGGACATTTTAAGTTGCATAGACACTGTATGACGCGCTGTTACACGCATCTTTGCCCAAAAGATCTTCTAAAATATCATTATTGGCAATTTTCCTGTACTTAATGTGTTTACTTAAACGTTTTCTCATATTACTAGTTGTGCGACTAACCCCACCTCGTGAAATTTTTTCCAAGTACTAACTGCAAAATATAACGTTAAATAATAGGTAAAAAAAAATCAGAAAAGTAATACCAGGATCCTTATACTCCCAATACTCATAACTATCGCGCAACAGACTAAAATTCAATGCATGTTCTGCATCAGAGACCCATAACTCTAGGAGCTCACCACTAACGAGGGTTCTTATCTAAAAACCACATCTGGTTGCAGGACACAGACTTCCGGCTCCGGCGCGTGTCTTATCAACTATATGATGCTGATCACAACAAAGTCTCCAACAGTATCAGCGTGTGCAGCGGTGGTCTTTCATCCGCGACTGCCGGTTTGTTTTAGTGTTTCGTCTATGTGGATATTTACAGGTTTAGGTATTGTGCGGTAGATTTCCACGTGTGTTTGTAGCATTCTTGCAACAGTATACATAGTACTGTATAATGTCAGAAAGTGCACAAAAAAGAAAACTAGTGCAGTTTTCCCATTAAAGTCGCACCACACAGCACATATAGAGTGATGTGGGAGTGAAGTTAGGCAGCCAAATACTGATAATAGCCGTCTGCCACGTGGCAGCCATTAAGATAAAAGACTTGTTTAACCACAACTTTAGATATTCTGACTCTCTCTTCCGCTGCATTATCGCCGATAATCGAGGTTCTACTGTATTATATTAATTCTTTCCTAGTCGAACCATCATTGAATGCAATTTTTAGTGACGGGAATGAATAAATTTACAACCAATAACAAAAAAAAATATTCGAAAAATGATAGTAGTGGACATTTTCAACTTTAATAAATAGGATTTTGCTGGGGCCGGGAAAAGTATACGTTAATTCCGGTCAACACATGCGAGTTCGGTACAAGTTCACCCTATTTGGAAAACCCTAAGACCTGTTGCTGTGCAACACAACATCAAAAATTCATGTAAACGTGGACAAGGATTTATAACAATTAACTGTTTGATTCTTGATTCTTCGATACCTGTAATAATTGAGGGTATCGAGGAATCGACTGCGTTTTGTGTCTGCAAACTTCTCATGCTATCTACAGCTGTGTAGAGTTCATGGAGAAATCTCCTGCAGAAAGGCAAGAAGTTATTCGCAGTAGAAAGTTGTGTTACAATTGTTTAGGTTGCTCCTACATGGTGGCACACTGTACTTCAAAACATACCTGTCTACATTGTGGCCGAAAGCATCATTCATCATTACACTCTGACTGACAGGTAACTGACGCGCAACACCCACCAACTTCAGATGCATATGCTAATCAGCAATTAAGCTCGGACTTGATTGACACTGATGCTAGTGTACAGTTTGTGGGAATATCAGCCAGAACCTCTACTCGCACTGTAATTCTTCTGTCAACAGTCATAGGGAAAATTGCTGATTGTCGAGGAAGATTTCACAACTGCCGTGTAATTTTGGATAGTGCTGGCCAGGGAAGCTTTATATCAGGAGCATTGGCACAGAAGCTGTGCTTGCCCAGGGTCCACAGTACAGACCAGGTGTCTGGACTGTCTCAAAGTTACGTTAAGATTAGAGGAATGGTGACTACTAAAATCAGAGTGACTGCAGAGGGAGCATCAGAGTTCAGCCAGTCATTGATTGTGTCAAAGGTTACCAATCTGTTACCCCTACCCAAATGGATGCTAATATCAGGGAGAAATTAGGCTCTCTTCCTTTAGCTGACACTTCATTTGATACCCCTGGCAGTGTAGCAGTCATTTTGGGTGCTGAGGTGTTTTGGCAAGTCCTGGTAGGAGGCAAATTGGGCCTTGGAGAGGGGATGCCTGTTGCCTTCGAAACCAGCCTTGGGTGGATTTTGAAGGAGAAATGGCCTACGACCCGTGTAGAGACCAGTCAACAACCAGCACAACCAATCGAATTGCTGTGTACAAACACTCTCAAAACTGTCCTCAAGAGATTCTGGGAGCTAGAAGAACCCTCCCTCTGTTATTCAGTTGCCTCCAGACAAAATTGTGTGTGAGCAACATTATAAGGAAATGCACTATCGCCTTCCCTCGGGTAGGTATGGTGTTCGTCTCCCATTCTGTACCAACATGGAACTTGGCCACTCTCAGGCGACTGCTCATAGATGCTTCATATCATTGGAGCGCAAGCTACTCACTCAACCTGATATTAAGTCTCTCTATGTTGATTTCATAATGGATTATGAAGCCTTACAACATATGGAACCCTTCATGAACTCTGTCCCAGAGCCCAGTTCTCAATATTACGTCATTCCTCACGATAGAGTTATGAAGCCTTCTAGTTCCACGACTAAACTTAGAGTTGTATTTGATGAGAGTGCCAATACATCAAATGAAAATTCTCTTAATGATTGTTTGTATTCAGGTCCCAAAATACAAGTTGACATTATGGATCTTATCTCTAAGTTTACAACCCAGCCATTTGTCTTTTGCCGTGACATCAAACAAATGTATAAGTAAATTGTCAGGCACCCTGATGACAGAAACCCAGCTTACTTTATGGCGTTCAGACCCAGCAAAGGCTCTCAACATGTATGAGTTGAGTACAGTCACCTATGGCGTGACAAGTTCTCCGTTCTTAGCCATCCAAACTCTGCAGCAGTATAGTATTGACGAGGGTCATGCATTTCCTCTGGCAGCAGCTGTGCTGCGTACTCAGACATTAGTTTATGGTATCATTACTGGTGCTCCATCACTCGAAGAAGCTCTTGCTGTGCGGGATGAGCCCATCCAACTACTGCAGGAGGGATGTTTTGAATTGTGGAAATGGGTTGCCAATCACCCCCAGCTTTTGGATGGTCTTCCAGTGACAGACTGTGAAATGCTCATGTTCACCAATGATTCAGCGCATGCGCATAGCATTCTGGGACTCTAATGGAATGGCAAGAGAGATGCTTTCTTTTATCATGTGGAACAGACGGTGCAGTTTTTCACCAAGCGAGCGGTGTTGTCATATGTCGCTAGGATTATTTATGATCCTCTAGGATGGTTAGCTCCTGTTGTGATGTAGGCAAAAATCTTCCCGCAATCACTGTGGCTACATGGACTTAGTTTTGATGACCCTCTAACCCCATCACTTTTGCATCCTTGGCAGCACTTATTGCAAGGAATGGTAAGTGTGAATTATCTGTCAATTCCCCAGCCATATGTGCTCACTCAATTTTTAAGCATTCAACTCCATGGTTTCTCAGATGCATCAGAAAAGGGTTACTCAGCTATTGTCTATATCCATGTAGTGTATTCAGGTCAATCCACTTCAGTCAGATTAGTTATGGCGAAGACTAAAGTGGCACCACTAAAATGTGTCCCCCTACCCCATCTTGAGCTTTGTGGAGCACACCTTGTGATCAAACTCCTACATCATTGTCAGGAGCTTCACTTCTTCCAGACTATCCTGACATGTCAGTATATGCATGGTGATGTGACCACCAATAGCTGGGGCTAGCAGGAGTCACACTAGCGTGCAGAGCTACGCAACCTAAATGAGCCAGCCCAGCTTTTATGAAAACACTCTCCCAGGGGAAGGATAATGAGGCCGGGGGTCGCTACTATATAAGAGTGGAACAATGGCGGCTCACTGCCATGTTTGAACCAGCTGCCCGAGCGAGACCAGCGAGAGAGTACCACCAGGCCAGTGGTCCCGGATCGATGACCGCCTGCAGCCACCGTCGAGGGGGTCTTCCCATAGCCAACGACGTGACCAATTAGGGTAAATATAACTCCAGTAGAACGCAATAGGCCATGGAGACGTAGGGATAGATGTTAGTTTGAACTGGACTCCTTCCGAGACAAGAGCACCTGAGTAAGTCTTAAGCTAACCCTTGCCATAATTGAGATTGGTATCGTTAATATATGTACCTTGGAGTAAAGCCCTTGGGCGATCAATGTAAGAATTGTAAAAGTAAATGTGATTGAATAAAAGTAGTGTTTCTTATATCCGAGTGCTCTATCTCTATTCTACATTCTTCCCCCTAATAGTTTGTGACCTGATTCCGTCAAGGCAGGCCACAGCAAATGGTGGAGGCACTGGCGCTTCCAACCTCCCATTTCAGCTCATTGCACTTCAATTCTACTTAAATATTACCGTAAATCTGTAAGTCATAACTCAGAAATCAAGGGAAATGCCTCACGTTCCCCACTACCCCACTGGGTTGCATCCCCTGTCATTGAGCGGAATAATATTACCCAATCAGAACAAGCGCTTAAAGACTTAATAAACAGGAATGACATTGAAAAGTGTGCATTCAAAGCCACAATGTATAGCTACTCAGCAAATTGTGGCCGCGCCAGAGCGCACAAGCAGAAACTGCAGCACTGCAAATACCTCGGTCGTACAAGTCGCCCATTGTACTGTAGACTAGCATGTGTGTGTGCTTTCGCTTTCTAAATTTTTGTGCTACTGCGAAATTTCCACTTCTGTGTGTGCTACAGGGGAAATAGAAATTCAGTAAGCTTTGTGTGTGTGTGCATGTTAGCAATTAAGACCCATCTACACATTTCACATTCAAATAGGACGACATGAGTAAGCCATAGAAGTCGGCACCCAAATCGTTCTGCAAATTCATAAAACCTGTTACACTTGATTTAAGCAATGCCAAGCGTGCAATAGAAGCAAAACGTACACAACACACAGAGTTACCCACAGAGAATACAGACTTAATTAAATTCGAACACACCTCATCCACACAACAAAACGCAGCACTAGACTACTCATTCCCAGAACCCCAACAACAGAACACATACACACCCAGTACAAGTGGATATCTGTCACCATGCCCACTCACAACGCTTCAGGCAACAGAGCCATTTTTAATTTCAATACCAAGTACAAACACACAGAAAACACAACACGAGTACTCTTAACATTAATGACACCACAGAACACCAATACATAAACAACACGAATGACACACAATTACAGCAACCACCTAATGCACAACAACCTAATCAGATCATTTTAAAACACCCAGATTCCATCCCCACATTTTCAGCGGAAAATAACGAAAATGTTGACGACTTTCTGGCAACCTACAATGCTGCGAGTGAAATTAATGAGTGGTGCAAAGTAGTAAAACACAGGAGCCTTACATTTTACTTACAAGGCACTGCTAAGCGGGCATACAAAAATGTACACTACACACGCGAAGGAGAGCTAACATGGGAACTCACTGAGACAAAACTAAAATCCATTTTCACGCCCATTGAGGATATTGAAAAGTACACAAACTTGCTTTACGGCACAAAACAACCACCAGGACAAAGTTGCCAGACGCATTTGGAAAACCTCACCTTTTACAGAAACAAATGCAAACCTAACTTGCCAGAGGAATAATTTGTAAAAATTATTTGGCTATCCCTGTTACATATTATTGCAGACGAGATAACGGCATCGCAAAATGACACATTAGAATTACTGCTTAACAATTTAGGGAACGCTGAATTAGGAATCCACCAATATAACCAACTCACGGAAACCCACACTCAAATTGCAGAAAACACAAAACTCGAGGCGGAGATTAAGACATTGAAGGTTCAGTTAGCCACCCTAACACAACAGTTGAAAGACAAGGACACTAACACGTCCCTACAAAATGACTTTCACACACAACAAACAGCATTTCACCAACAATGCAGACATCACACCAACAGAATCATGCCAATTCACGTCAGTGCAGAGTCAAACACACCATTACACAGGCCTCAGAGAAGGGAAAACACGGAACCCAGCTCGACCACAAAAAATTCCCGTAAACCCAGAACAGTCAGGTAGGGCCCTTAAGAGACGCGCGTACAATCCAGGACCGCCCGCATGGCGAACGGCACGAAAAAATTCAAGAGAAAAAACCCCTCCCACCCGATTTTAAGGTTAAACATGTTATTAATGCTTGCCATGCATTATTTTCAAAAGTGGGTGCCACATCGTTCTTATGCATAAATCGCGCACTTCAATGCGAAAAGTGAGGATTTTGTTCAGTCTAGCCAGGACAAAATTACGTGCTCACCACAGCCCTACCCCGATAAATGTAAAAACAAAGTTAATTCTCATATCACGTTTCAAGGCCCACAAACTAGGACAGACAAGCAGAGCAGGGAAAGAACCGAGACCCGCAAAGACAATCAAGTATATCAACACCTCGAGGTGGCCGTGAAATGTGACTCCCGCATCCACACGGAAGCGACGGTCCCAGCCGAGCAAGCACCCAAGAAGGAATGCGCAATGCAGCACAATCGTGACATCACAGGCACGTGTGCAGCCTTCATTGGACCATAGTCGCAAACTGCCTTCACGTGCACGTTGTGTATGTACACAGGACACCAAGCCGCGGCTTGCCCGCTGTTCCCCAATCGCCACATGGAATTTTAAAACAGACATTGAGGTGGACTTCCGTAAGTTTAAACAGCACTTCGCGATTGGTGAAACAAAAATCAAGTTGCCGCGGCGGGCACAGAAACCACTATAAACACAAACAAAGAACCGGCTGGCGATGATAACATGCCTCAGCACAACCTGAGCCACTTAAACACTCTACACAAACAACACACGCCGGTTGTCAAGGACAAGTGCCGCACTAGTTACGTGAAAATGTCAACACCACGCATCCTTGTACGGACTAGCGGCAAAACCCACAATGCAAGGTTGGACATGGGATGCTCTTGCTCCTGTATGGTGTCAACATTAGTAGCTAAAGAGAAAAGAATTCCAATTACAGAAATATTTTCATTAGTGGGCGCCACACACGATATTAAAGTACCAAAATTCAAAACTACAGTCAACATTAACATTCACGGTCACAATTTCTTTCAAAAATCTCTTTTAATTGATAACCTAAAGCTCGATATCATCCTTGGAGTAGATTTCATTAAACAATATGATATAGTTTGAGTCTTCACCAAGGATATAATGTTCATTAATGCGTCCAACAACAATAAAATAACTGACACACCAATAACACCAACACTATCGAGTTTGACAAGAGTAACTGTATAGAATACCACAATCAAAAGATTAGTGCTACAGATATTCAAATGTCAGACGAAGCACTTGGTAACATAAATTCTAGTTTACCTACCCACCAACAAAGAGAATTGCAAAAATTACTTCAACAATACAAAGACCATTTTGCTAGTTCAATAAATGAACTTACAGTCAATAAATGAACTTGCAGAAACCAAACAATATGAAATCAAATTAGAGCTAACTACAGACAAGCCAATCCACACATGCTCTTATCACATTAACCCTACGTTGCGGGAGCAAGTGTTGACACAAATACAGCAAATGCCAGATTCAAAAATTATAACTCCTTCGGATTCTCTCTACACTGCACCCAGTTTAGTGATACCCAAACGTCAGGGCGGAATTCGATTAATCAAACATCTTAAGAAAGTACATTGCCCAATTCCGCGAACTGAGGATATAATAAACACCCTACAGAATTCTAAATATATCACCTCAATAGATATGTTCAGTCGATTCAATAATATCCCAGTACGTCAACAAGACAGAGAAAAACTTGCATTTAGCGTGGACGGAGTCGGTTTATACGAGTACACTCGTATGCCAATGGGCCTCGCCAAGAGCCCTAACTATTTTCAAATTTTGTCAATATTGTGCTAGGTCCATTGTGACGGAACACAGCAGTCGCGTACATTGATGGCATATTTACTATCGGCAACACATTTAACGAACACCTTAACAACAACACAAAAGTAATGGAATGCCTCCATAAATATAACTTTAAAATCAATAGCAAATAATGCAATTTTGCACAACAAGAGATAAAGATCTTGGTCACTATATTACGCCAGATGGACTCCAAACAGACCCTGAAAATCATTACCATTCAACAAATGGCACCCCCTAAAAATATAAAACAAGTTCCCACCTGTCTTGGACTTGCGTAGATATATATTAAATTACGCCCAACTTGCAAAACCACTAACCAAACTAACAAAGGACACAGTACTGTTTAAATGGCTGAAGCAAGAACAACTATCATTTGACAAAATTAAAACGGCATTGAGTAACCCACCCAATTTTAGCGAAATTTGACAAATATCGTCGAACCATACTAGCGTGCGACACTTCACAAACCGTAGGCGAAGCTAATGCAACACACAATACCCTCACTGATAAGTCTTACAATGTGAAACATACATTCCTCCAATGCCAATCATTCTACAGAGCTTCAGCGGAAACACTTTTACAAAATCCGGACAAAGGTGAAGAAATAAAGAATACAAACGCAAAATATGTACATAAATAACTGGCCTGAAATTGAAACATTAGTTAACAGGATCTTCATACCACGGACAAAGCATTAACACCCATGAAAATAGGGTTTTTATGACTTATATTATTTTTTCTTCTCTTATTGCTACACATATTGTCATGCACGAGTTAATGTAATATTTTTCACACACGTCACTTTTATGATTTCAACTGCCTGTTTAAATTTTATTTATTTTTATTTTTTTTTATTTTTCTTAATATGTAAGGTTTTTAAAATTTAGATGTATGGAGGCAATAATATTTCTGTGTAATTTTGATAGGTTAGTTCTTTTTTCATTGTGTATTTATTTCTATATAATTAGTATTTATTTTTGGTGTGATCTCAATTTTGTAAGTCTTTCTACTTTTTATTGTATTATATCTCAGTTTCGAGATCATATATTCTTTGGTTTTTTTTCATTTAGGTCATTAGAAGTGGTTCATGTGGGTGGTTTGGATAGCTTTGATCCCCATTGGCTCGCAGTTTTAAATCCTGATTGTTGATTGGCTGGTGCTACAGGCTCCCTTTAAGCTAGCGTCAGCCTGCCACAGATAATGCTCTCTTCGCTAGCAGCCTCCAATGACATCAGACGTAGAGCAGGATCTCCCGTCTGAAGTGGGCGGAGAGGTAGGACTTTAAATTAATTTTAAAGTGTGTAGATGTGTCCCTGAACCAACTTTTAGGTAAATTTATAACCAGCAATGGAGCTTGTGTCAATGGTCACCCATTCGCAAGGTTAAGTGGTCAGGAGCTAGATATTTTTAACACGCCATCTACGTACGTGTAGAGCGGAGCTCCAGGTATCGCCACCTTAATCCTGCTATGCCAAATCCTGCAAGAGCATCCTACCTTCAATCCGTTTGGTGATTAAAAGATAAGTCCTACAAAAAGATCTGACATTTTCATCTGGACCTAATTTTATTTAGTTCAATTCAGCTCAATGTCCGTTAGCATTAGTACATAAGCGACGCCATCTTGACTTTTATAAGTACGTAAATTTTCAGCACACATACGCCTACTGCAAAACCTGTGATAAGAGTATCGTCTACCAGAGCTAGACTGTTCAGTGAGAGCACAATTTGTTTTCACATAATATTTACTACAGAGAACAGTTTAATTAATTTGATTTTAAAATCAGTATATTCAGACTCTGGCAAGCTATGTCACGTAACCGTAAAATGGTTCAAATAGGCTAGGCATGGCCACTTTTAGCGCCGTTAGGATAGTGTGTTGTCTTTACAGCTTTTCTCATATTGCCACCAGGGTTTTAAATTATTTCTGATTTAAAAAGTTACAATGCAAAAGGAAATGAATAGAAAAATTAATTAAATTAATTCAAAGGGCGTATCTGTTTTGTCGTTTTCTCTAATGTAATGTCAAGTTAACCTATTTCTTACCCAGGGTTTTACATATGTGTTTACTAGAGTTTTCAATTGTCTGCCTCATTTTGACGAATGTACATAAATGGTGTACGTGCCAAATACTAGTTTCTAGAGGGTGCTAATGGTAATAAACTTGTTCCCCTACCGGCCCAGGACTGCACCAGGCAATTATACAGAAGCAGCCTAGGTAAGATTACATCCTTTCCCACTGATTTATTGCAAGTCAGCTGTGCAGCCTGGCCACTCAAGTGTTATATGTGTTGTCCCATTGTTGCGTATGCAAATCCTACACCATACACAGTACATATCTATAATATGATTATATCTCATATCGGCTATCGCAACAAGGAGGCCTTGTGTGTGTTCTTCACAGCTCCCTACACATTATATTACTTATTTTTATTAAATATAAGCTATATTTCACGTTAAAATGAAGCATATCTTCCGCTTCATGCTATTGCAAAAATTATTACCACATTGTATCACCTTAACATCAAAATAATCATGCAAAACCATGCCACTAAGATCAACACCACATGCCTTGTCCCAAGATTACAGTGTTATATTTTAATTACTTACAACAACAACACTGTACACTACCTCCCAGTTTATATACGAGCAAGAATACATTAAAGTAGATGACAACTCACATCTTTTCCTAGCACCTATAACTGAAAAATCTTTTCCTAGCACCTATAACAGAAAACATAACGTCACCACTTCTTGGCGAGTGTGCCAACGACCCACATATCCAGTAAATGAAATTGGCATTGACCAACCCAGATAAAGAAACGCCTAAATACAGACGGCTAGCCAGACGATACGCCATTTCTGGGAACGGGGAAATTTGCATGTAACAACGTATGCCCACTGAGGAAAAGAAACTTACCCCTGTTCCACAATATTGCGTTCCGAAATTATAGCAGCACACCATGACCGTCTATTAGAAGGGGGGCACTTCTGGCAATTTAAAACCCTCAAAAAGATTTAAAATGCGTATTATTGGGACACTATAAACAAGGATGTAAATACTACATTAAAAACTGTCCTGTTTGCCAGCACATTAAAGCTTCAAATCAGAAATTGATTGGACAAATGACCCCTATACTACCTTCCCCCCCCCCCCCCCCACCCACATTAACACTCTTGGGGCCTAGACGTAAAAGGTTCATTGCAAACTTCAGCAGCCAGAAATAGGTACGTCCTCATAATGACGGAATATTCCACTTGATATGTCGCCACCCGTCCACTAAAAGCAATAGATGCAATAACCTGAGCCAACTTTATAAAAGACGTTATTTTACAGTTTGGTTGCCCAAATCTATCCTTACCGACAGGGAACATCCGTCAACAACAAAATGATGTCGGAGGTATTTCGTAAACTACAGATCAAAAAGCTTCAGACCACAGCATATAATCCTGCGTGCAACGGTTTGACGGAAAAGGTCAATAAAATTCTGTCTCAGCATTTAACTTCCTGTGCCAGCGAAGACTCCGCGCATTGGGATAATTATTTTTCTTACATTTTATTCAATTACAACAAAACAATAAATAGAAGCACAAAGTTCACCACCTTCTTTCTTCTTCATCATGTTGTTAGCCACACAACTCCCCCCCCCCCCCCCCCCACGAGCAGACAATTGGTGTGAACGCTTACTGCAGACACGTGAACAAGCACGCGTAAACCTTATTGCCTCACAACAGAAGCAAAAGGAATTCTTTAACACCAAATACCGGTATAACAATTTAAAAATTGGCCAATTCGTTTGGATCAAAAAATGTGTGATAAAAGGCCCTCTCCTCTAAATATCAGGGGCGATACAAAATTCACGACATTCTGGGGCCATCCCCAATACCGTGAGCACATGGAAAATAAACCTTGCCAATATCAAACATTAACATACATCTTTATGTTACAGGGGAGAGCAGACTTAATCTGTTTCCGGGATGAGCCTTGATAGACTTTGAGCAGTGCTACTTGTGCTGGGATTCGCAGCAAACGCAGCGGAGGAACAGCTTTACAAGACACACCACTGTGTCTACTTCACGGAGCTGAAGCAGCAGCTGCAATATGAGGAAACTGTTCCACTTTTGTTCACGCTGCTGCTGCAAGAACCCAGGATGCCAACCAACATAGAAGAATGGTTCCAAAGCGCTTGTGCCATCAGAAATTCTACCGTCTGCAGGAACGCAGACAAATTGAGAGAAATTTTTAATGCTACATATGTTAACATTGTTGATCAATTTTCATCCAAAGTGTCAATTCCCAAAAGAAATAAAAGATCCCTCACCTTCCTTGGTGATGTTGCAACATAGTGTTGTGGCATGCTGACTACACGTCATTTAAAATTGTTGCTATCAAATGAGGAAATGCTAGCTATGCAACTCAATGACATACAAAATAATATAAAATCTTCAATTAACAATTTAAACCTCACCACCCACAGTGTATCTGAAATGAAGAATCCAGCTGAGGTCAAAATTAATTCTATTTCACGTAACATTTAATCCATGGCAAGTAACTTTAATACACAGCAAAATGAAATAGAAATGTCTCAGTCGCAAAGTCAAATGATGATAGGCATAGTCCTTGAGCTAATTAACAACATTATTAACTAAATCAGGCTCAATACATATTTACAGGTATGTCAGAACAATCTTTTACCACTACAGGTGATCTCCAGACCAATGCTAACAAGGGAACTATTAAAGTTGGAAACAAAAATTAACCAAATAGACTTCAAACTTAGCATTCCACTTAATAAAATAATTATGTATTACTCTGTCCCTATAACAGAATGCTCTTTCTCTCCAACGCAAATAATGATTAAATTACAAGTACATCTTCAAAGTACCAAGTTTACGTGGCAGTTTTTCCAAGCTACCAAAAGCCCATATTTCTTTAAAATGAATAATGCACCATTGAATTGCCAACTGAATTAATTGCTGGATATGCATACACAAACAACAAAAGTGGTAACTGACGAACAAAATCAACAAAAGGGTATGTGTTTAATCTCCAAACATGCAGCAGAATCTATTCAAGTAAGGTGTCTTAAAACAGCAATTAAATTGCAGATTCTTGAGAAATTGTATGAATTTTGCAAATTTTCCTGCATTTCTAGCAATCAACTACAGGTTACCCCTATTCAGCCACATCATTATGTCATAACTAATCCATCTGGTACATTGGCATTACAATGCATTAATAGGACTCTCAGCCAAACAATTCCTAGTTCTGACATTGGGTCAATTGAGTTAACGGTACCTTGTGGATGCAAAGTAACGGTAGATAAAGTTACTAAGTAGAAGCCACACACATGTGTGACATAAATAGTCCTACAGTTGCCATAGCTCATACAATTTTACTAATTCATTGGCTTACGAGTAGTAATTTTGAAGCAACACAATCATCTCTCAATGAGGGCATTTCATTTAATTCTATTAATGATTAGCTAAATAGGGACTGGAAGATATTACGTGCCAATTTACCAATTGTGGAATATGTCTCGAACCAAAATAACATTTTTCATAAATCAGTGTTCTCAGTTATGTCCCAAGAGCATTTCAATTACTTCAGTCCGTCCACTATTGTGGCTCTGATTGCAGCTTTAGGGTGGTTATATTATAAATTAGTTAAAATCAAGGCTGTTTAAGATGGCATAAAATAAAGTGTCAACACACAGGTAATTATTGATATGTGCCTTAAGTACAGCAAACTCAGGTGGCATTAAATGAGAAATAATAATTAATTGCAAAATACATCAATTGGAAATGTGTTTCAGCCGGCACGTCAGACCATGTAAAAACTTTTCACTTGCAGTAAATTGTTGGTATGCCTGAAATTTTGTTTGCCCGTACAGCCGGCGCACTCTTTTAGCTGACTATGTAACTGTTTAGGTAACACATACGTATGGGTATCAACAGTACAAAATACTTCCGATAGAATACACCAGCAATCAAGGCTGCTAACTTCTGTTTCAGATTTATGTTCTAAAGAGCAGCACTGACGGGATTACCTCATGCAATGAAAACCCAACACACGTTACAATTAATTTTTCTATATGAACTTACAGGGACCTTATATATATATATATGTAATTATTTGTCAATAATTTTCACTCTTTATGCTGTTACACATGGCATTTATTTGATATTAAAGGATAAATTAACATTATCCGAAGTACATACACCTTGTAATATTTTCCTAAGACTGACGTGTAAATATTTATTTTCTACTTTAAGGATCAAATAATGTGTTTTCATCAAGTAGAGTCTAATATCAGTTTTCACATCATGTAATAATTTTTAGAGTCATTAGTATTATACCTTATGGCGCTATGGCGGAATAGTAAACAATATATGGTGCACCGAACTTTCCCTCTTTTCCCTACCTTAGTGGTCGGTGCTGGCGTTATTACTTTGATTCCATGTAATGTAATTTTTGGGGTTAATAAACTTAGTTAACAGATATAATATATATATATATATAATATAGACCAACAAAGTTCTGTTTTACTATACTATGGATACTAATGAGAGTTTAAAAACCAATCTGTTACGAGTAACATATATCTGCCAATTTATAGTAAAATGTAAGATCAACTAACGTAAAATCATAGTTACTTAGTCAAGGGTATTAATGTCTAAATGTTCATATAAGTTCATCAATATAGCTACATAAGCTAAATCATCATCATCAATTAAGAATCTTTTTAAGTACATAAATTAAAAATAATACAGCGGCAAGTTTCACTTTCGAAAGGTGCTCTCAAACAGAAAAATTCAGACGACCTGACGTCTTTTCTTAAAAGCCAAATATGTAACGATATCCTTACTCTCTCGCAACTGCCAGTGCCCTAGGGAGCCTCAAAATAAGTGCGCGAAAGGACACTACTTGGTAATACCCTGATGGCGTCCACGAACAAGAGAGACCCCTTCAGGTGGCTTCCTGTAACGCTGTCTCTGTATCGATGGCAACCTGAGTCACCCCTTCGATGTGGAGCCGCCATATTTCTTCAGCGGCCTGGCCTCATTCATTACCTTCCCCTACACCGGTAGGCCCCTGTTCTCCCATGCAAGGACGCATGGATCTTGTGGAGACAGGGGGCCATGGTGAGACCACCAATAGCTGGGACTGGCAGGAGTCACGCTAGCGCTCAGGGCCGCGCGACCTCAACGAGCCAGCCCAGCTGTTATGAAAACACTCTCCCGGGGAAGGATAATGAGGCAGAGGGTCGCTACTATATAAGAGTGGAACAATGGCCGCTCACGGCCATCTTTGATCCAGCCGCCCGAGAGAGACCAGCGGGAGAGGACCACCAGGACAGAGGTCCCAGATCAACGCCCGCCTGCAGCCACCGTCGAGGGGGTCTTCCCGTAACCGACGACGTGACCAATCAGGGTAAATATAACTCCAGTAGGACGCAATAGGTCACGGAGACATAGGAATAGACATTGGCTTCAACTGGACCCCTTCCAAGTCAAGAGCACCTGAGTATACCTTAAGCTAACACTTGCCATAATTGAGATTGGTATCATTAATATATGTACCTTGGAGTAATGCCCTCGGGTGATCAATGTACGAGTTGTAAAAGTAAATGTGATTAAATAAAAGTAGTGTCTCTTATATCCGAGTGCTCTATCTCTGTTCTACTTTCTTCCCCCTTACAGTTCGTGACCTGATCCCCTCAGGGCAGACCACAGACATTGTAGCCCTATTTCAAATGGCCCAAACAACATTGCACTGACACCCAGCTAGAAACCCTCCCAGATCTCAAATCTACTAGCATGGCTGTCTTGGTTGTTACTCCATTGTGGAGTGGATTTTACTGGGTTCTTTTCCATTAAGGTCAACAAGATGCAAAAAGCTCCATCTCAGAAAGCATATATCTGTCTCTTCATCAGCATGTCAACCAAAGCTGTTCACCTAGAAATTGTTTCTGATTTATCTTCTGATGCTTTCATTGCTGCTCTATCTCGATTCATGTCATGCAGAGGTCTTTGTGCTCATATTTATATGGATTATGGAACCAACTTTGTCGGAGCAGCTGCTCAGTTTCAACTAAAGGTTTCCAACTTGTTGCAGTCATCCTCCCACCAAAACTCCATCACAAACTTTTCTCTGGCCAACAGGATCACTTTTCATTTCAACCCGCTAGCTGCTCATCAAGTTGGCCTTTGGGAAGCTTTTATCAAAAGTGCCAAGACCATTGTAAAGAGATTAATCGGACTGCAAATATTAACTTTCGAAGAGTTCACAACAGTTACAGCTCAAGTGGAAGGAGTTCTGAACTCTCGACCTCTCACTCCAATGTCATCAAACCCATCTGACCTCAGTGTATTTACTCCTGGCCATTTCTTGGTAGGTAGACAGCTTCTAATCTATCCGCAAGACAGTCTAACTCACTAGAATCTGGATGGTGTCACTCACTGGAAGCTAGTTCAAGCTGTTAGCCCGCATTTCTGGACCCAATGGCAAAGGGAATATCTCCATACACTCCAGCACAGTACAAAGTGGACTGTACCCCAGAAAAATTTAGCTGTTGGCGACATAGTTCTGGTGCAACAAGATAACCTGCCACCCTTAAGCTGGTGCTTGGCAAGAGTAGTGGAAGTATATCCTGGTGTGAAGACGGCTTAGTGAGATAGCCAAAGTGAGAACCTCGATTGCTGAACTGAAACATCCTACTACCAAATTGTATCCAATTGTATCCACTGCCATTGGAGACTGTTTAATTACACTAACAATATCTTTAGTCGCATAGGTTTTTTTTTTTTTAAACCAGAATATTAAGTCTTAACGGTTCAGATACGCTGTGTAAAAATATTGTGACAGCACAATGGAAGAGGTACACAAATCACATGTGCGCTGACCTTCAACAGTGGAGTTTTTCGTCAGTCAACATAGATAGCCGCCCGGCGAGTGTCTCGTGCAGTGTAGTTTCGTTATTTGGGATTTATCCCTGGTCCTCCGGGAAATATGTAAAAGTGTTTGTTTCTTGTCGTTACAGAGTAAATATAGACTAATTAATTGTAGTTTATTTTAGTATTTTGTTTTTTATTTTGTGTTCTTGGTAAGCTTTTCATAGTGTTTGGTTTGGGCATGCATGAACTAATGGAGTCCTGTAAATGAATAGAAAGAAAACTCTTTATTCATTTTGCACTTAAGGACTGTGGCAATACTGATGAATCCGCCAGACAACTTATTTTGCAAGTCACAAACAACTCAATCTAAAGAAATATTGCACTCTTGATAACAAATATAGTTCAGACAGCAGGTAAGTTAAATATTGTACCTTAAGACTCCTTGTGTTCCCCAAGAACAACATGATGTGCTACATACCCAAATGTTTCAAAAATTGCATAAGAAAAATTGTAGAGAATCAATTATACATATACTCTGACACCGATAACACTGAGACTCAAATACGTATGAAACTACACAAACTAGATCAATTACAAGTTTCAAAACACTTTGTTCTATTACTGAAGTACATCAAAATAAATTAGTGAAACCCTGTTAAAACGTTTCAGAAAAATACTGAAAAATATGTGCTTACTAAGCAAGAAAACTTCTTAAAAGGGTAAATTTGTGTATTTGTAATAGACCTAGTGCAAATTTTCTAAAGCTTAGTAAACAGGTAAATTTCTTAACAGAAAACTTCTTCATAGGGTTTTACTGTATGTAAAATTGCAAAGAAATCAATTTTAACGGTAAATAATGTGTAAAATTATCTAACTGTATTGAAACTGGGTAATAAAATAAAATATTTCATTGAAGTTAAATTTCAGATTTAAATGCGTAAATTACATGGAAAATCTTATGCTGGGATCTTGATGTTTAAATTCATTTATAAATTGCATTTTGTAAGTGTCTCAGTTAGCTATCATGAAACTGATATCCCAACACTTCTGGTACGTCCAGGAAATACAATAGTAATTTTGAAGTGAAACTTCCAAAAAGCTTAAGTCCAGTTCAGATCAACTGTAGCGGCTTCCTTAGCTCAACTTTACATGGTATAAGTATATGCAGTATAAGTGGTGTCATCCCTGGACACATCTGGGATCCTCGGATTAACTTAAGACTAGTACTTTTGGGTCTCTTCTATTATGCCTGTGCACATTAAACTCCAACTCAGATGTCTCTTCCCATCCTCACCTAGCATTATGAAAGGCAGTTTCCAGAAAATATCTAACTCCACCAGAGACTTGTCATACAGTGGACTGCAGCAAATGGTGGTCGCTAAAAGTCTGCCAGGACCTACAAAATCTCTTGACAAAAATGTAAACCTAAGAAACTTCCTGATGCTAACATACTTAGCAATACATATATATGAGACACTTCTTTCTCCTAGGCCTAGCTATAGGCATAGCATATGCTTATAAAACTGCTACGAGAACAAAAACTTATGATCAAATATGCATAAAGCAATGAAACATTAAATTAAATTAAATGTTAAAAATAATAAAATTACAAAATAATTGAAATTGATGGTGTTAAAGAACTGTGATTCTATCATATTTCATTTCTAAATGAATTTGGCTGGGGGTTCCAAAGTATTACATTCAAATCTAAATATTTACCAAAAGATTATATAAAACAAACATCTGTAAAAAAAAAAATCTCTCTACTGTTACAATGACTTAACAGAATTGATCCAAATTTTTACATCATACTTCCACAATAATAATTGTCAGTCAATACAAGTTTTGTGAAAATTTGTCCAGCCACACAGTTTTTAACAGCACATTAAAACAAACATTTGCAACGGCCTAAGGTTTTGTTTACAAAGAAAACCACTTCTCCTTTATAAAATTTAAATGGCTATAATGATAATACAAACATAACTTCACAAGAAAACTTACAACACAATAACTAGTTGATGACAATGTATTTCACGAAACTGCATTAACACATTTAATGCAGTATCAAATTTTCCTCCAAATTAGATACCTACCTCAAAGGTTAGTTGTGGAAGTTAGTAGTTGCTGTTTGATATCAGCTCATACAAACTAAACCTTCAGACAGACGTTATAACACAGCTTTAATGCAATTGTAACCCTCGAAGAATGTTTCACATGAGTATAAAATATTTTCATGGCGTTATTACTTCAAAACATGTGACAAATGTTGGAGGCATCAACTTGTAAATTGGAATTTGTGTCAATATTAAACACAAACGCACACGTTTATTAAAGCTTGATGCATCACCGGCGATGTTGCTATCCATTCTAGCCTTGCCACAACTATGCCCCCCACCCCCTTCAAAGAAGAGGCATTAGGAATTACATGCCATAGAGCGCCCCTGCTGCGAAGCTCAGGGTTAGCTACAGGCCAGCTGCTGCCCCCTGCTGGTCTGCAATTCGCTTCACAACTCGGCGCCACTGTATTCTTACCGCAGTTCTAGCAAGTGTTGCTCAGAACCAACCTCGGTACACATCAAGCGAAATTGCAGTAGGGTAGGACGTCAGTTAAGAGATATTCCGAAACGTACCCAACATACCCTACACCTTCCTACAGTTAGGCCCGTAGATGTAGTAGGTCCTATCCTGAGTATTTCTCAAGACTACCATCCTGTAATGTACCTGCTTAGTCATCCGAGCACATGTCAGCAATCACGTGATGTCGTTCTCCAAAAACACGCCCACGCAACAATGCAAGAGTTTGTTGTTTAGCATCAACACTTTTAACACACACTCTACCGACCAATATAACTAACTTTCTAGGTTTGAAGCCCATGCTGCTGGCCTGAAGCTAGAGTGCTTTCATCACGTTTTTATTTTTCCATAAAATAAAACATGAAGTTGGCTTTAACCTTGAGTACCATCCTTGTAGCCTTGTACCTTGTATTTACCCTTGTGTAACACCTTTGCAGATAATCTCGGGGATTTACTCATTCGAGCCACATGCAGCTTTCTACACAGTCCAAGCACTAGTACCGACCACCCTTCTCATCAATCCATGGGATTGAAGGAAAGGAGACGCCCCACAGAGGACACTGTCCTTCAACCAGCTTGTCAGCTCGGTGTTCACGATCTCCTCGGAGCGGCTCCACTGAGGAGGTTGTGTCCCCTAGGTTGGCAAGACTGGGACTGGGCCACGCACCCTTACGGTGAACATGTAATTCTGTATGACTACTACCTGCAGATGTGGTACAGTATGATATGGGTAAATCTACACTTCCCGATACCTTTTGCCCAGAGAGGACGGAAGGAAAAAGTCAAATTAACTCTTGCTGCATCAGGTCGAGCACAAGAGTATCAACCCTCATTAGTTAAGCAGATAGCTAGTCTACCTCCCCAAGAACAGATGCAAGCACTATGGCATCTGCAACAATCAAGAGAGACTCCTGTGCACAGCATCTCTTCACTCCACCAGAGCGCACTGGACCCGCTGCGTATACGGAGTGTACACAAGAGTATCTTCGCCGACCTGATCAAATGCCTACACCTGTCATCGCCCACCTCACTCCAACCATACTTATATGTACCTACACCTCTGCGCAAACCACAGGAGAACAACTCTTAGACTGCTCCCACTGTCACCACATCACCGCCAAACACTATGGCACTTAAACATCACCCAGGTATCCTTACGACAGTTGTACCACCAAAACGCTGCATTGTGCTAATCAAACCTGATTTTGTGCCTTGCAGAGTAGCCAATGAGGCCAGTTTTGTACACAGGGAAAGCACCAGTGCCCGCTCAAAACTGAACACCCTACTTCTAGGAGAACCTGATTCTTCTCGTAAACAAAAATTGCGGAGACCGCTTCTACTAAACGACATAGTGAGTATAAGTTCCCGGTACATCACACATCAATATGTTGTCAGCATGAAAGGAATAATTGGTGTAATAGAGATCAAAAACTTGTATGTTTAGCTAAAAAGAAAACTCATGCAAGATCACGAAACAATAAAAATATAAGTTTCGTATAACACAAGAATGCAGAAAGGTATAATTTCCACAGACCCAATACCATTAACACCCTCCTCAGAATAATATGTGTTATTTCATTATACAAACCATACTTAGGGATGGACCGATACCACATTTAGCCGACACCAACGATACCGATTCTCAGCTGCCGATGACGCCGATTACAACAAAGCCTATACACACTTTGATAAGCACAATCATAATTCCAAATTCCCAATATTTGGAAATACATTTCTATTACTTACATTTAAGTCTTTAGTTTTGTGGACACTTTAAGCACTTCGTATTAGGTAGGTGTCTACAGCGTAGAAATGAAATACAACACTAATTTTAATGAACTATAAGATAGACAGTTTAACTGGGCAAATTAGTGACATAAAACAGTCAAGAAGAAACTGTAACCAGACAATAATACAACATTCATTACAAACTGAGTTCATTAAAGACAACCATCAAAACTTCAGGCAGTCTGATGGGGACTTGGATTTTAGACCTGAGAAATATCAACATAACTTCTAAATGCATCTTTGTTTAAACTAGCAGTCTAAATATTACCATAAAAAGAACTCATTGAAATCAATTTAATACTGAATATTCACTTGAAATTGAGCAAAATTTTATTTTTATTTATATTTATACCTAGTGTTCCCTCATTTGACGAGCCATACTCAATCCCTTAGTTAAAATGACCACAACTGATATATTTGCGACGATTTTTGCCAATTATTACTTGCAGAGTCTTATTCAGACCTTTAATATTCTAACCAGAACTGCAGCCTACAGTTTATACAGTGTCATAGTGTAAGTGATTTATTTTCATTGTCTCCAGCTTACGAGTGCAGCAATGCATAAGAAGAAGAATAATAATACGGGATGCTTTCTCATTGTCGTCAAACTACGAATTCGGTAAAAAGGTAAGAATAAAATAGAACACAAAAAACTCTTGTGGAATGTAATCAATACTATCGATAGTACCAGTTGTCTACTATCCATGTCGGTTTGCATTCACGTAGTGTCCAAAAACAAATGATGCACACAATCTTTGATGAATGTATCAACAGGAAATACGTACAGTAAAACATAAATAACAGGAACAAATCACCGAAAAACAATTGTTCCGAATATATTTTGGGTTTCCGATAGAATATCTGATTGATGGATGCAGTAAATTAATGCTTTAAGAGATGTAGCATGCCGGTTTATTTAACATTGTGTTAAATAAATTAGTGCTACTAATTTGCAAATAATAATCAGCAAATAATGTTCAGGTGCCACCGATGTGATGGTCGTAGTATCAGCAGATTAACTGGTATCTGCCCATCCTTAACCATAATCTAAAAATACCTTGTTTTTTGAGAAGAGTATGTCAATAGTGGCCTCATTCTGAGTACTCAAACGGATGTCAAATGACTGCGGTTGTCTTTTCTCCCCTGGCTGAGAGACTTTGGTGACCTGTATAAGAGAAAATACACATTTGCAGACTTGACACAAAAACATAATATTCATGCTTCTATGCAAAATTTTATGTGAACTTAGTGCTGTTTTCAGGTCATAACAATCTCGACCAGTAACAAGGAACTTAGCGAAACTATTTATACCACAAAGTAGGACACAGTTAGAATTATAATTGCTCAATGAAGAGAACAACCCTTATTTCAGTCCCATGTACAGTAACCCTATCAAGACATTTCTAAATAGATTGATAAAAAATAATGCTTATTAACAAAGAAAACATATTAAGAAATTTTTAATTAGACATGTACATATGAACAAGGTCTACAATTAATAAACTTATTAAGCAGGAAACTTATTAAGTGGCAAACTTTTTAAGAGGGTTTGACCTATATGAAAAGGATGTACAAATTTAAAAAAAATCATATACAAAACTGACGAATTACAAATTCATGTTTGCCCCATTTGTCCAAAAAACTCAAAAACACTATCAGAAATACATTTCAGTATATACTACAAACATCTGCCTGACAAATAAATCCAACCCTTGGATGTCACATGAGTATGTAGGAAGATGGGTTCGACGCATGACGTCTTTTCAAAAATAATTAAACGACTTTGCCTCATCGAGCAAGCCTTGCCGCTCAATTCCAACAGAGTTTTCATTGTTACCACACATCATGAAACGTCAGATTGTACTGTCTCCGATGACAAGAAAGAATGATCCAGTCTGAAGATTGTATTATTCACAGGCCGAGCCACTAAGGCTATGCAGCCAAGGCATTTAGTAACATAGCACGCCACCAGATGGCTCTAGCAGTATGTTCTGCCGCATCTCAATCTTCAAGCCAGCCGGTGACGTCAAGCCTACAGGAAGCTATGCTACAGCTACCCTCTCTCCATCGACCTCCCCTCTTCAGCTGACTGAAGAGGTACACCAGTCAGACTATAAATAGTGGGTCTCACGCCGGCTCTTGGCCAGTCTTCATTTTTTCCAACGCATACCTTGCCAGAGATTGTGACCAGCCTGTCCTGTTTTTTCACCGCACGCTAGTGCCGAAGGAACTTTCCATTCATTAGTATCCACTGCTACTTGTTGCCGGAGACATCCTTCTATCTCGCCTGCACTGCAGCCTTACCAGCCTGTCTTCACCGCACACTATGCTAATGATCCAACCATCATCAACGTCGTCTACACAATAGACACTGCGGCCCTTTCTGGTCAACACATAGTAGGAGTAGTACCAGTTCAATATAGTTACGTAACTCTCATCTACCCTGCCATTGTTAACCTAGGACCATATCACCTTCACCTGGCTCAGCGTAGATTAAGCTTCTGTAAGCTCTTGCTGACATTAGGAGGTAGTGCAACACCAACCTGTTTATTTCTGTCAAAGAAATAAACAGAATTTTAACCAACTCAAGGGAATCTTTTCCTGTAGTAGTAATTCCTCTCCCAGTGGACTTCGGGCCCATCCAAGGGATAGCAGGTAACCGGGAAATTTTACTCAGAACCGCAAAACACCAACACAGTACCCGCATGCACATTGGACGGCCACCCTTTTTGTGCACAATGGAGTACAGAATGTTAGAGCCCCGACACTAGGTACTCAGTTTCTTGAGGTCAGTGAGCCGGCTCAGTGGCTACTCTCTCCACTGTGCTCTTTGAGCAGGAGAAAGCATCCCCTGAGTTGGGGCATACTGGTTCCTCCTGAGACACTCACCCAAGTGCTGGGACTGTCCGTCGGCGAGACCTGACTCCTCCCACTGTTCACCGTGTTTTGACGCACAGTGCTGGGATAGGGATACCGCCCTTAGCGGGCAGACACTGCACGTGGCTGTACACCAGTATAGGGCAACACATCACCTGCTCCCCCTTGCGTAGATGTGAAGGGTAAATCTGTCCTAATGCCCTACTCCCGTCTGAGTGGTGTCCGAGAGAAGGTTAGACAGGAATTTACTTTCTCTGGGTGTCAGTAGAAACCTAACCCCTTCCTGGCCGAACTTGCGAAACTCTCACCGAGAAAACAAGCACAGGCATTGCAACACCTGCACAGTTTGTGTACGCTAGAGATTCCCAAGGACTTCTTTGAAGCTCCCATTCGTCTTAGCGAAGAAACACACCCCATGTGTGGCGCCTATTTAAGTGGACAGGATAAGTCCTTGGAGATCGTCAATCCATGCTTTTGGGGATTCTAGCCGGCGGAACCAACCCCTGCAACATACACAACCTATAGCCCCTGCACAATGAAATCACCAGTTCAAGCTCTAGCCAGACAGAATTGACATAGGTTAAGCAGTCTCCACAAGTTACGTGTCGCCAAGGTATACCACCCAAAACAAATCCACTGAAATGCAAAGTCATTCTCTCAGAACCTGATTTCGTGCCCTGCTGCAAAGCTACCAGGCCAATTCTTTACACTGGACATGCTCCAGTGCCTCATAAAAAATAAATTTCAATTCAAAACTCCCCGCCACCAGGTGTGCCTGACCTAGCACCTACCAAAACACTTTGGACGTGGCGAAATTCCTCCACAAGCCTCAAGGCACCCAGCGTCAAAGCGAAGCTGTTTTTCTGGTGCCCAACGTTGGGCAAGCACCTCAATTATGTTGTAAATTAAGCAGGATCAGGTCTGTCAGACCCTATCAACTCCAGCACAGACTTCGGAGAGTCTGAAAACACCCCATGGCTCTCAACCAGCAAGCAAGAATGTCCAAAACAGATATGAGCATCTCCAGTACCTTGCTTCAACACTTCTTGTGCTGGGACTCTCTACTGTTCTAGGCCCTCATGGTCCTCTCCAAGAGCTTCCAGTTCTTCACCAACGACCAGTGGCTGCTGCAACCACCTTCTAGAGACTTCAACACCTCCTGGTGATCACCATCAACAGAAGCCTTCGTCTACAAGATGACATCAACCATTTAACACTTTGGTTGTCATTCCTCCTGGGTCTGCAGCCATCACTACTTGCTGGTAGTGGCCACCCCTTTTAAAGATAGGGCCTCTTCTAGGCAACCCCCTACAGGTATTTAGTTGCATCAGATAGTTATTCTCACCCTTGCATCTTAAGTAGACTTAGGAGCAGGTCACCTCCACCTGTTAACAAGGGGCAGGGTGTTTATTCGAGCCTAGAGTAGGACATAAGACACCCTTCAGGGACCTGCCCATGGCCACACACATCTCATCTTTCAACGTCTACCCACTCAATACGCCCCGGTAGAACAGTAGAGCCTCAACCACTAGGTACACACCCCACCAAGGCGGGACAGCCACCTCAAGTTGTATCGCTGACCGGAGCGCCTAGCTAAGGTGCTGACAGTGGTATTTGCTTGGGATTGGAGGCCCTATTGCGGACCACACCCGGCAATGGCAGGAAGGCGGTTTACAACCCACACCTCCAGGTGCTTGCACTGTTTGGAGCCAGGGAGCGCACCGCCAGCCATTGACGGCTAACACTCCTAGGTCAGGGTTATGGCTATTGCTTGCTATTTTAAGGAAATCAAGTGTGTTGTACTACTTTGCCATTCCACGTCGGCCACGGAGCTCAAAGAGCAGAGAAGAAGGCAGAGTTCAGTGCTGCTAAGCAGGTCTGTGCATCTAACCTCGTCGCTCTGAGAGCCGATAAACCACAGGGGCAGGCCCAAGCCACTCAGCACGTGGGGAGACCGGATTCTCCCATCGGGAGCTTTGTGTTTTACTCCCCCCCAACTAGGACCAGCTACAAGGATCATCAGGTAGTCCGGACCCTGGTCACAGGGAGCGACACTAGGCTCAGGCATGCTAATCCAAACTTTGGCAGTTGGGCTGGAACGGAGTGGAATCACCGACATCTGGCCCAGCAGTACAGCAGCTCCACCCCCGCCAAGGCCAGGAAGACCACGGAGTCCACCCGCCCATCCTGCAGTGCTGCTAACGCCTCATCCATGACAGGTCCACCGAGCTCTGGTAAGTCATTGTTGCCCCAGAGGGCCAGTGTCATTGTCAGGCATATTGCTTGTCCAACTGAACTAAAATCACTGGTAACCAGAAAGAAGATAAACTGAGTTCCTAGTTTATGCGCGAGTGACCTAGCGCAGTCCCAAAAGTTACTTGTACGACCTCTAGTTTAAGGGACACGCATCAAGGTTGATGGAGCACTGGCTCAGTATCCCTCTAGAGATTAGGGAAACCAAGTCTCCTTAGCAACGATTTTAAGGGGCCATACAGGCAGGCATGCCTGGACCCTAGGGGTGTCTGGCCCTGGCTCACCAGAGCGTGTAGCTTGCCACTGACGGTTATGCTATCCCTTTTCTTGCCCACCTGGTGATTGGACATTTAGGAATAGTTGCGAGTACCTACACAGCTATGCAGTCAGTGATCTTATGTTAATTGTATAGGGGATAAAAAAAGGAAGCGTAAAAACAATACTTTTTAATAGAGGATTTAGTAGGTGTCATGTAGGCATAGGCATGACTGTAGATATGGTTACAATTACATAGCAGTGAGGGAGAAGGAAGGTTCTGGCATAGTCCGTCCAGGAAGGAAAATACTCTTCCTGGGTCATTGTCTTGGGGTTTACCCCTGCCGGAGTCCTATTGATCAATCGGCGCAGCAAGGTGCACTTCATGATGGATGGTACTAGAACCTATAGTGACTTTGTGAGAGGGCACCCTGATCCCCCTCGGGAGAAGCTCAGTGAGTGGCGTGACCAGTTACAGACCTCAACTGCCCCTCTGGGTTCACAGTGTTCCCCACGCAAGGACCCTACGGCTCTCAGTAAACTGTGTGACCAGCTTGTAGCCTGTGAGTCGTAGTGACATAATATGTGTGCTCTCTTCAAGCCTCAGAGAAAAGTTTTCTCTCCCCTTGCCTCAGTGGTGCTGGAGGGCGGCATGACCAGCCAGCACGAGACACCAAACTCTGACAAAAGGTAGGAGCGCCCTTCAGTGAGGATGTGGTTCAATTCTTGAGAATGACCGGACCAAAAAGAGGTAACTTCTAGATATGTTTTATTCAGTCCAAAGGAGGTTACAAGACATATATCTCCAGTCTGTACATGCTTACGTCTGATGGACGAGGAACCAAGTTTGCAAAGCTGTTTACCACAGGTCTGCAACAAAATGCCAACCAAAGTTCAGGGAAAGAGCGACCCCCTGTAAATACTTCCCTTTGCACCGACAAGGCACGTAGGCCAGCACTCGTGACTTAGGAGAAGGTTCCACAACAAGAGCTTCTGACTAATGCATAGAACATAAGGTTAAACGGTTATGACAGCAAGATACTAGGTTCAAATAGACACTGCTGAAGGTAAGTGTTAAAACTAGCGTGGCGAGATAGCAAGAGTTGCAGGTATAACTTAGAAGAAAACCATGCAAATTGCCCTGTCTGGAGGGCGTACAAAGGAATAAATACACTCGAGAGATGTGGTGAGCTAGGAGTGGCTGGAGCAGGCTGCATGGAGGGAGAAACCTCCCCTGATGTGCGACGAGTGTGCACGTCTGGTGCCTGCTAGCCAGGGCAAGGCAAGTGAGGAGGTGGGTCAACCCACTGGCCTGCAGTGTGGCGTAGTGCGGGTTACCAGCCTCTCAGGCGGCAAGGGATTCACTCAGCTTGTAGACAGGATAATTACAAAGGCGAACTGAGCGGTGGCATTCTGCACTATGGTACACTAGAGGGAGCACTAGAGGCTGAGTCTAGAGTATGTATCCGACAGTGCTCATAGCGCGTCACACTACTGCAACTAAGTACATACTACAGTCACCAATACAAAACAACCAACCACAGAAGACTTCCCCCTCACAACAGCTGATTTCAATATCAACATACAAAAGAAACCAACGACAGAATTTCACAAAAAAGAAGTTGACTCCAGTTATATTTCCAGAGTGCTACTCAGGGCTTTACACCACCTTCAAGCAATTGCTCAGAATTATGATGCAGAGAGCAAGTGCATCAGTTCATCACCAAAACCAGTCCAGTCCAGTCCAGTCCAGTCCAGTCATGGAATTAAGAAACAGTTCAATAAATGACCTGAAGCTAAAATAAATACCTGTAGTATTTGACTCCTGAGAATCAACGTTGTGGATGTTAGTTACGAACAACAAAGCAACTACGATACCGCGTGACAAACCCAGCTGATCAGCTGCCCATGTCCCTGGGAGATTGGTTTGACGCTAGGCGAGTCAAGTATTTGGCTGGCTAGTCGTTTCTTGGCACTGTTGCCAGACCGGCATTACTGGCCTAGCAGACTGCCGGCTTGGTAATAAGTCCGGCTCTGGCAATACTACTCTATGTGGTGCATACTTAGGGTGTAGGATGGAGTTCAAGTTAGCTTGAAGGCATGTCTGGCTCATGGGTGATTTCGCTAGCGTTGTTCCTTCAGCCCTGGTTGCACTTGGCTGGAGCATGGGGTGTGCGTGTGGGGTGCTAAGGTTTATTATGGGCGTGCAGCCATTAGGTATAGTTGAAGTGCAAGTGGACCCCTCACCGAACAGGATCTCCTGTACCAATGGATGGTATCCTTCAGCTACATGGGTGGGCGGCTCGAACAATGCTGTGGGAGTGACGGTTGGTACTGGCATTGTGAGTCGTCACAGCAAAGCATCCTGTTCACATAGACTCAGTAGCTCGAACTCACTGGGAAGGATGCTAACCCCTTGTGGATCCTTAGAGATAGTTTTTGCCTTCTTAACCTTCTTCAAAACCCCACCCCTACGGGTGTAAGGCATCTGGTTCTAAACTAGGATCGGGCCTGCAGGAGTTAGGCAGTCGACGTGTTAGTGTGCCCGTGTAGGTGCCAATTGCTACCGCCAACACCGCACCTCACTCTTGACTTCCCCACCGAAGGTGTGGGAGTCTCGAGCTGCAAAGCGTTGATTGCAGGAACTGCATAGTGTTGTCCCAATGGGATTGGTCGCCCCTGCACTGGAATGTAAACCCTACTCGGCACCACTAAGTGTGCGATGAGAAGGGTTCACCCCAGCCAGCAAGCCAATTCCCCCAGGAGCGTACCTAGCGTCGTGGCTCTACCATTCCTCTCACCTGGGTGCAAGGAATGAATGTCCTTCCAATATTGGTGAGTTGAGTGTCCCAAGGTCACCGGTCTCTCCAAGCCTGAAGAAGTTCCCTTCCTCAGCACTGCTAAGTGTGCGGTGAGGTGGGGGTGACTTCAAACTTGCCAGCCACCTACCACGAGACAGTATCCTAATGTCGTGGCTCTACCGGTCACTGCACGGGGCAGAGAATGGGTGGCCTTCCCAGGAAGTTTTGGTCTGTTGTCAGTGTAGATTCGGAAAGAGTAAACCCGGTCTCCTGCTATTTCTGTCAGATCCGATATTGATACGAGGTAGGAAGTAAGAGTGATACTCGAGAAGTTAGGTAATATCAATCGGACTTGGTGGAAGGTAAACACCCTAGCATTAATAACAAGGGAAGGCACCCTGAGCAAAGATATGGGAGTAGGCAGTTACTGGTGTGTGTGAAAACAGTTTACTCCTCTGGGCGAGCTCTACTCTCTAGTTGTCCGTAAGGGACCGAACGCCATGGGTTTTTTCTTTAGTCCAAGGCTGGAGAGGATCTTCGGCCCCGTGAGGTAGCGGTAAAGTAAATCGGAGAGGTGCGGGCCTCTGCACCGATTGCTTGTGCAATTAAAGCCCAGGAGAGGAGTCAGAAGACTGATCGAGAACTGATGCAGAACTGACGATCAGGAGGCCGGGGCGCATCTTCTTATATACTCCTTGGCCATCCTTCCTTCACTGGCATAGGGCGTCTGGCGAGGAGGTTAGGAGGTGCAAGCCCAGCGTCTTGATCCTCTGTGCGAGTGGCATAGTGAAGAGTTGTGGGATATAGGCGTCATACTTGTGGCGGTATCCCGCGGCACACTGCTGTACTACCCCCAGACCTCTTGCATGGTCCCGGTGACTCATCGGGAGAAAATAAATTCCTTTATTGGGACGTTCGTCCTGACCCAGTAGATACAACAATCTTGTAGGCGGTGGCGGTGACTCAACTCAGTTGACAACTGCTAGTGGTATAGTTGCACTGATGAATAGAAGTCATTTATTTATAAATGTGAAAAATGTCATGCATCAACTTTTGAAATTTATATACAGTATACTGGAAATTTCTTGTTTCGCCATTTAAAATGAATGACTGAATATAAAAGGTCAGTATCTTTCATTATTAACCACTGATTTTTGTATTCTCTAATTGAAGTGACCCAAATGAAAGTTCCAAACCACCAACAATTAACTTAATTATTTTTAAGGAAGGACATACATCATGCTTATTAAAATGATTACCTGGTTCGAAGGGAGGGTACTTACATATTTCACCAATACTAACTTGTTCCTAAAAGCTGCACATGTATCAACCACAATACGGGGTAAAGAAAACCCAGCACTTGGTGCGCCATAAGTTGGCCATGACCAGACACAGTAAGTTTTGAAGGTCTGGTTAAAAAAGATTAATCTTTTTGGTTAGTGAAAATTTTAACTCATAAGACACCTCAAAATACAATACTGTATTTATTTTTAAACTTTAACACTTCATATTTCTTCAAAGAATAATTTTCCAATGAAACTGATATTTACAATAAATGTTCCTAGTTTAAAATTTAATTAATAGGCATTATTGCTCAAATAAACCTCCATCATTGTGCAAATAAAAAAAAAAAAATTTAGTTATAAAAAACACTTTTTTTAAACTACGATAGTTGATACTTGAGCATATTACATTGCCCTTAAAACAATTACACAGCACTTTATTTATTAAGAACGAACTACATATTTACCTTAGGTGGTTGGTAATCATTTGGGAGAAAAAATTTGAAAAGGTGTTCTCTTTGGCGGTCTGCCCAAGGTCCATAGCTGAAGTCTGTTCCTTTGCCACACTAAAATATATAATTGAAAAATACAAACAATGAGATAACGAATGAAATAAACGCTCATCACATAATTTCAGTATCACATACCGTATTGTCCTGAATATAAGTCAGTAATTTTTTCCAAGATTTTTGTGCAAAAATTAAAGACTCAACCTATAGGCGGGCACATCAGAAGTGAAGGTGAAACCAACAGTGAAGAAAGTGAAACCACCAGTGATGATGAATAGGTAACAAAAATTAACTGTTACCAAAATGTACAGGACCTATGTTCAATATTTAATGTTTTATTTTTTACTTTTACTTAGGAAACATTTTGTGTGTAAATTAAAAGATTTAATGTGGCTTTAAAGCTTTTAGTGTAACTGAGAAAATTTAAATGAACATAAAATTATATATAACTTAAAGTTGTCAAATGTACTCCTCATTTAGTTGGTGAAACACTAAGGCACAATACAAACACTTCACGGATATTGACAGAGGTCAGAGTCAAGACACAAGCCCACTGGCTACGTTACGTGAACTAGCACGTGCACGAGCTGGTCGTGGTATCTGCCACGTTGGGACAGGATTTACGTAATAGGGGCTTTCTAGTGTCTGCTCTAGGATTCGAACCCTGGACTATAATTGTCAATTGTAATCAAAAGCTGGAGGTAGGTGTGTGAGAGGTCTGTGTTTTAAGCACAGAAAGGGACAACTGCGACGCCAGTAACATGAAGGAAATTTGAAAAATGTCAAACTCTAAAAGGAATATTATTTACGTGGTGGGGCGTGGCCGTTATATAAACGTGTGCCTCATAGGTTTCCTGACCGGCACAAAATCTGGTGTGGTACGAATTATTGGGTTCCGACGTATTACCTTGGAGGTGCCAGGCCAAGTTGCTCGTCTACTCATGGGCTGGCCGGTGTTGGCTGGCGGCAGCTGGACAGCAGCCGGTGTTGGTTGAGGTGGGAGTGGTGCTGAATAAGTCTTCGTCGACTGGGGTAGTATTTTGGTAATATAGGATTGAGTCCTAGAAAGGCTTCCTGTATTTAATAATGGTTAAGTGGACTGGGTGTGGTCCTTTAGGTATAGGCTGTTCACGGTACAATGAGCACTTTTGAGAGCTCTGCTTAAGATTTACTTGTATGCACCATGTGTATTCCTCTGCCTTATGTAAAATTAACATTGCAATGGGCCTCATCACTTAATTCATGCATCGGTCAAGAGAAAATGTGAAATTATTAGAAAAGTAAATTTTTTATTAATATGCCCATTTTAACACTTTGATGCATTAAAAAAAAAACAGACAGTAAAACAAGAAATAAATAATTTAAATGATCACGAATGGTTACCTAACACTTTTTATTCGATGTTAAGATATCAAACTACTTTCCATTCATCATTACCAACTTTACTGGGCGTAGGCCACTCAGTGCACCCATTGAAATATATGCAGGTATGGGCATTCACTTTTTTCTAAAGTTGATTTCAAAAGTGCTCACTTTATTGTGAACCACCTTTAGTCTAGTTGGAGATGCAAATAAAGGTACTGGTTTATCCAACTGATTGAATATTAATTCCACTAACTCATTTAGAATGTTTTTCACCTCTAGTCTCCGTTTATATTTGATGCCTGCCTTTTTGCGGTAGGGCATACCGTATGTAAAAGTTACACTTTTAATTACGCAGATGTGTCATGTGACCCTCGGATGTGAAGCTGAGAACCCAGGATTGCCAGGTTCGAATATGTGGCTATTCCTTGCCTAGCCTTTTACAGCAGAAGGTGAAATGTGCAGGACGTAGGCATTGCCATGGTTTTATTCAGAGATGCAGAGTTTCTGTTCCATCATTGGTCAAGTGGTCAAGGCAATGCTCTCTCTCATTCCCGGCCTCTTATAGCTGCAGGAACAGGGAGATCTTTGATTACTTTCATGAGAGGAAAGTGTGTAAGCCTGCCTTAGTGCCTATGTAAATAAGACACTGGCTATTCTACAATATAATATTTTATTCTGGCCTTAATGGTGTGAATTAATATAAGGTATGAATCTTTCATATAGCAGTAAGGGTGTAAGTTAGCAAAGTTAAAATATAAAAGGAATAAAAGAGTTTAATTAATTACTGGTTGCTTTATTAAAAGCTTAAATAGCAAACTGGGGCCGCACTCTCCTAATAATATTAATTTAATACAATTAAAATCAAAATACTTTTTGAAAGACAGGTGAAGGCTACCTGGCGTACCTGACAGCAGGTGAATAATAATGAGTGAGATCGTAAATTTAATCAAAAAATGTGAATTAAATGATAAGACACAATTACAATTAAGATTCCCTAATTAGGAGATGTTTTGAAGGAACCCAGCTGTTGGGGTTTCAACACCAGAAGGGTGATGAAGAAGTGGTGTGGCTAGCACTCAGAGGAAACGTCATCGTTGTCGTAGTCCACGGAATACCTAGAGGAAAGGTTACCAAGGAAGGAAGGTTGACGAAAGCGGTGTTGGCAGTAACCCTCTGGTGGCGTCGGCACTCGATGGCCTCTGGAGCTGGAGGTTACCAAAGAGATGGAAGATCCTCTGGTTGCTGGTGGTTATTGTGTTATGTTTGGAAAATATTTTAAATACCTTGCGGTGTTAAAATCCAAAACATTGTAGTATGGTGTATGATCACAGTTAACTATGGCAGTTAGAAGAAAAATGTCAACTGTTGTAGGCGGCCGGCTACCTTTATTCATTAAGGTGGGTAGGTGACAGGGTTTCTTTTTTTTTGCTTCTTTTGCATGGGGATCTACTTTTCATTTTGCTTCTTTTACACCCCCCCTCACAAGCGCTTTTTTTTTTGCTTCTTTTACCCAGTGACAAGATGTCTTTTTTTTGCAGTGCTGGAATGTCAAAAAAGTCACTCAAAAAAGTGTTGAATCTTCCATTCTCCTCCACTGGTCATAGTTGGCTATCCTCAACCTTACACAGAAACAAAGAAGGCTTTGTATCAATCTGCAACATATGGACTGGGGAAAGGGGAAACGTAAGCTGTAGAAGCTTTGCTGATGCATGTAACTGCCGTGGAAGAGGAAAAGGGGGCTGCGACCTACACCGTGTATTTTATAACGGACAGCTTAAACCACGCAGTGTAAGAAGCATGTGAATTTCCGGCATTCATAATTACATGTTTATTGCCAGTGTATTGCGTAAGCACTGCCATGAAACAGTTGGAACAGGGATGTGGGTAAGCCAAAAAAAGGCGGAGGCATTGCGAACTGAAGAAGGTGCTGAGAGAGAAGGGATAGTATTGATGATGTAAGAGCGAGAGATATGCTACACTTCCCTCTAAACATCTCCAGAAAGTTTACAAGTACCACTCCGCCTTCCTTAATTTTTTTTTTGTGTATAGCACGCACCCCAGAAATTTTTTCCTTTATTTTGGGGAAAAACAGTGTGCTATATACAAGTAAATACGGTATACTTGAAATTCTAGCTTGTAGAATCTGAGATGGGTGAAGGGGGAAGCTGGCATCGCCTTCAGGGGGTTGGTCTTTCTGATATCATGGAGAGATGCCTGGAGCTCTGTTTTTACCTGCCCAAACTTTTTTCAGAGTCAGAACCTTAAAAACTATAGGTTGACTTACATGCGAGCCAACTTATTTCAAGACAATATGGTATTAAAGTTTTTTATCACAACTGAATTATTTTAGATATGTTCTAAAAAATGTATAACATCATCTATAAATGTTTGAAAATTAAATATCAAATGACTGAATTAAAATGATATAGCTAGCTAGACAAACATCCAAATGAAGAACCAAGTGTACGTCAGTCATAAAAAAATTATTTTCAGAAACAAACCTTAATATCCACTCCCCAAATAGGAGGTGCTGATTCCACAATGTCTCCATTGGCCAGCTGCAACATCTCTGGCTCCTCAGGTACAACTCCTACAACACAAAATAGTAAATGATGGGTGATATTGTTGTGAATATTAAGTCATAAGCTCCCACAAATTGATAGCCAAAAAAACATAAGCAAAAGAAAAACAATAAAACAAACAACAAATTAAAAAAATATTAAAACACTTTAAAACTATAGTACGGAGCTCATGAGATGGCTAGACTGTGTAGAGGAGTGTAGGGTAGGGCCGCACAACCTCCCTCTTTCTTTACAATGCTTCTGGAGTAACTGTATACCTATGCTACCAGCCATCCCAAAAGCAACATGTCACTGCCATTCAGCTACAAGTTGCATTTGGTTGTGCGTCGAAACAGTATAATGTTGAACATTCAAGGAAGACAAGGAAAACTACACATAGTTAAGTGAAGTAATTAGAAGTGTGATACACAAGTGTGATTAAAGAGCTAATGGAAAGTTAAAATATTTATTGCATCTACTTAATTAATGTGTTTCAGATTAAATTGGAAATTTTGTCACAAGTGTTACCAGTTTACAAAGAAGGTGCCAGTTTGCTGTAAACGCTAGGGGAAAAAAACCGGAAACATGTACCAACATCCCCTAAGCTTCTCATTGCTCTAAGAGGAAAAATTTCATTTCCTCAGGGAGGGGAAGGGGTGTACATATTTTTAGGCAGATACTGAAGTAGAACGGTTTTAAATAAAATGGTGCAACAGTTATCAAAAATTGCTGGTGGAATGACTGCATATAGTCCATTAACATTTTAAATATTTTAAATAAGTTCTTCATCACACAATGGAGGGGGCATCCAATACTCTACATTGATGAGACACAAGCTAACAGTATCACATTAATATGTAACAAACATTGGCAAAGTGATAGCCAACCTGGTGTATTAACACATTATAGTTCAAATCATCTGATAATTGTTAATGCATGCTCTGAAAATGGATTAATCAAAATTGCACTTCTAATTTTTCCTGCAGGCAAACCTTCAAGAGATTATCATCAGCATATGAATTCTGCAAACTTCGAAGAGTGGATGCTTAATAAATTATTTCCAAATCTAGTGGAAAATACTGTTGTTATTATAATGAACAATGCAACTTACAATTCAGTACAAAAAAATAAATCACTTTCAAAGTGTGCAACGAAAAAAGAAATGGTATAATGGTCGACAAGTAAGTGTTCATTCTTCTCATGGTATGCGAAAACCAAAGTTTTATGATTTAATTGTACAGAACTGAAAGCCTGAAAAAAATATTTTGCACTGATCTATTTTTAAAGTTACATGACTATGGTGTTCTTAGACAGTCTTCATATATGTGTGACTTTAAAACCATTGAACTATTTCAGTCTAAAGCAGCAAGAGCAGTCCACGAAAGGAACATTACTGTTAGCTTACCCTTCACAAAGTTATGGAAGTCAGGAGAAAGGAAATTTCCTCCCTCACTGTAGAAGATTTGCAAAGATACAGTTTGCATGTGTGAAACAAAGAAATGCACTATTGGTAGAAGGGCTACCATATAGAAGAGGATATTAACAATTTTATAATATGTTTATACTGTGAATCCTATAGCTAGAGTGACCCATCTGTGATGATTTTTCCTCTTCACAATTGGAACTAGTGCTGCAACTACACGAAAGTGAATGGATTATTATGGAGTGACAGTCTGTAGTTTTACGTTAGCATTATGAATGTTTTCTTTAAAATTGTTAAATATTTGTGAATGCACATTCTTTAATTTTTTTGTTTTAAGTTTGGATCATCAAAATAACTTAATATGTTTTGGTTATGGTAATTTATTGGTAACTTTTTGCTTTGGGTTTTGTGTTCCACTACAATGAATTGATATGTACCATACTGACCTTATAAAAAAGAAGCGCAATTAAAAAATTAAGACTTTTCATATGCATACAAGTGTTCTAGGTTACTTAGTAAATTAAAGGCTTTTCTCATTACACGTTAGTACAGACTAACTAGACTATGAAGTAAATAGGGTTTCATAATTTGACAACTGTTGGCTAAGTTACAAAGATGTGTATTATACATGTCAAGACTTGTCTCATAACCACCTAGCATACCAAGGTTAAAACAAGGGAGGTTACACCACACAGTTAGGGAATGAACTTCTCAGCCTGCACTGGAGTTCGTAACCTATCTGTGTTCCACCCCTGCTCGGACAGTACAGAGCAAACATGGAGGTATCTGCAACAGCCTACATTCATCAGTATTATATATTAAAAAGAAATAGAATCAGAGGCAGTGGTTGAAAACCCAATTATACACAGACAAACACAAATGAGAATGTTGCATCGAGCTTGCTGGATGTCATAAAAGTTTCAAAAAGTTAGTGGACAATTCAAAAATGTTACCAGTGTATTACCTACAGCTTTGAAAACTTAATTCATTTAGTAAAGCCTAAGGTAACGAAAAAAATTTCACATATAGGAAAGCTGTCTCTTTCCAAGAAAGACTGGCAGAGACTATGTGTTTTCTGGCAACTGGTGATTCATACAGTCGGTTGCAATAACTCCAAGATTTCCAAGCAGTCTGCAAGTGTTAACTGTTCCAGGAGTGTGTCCAGAATCTAAAACATGTCTACACTATAAAACACCCTGCAAATATTTGAAAATAAATCATGAACTTTCGAAAATCGTCAGTTCCTAAAAATAAACGAAGTTATAGGTACCCTTCCCTGCTTGCATGTTGTTCGTAATTATTTTTCTCCCTTCAAAGTGAAGACAACAATGCACTAATTTTCTTACGGCACTCCTAAGCCGATGTATACTGTTTGGTCACTGACTCATCCCATGAATTGTTCCTATAATTTCCACTCCATGTTGACTACTTGACGCAATGGGGTTCTATGGACATCTATACTTACCGCAACCTGAGTGCATGTGACCCTCTGATGTGACACAGGAAAACCAACAAGCAAGGAAACACTGCGAGCCCTATACTGTTTTCTCTAAATTACAATTTGAGGTTATATTCACAAGTTATGCAGTACTGTCTGGTGGGAACTTGACATGGTTATGGCACGAGGTAATAACAGATCTTTACCAACTTTGGAAGGAACCTGTTAGCTTTCTCTGGATATATTACATAATATAATTTTTCATATAATGCTATCTTACAAAATGGTAGATAAAAGAGACTTTGTGTAGTCACATTTGATAATTGTATAATATACTGACAGCATACAATGTTGAGTTGAGAGATTTGGGCTGCTCTTAATCAGGTCTTGAGAGCTGATACGGATAAAATGAGGTGAGAATACAGCAGCGCTAGAAAGCAAGGTCGTGGGAAACAGAAGATCTCCGAGAAAACATGCTGACCACCTGGATCTTCCGGCATGATTCCTACTTGCAAAAATCTGGGAGTGACGCAGCCGGGGATTGAACCCAGTTTGCCTTGATGGGAGGCAAGCAGTATAACTGCTCAGCCACCGTGGCCCCACAATGTTAATTTGGAAATGATTATATGGTTTCAACAATGTAGTATACTAAGATAAAATAGCTATATGGCTGTCATTTTCAAAATGTGTGAATCGCTAAAAACATACCAGTTTACATCACCTGCCATAGTACTAATTGTTTGCCAAATTTGGTAAGAATCTATAGATCGATTCCAGAAACATGACAATATATTATGTAATAATGTTCAAATCGTATTTATGCTTATATTCACGATAAATTTACGTGTCACACTTTATGATTGTTTAGTTTTGTGTGCAGTGTACGAAGTCAGGAATGCGATTCCCTAACGTACAATGTACAGACTACGTAAAGAAACATACAGTATATGCTGTCATGATTACGGGCGGTACACGCAGCGACGTGTGCAGAGCTCAAGGTAGGTGCCAGTGCATATACAGTAGTTAGATGGCGGAGGCCAAGTA
This sequence comes from Dryococelus australis, assembly GCA_029891345.1. Taxonomy (NCBI): domain Eukaryota; kingdom Metazoa; phylum Arthropoda; class Insecta; order Phasmatodea; family Phasmatidae; genus Dryococelus; species Dryococelus australis. The sequence goes on from CM056994.1 coordinate 116,237,060, forward strand.
GGCCAGGCTGTTGTAGCAGCCTGCCTGTCTATGTGGGTCCCTCGCAGATCTAAGTGTTACACTGCCGTTTTGATGGCATGGAGTACAGTGACGTTCGCTGTTCGCTACAGTCTCGCGGACCCAAACACAGTGATTAATAGTTGATATTGCTGTTTAGAATATGCACTGTATATACTATATATATTACAGTTCGCTACGTTCCTCAGAGCTAAAATTTTACTCTCAGTTACCACTTCCACAAAATGGCAATTAGGTTAACATGCCGCAAGTGAATTCTTCTCAAGTCTTTAAAATTACATCTTCGAATCGCAAATGGTATAATCATCATTGTCCTGCAAGACAATATTTGGAGATCACAGTTACAAACATTTTAATGAATAAGTATATAATATACAAATAACAAGTGTCAGTTAAGCTTTCGCCATGCAGGGTTCTGGATTTGTTGAATTATTCATTGACTTGGCAATAAACAACTAATTCCAAGATGATGTCCATTGAACAGTAATTGTAAATTGAGGGAAAGCTTTTTTTTGTTATTTTTATTGATATGCTTAGAACTTGATGTAGAATTGTCTGTTTCTTTAGTGTTTCCTTTAGAATTTTCAAGGTGAAAATATAACAAATCCAAGGTCACAAACGCCAGTACATATGCCGGCTACAGAACCAAAAATGACAAATTATCCGTAACCTAAAATTAGTAACTTAGAGCTACGTTCGTGAATCCTGTATTAAAATCATCAAAACAAATATAATTAAATGGATAAATTAATTATCATATGTTGTGTAACTGAAAACAACATAATATGACAGGACTTGCACTGGACGTACATGTTACCATAATATACAGCATGTACCTATATTTGGACCGGAAATGAAGGTAAAAGCACATTTCTGTTCATGATACATTTTTATGATATCCCTCCTTCCATGGTCTTCATTAAATTATCAGAACTAATTTCTTAATTTGTTTGTATAATAAGACAGTTAAACTTCCATTTTTCATAAAATCATCATGTAGGAGTTGAGGATGCTGCCTGATATTGACACTTTGTTCATGTAAATGTATTTTGATAAGTGATGTTCTGTTTTGGGAAAATGTGAACATTGGATTGATCAATGTACTCTACCGTCAAACTAAAACGATAACAAGAAATGTATTTTTAATTGTTGAATTCAAATATCTGTGTACACAATGAAGTTACCGTCTGACTGGCTCATTCACCAATATACAGACAAAATGGCTAGATGCAAAGTTTGAAAATGTAGTGTTGGCTTTCCTTCTGGATGCAGGCACCCACTGATAAAGGATTTTACCAAATTTAACCCCCAAGAGGGGAAAAGAGGTAAAGCCTGTTTTTGAGGACTTCTCAATACATGATTAATCCTACGAGGTATGATTGTGCTTTTAGCTTCAAAATTTAACCTATACATATATCACAAAACTGATTTCAGGATAATTTGAAATTCAACAACTGAGAGGGTGAAAAGTGGTAAAATATATGTTCGAGGATCACTCAATATCTTATTAACTTAATGAGCTATCGTTATGCTCTTAACTTTAAATGATAACATATAAAATGATTTTAAAATTTAACCATTAAGAGGGTGAAATGTGTTCAAATATGCTATCGACGTCTCCATAATCGCACATTAAAGTGATGCCTTATATTGTTAATTTGTATGCTTCAAAAGGCTACCTATACAAATGCCTAATATTTAAGTGTAGGTTGTTTTTTGAAAGTTTTTGAAAGTACCTTAGGGGAGGAAAAGAAGTACAATGTGTTTAGGAAAATAGCTCATCCATAGCTCAGTAACTCGATAAGATATTGCCATGATCTTTGCTTTAAACAACGATTGGTTATATAAATACCTAAAACCCATTTCAGAAATTGTCCAAATTCAAATCCCCAAGAAAATTAAGAAGGTTCGAATGTGTTCTTGATGTTTTGTGAACTTATGAAAGGAAATGTATGGAAAAAAATTAACTTGTCTCACTGACAAAATAAAAAGTTTCTTACATTCTCAAGAAACATTTATTAAATCCAAACAGGTTCCATAATTAATCCATAATCAATTAAATATATCACATTATGTTTTGATTTCTGAGGTTCTCTATACGTACATAATGCATTATTTCACTTTATGCCGCAGTTAATAATCTAACACATTTTCAATAAAGAGTGAATTGGGATATGAAACCAATTCCATCTGCACAGTAACCATCTTTGAGTAGTAACACTTAATTGATTTCTTGGAAACAGAACTATCAGAAATATAAACTTGCGAATCATGTTGAGAACTGTTAAAATAACATGTTATAACAATGGCGAGGTCATTTGTTTATGTTTCGTTTCCCAACAAACCTGAACTTTTATTCGCATTTGAAAATATTCCAGTAGCATTACAACTATAAATGTTCAGACAACACAAATCAGTTTACACAAACTATATTCTGTACTTGGAGAGATAATCAAAAAAATATTTGGCAATCGCCATAGAAGATATTACGAGCTACGGCTGAGCAACATTAACTAGATAACAATATAATGGTTTGTGTAAGATTTTTGAAGGGGTAGAAATGAAGTACAAATTAGACACTGTGTTAAAAATGGTTGAATGCAGCCCATTACCCCAAGGCACTCATGAACAGCATCTACTCTTATTGACTACAACAACATAAGCTTCTTCTTACATTTGTTTGTCATTTTAGCTTTAACATAAGGAAATAGTGATCCCTGTTATTTTGATATTTGTTTGAGATAACAATTTGAATCCAACAACTCTGGCAAGATTTGTACAACAAAAATAATGGTAATGAATTCGATATTTTATTTTTTTAATGTAACAAATAAAAGTTATGTTTTTAAAATGTCAGTATTCCTAGAGATAAAAAACCGACTATTATTTCAACGGGACAATTTTATAGCAATATACTAGTAAAAATGCAGATTTAAAAAGTTGGTGAGAGCATACCTCTAATAGGATGCTCTAAATACTAAACACAGTAAACTCTGAATGTCACTGCAGTTGAACTGACATCATAAACGTCGTTAGTGTATGGGAAGATAGAGAGGGAAGAGTGTACAGAGCGTGAGAAACTCACAGGGTTGCCAGGTGTACAGATCCATTTGGGTCAACGTCTAGAACTTAAGACAACCCATTACTTCACACTACGAGGCACGTGGCGAGTGGCAAGGCGTTTTAATTGTACCTGACCACACGGACAAGATATCAAGCAAATATCTGTCATAACCACAGCGAAAATACATTGAAAGAGCAGTGGCTCGTTTTTGCATCGTAAAGAAAGCGGGAAATCAGTTCATGTATTGTTTATTTTTAGCATGCATGCCGACTTACGTACATATCTGCTAAAGGCTGTTCACAGTAAAGTGAACACCTTTGAGGCATTAGTTACTTTACTTCTTTCAGCCATTTTAAAACTATAACCACCTTTTTAAATAAATATAGCCATGTACGTAATAAACACAGTGTGTACATTCTACTGCACTCTGAAGTTAAAGTCTAAGGCTAAAATAATATTCCAGATAAAAGGGCTTTCAAAAGCACTCAATTTGCCGTGAATGGCCTATAAAATGCCGGCAACCACGGCGTAGACAGAAAAAACTCCAACTTACAAAATAAAAGCTCTTGGCAAGGGGGTTGTACAGTTAAACTGAATGCATTCTATCCCTGTGTGTGTGTGAAGTGGGAGATAGAAAAGACATACAGTGCCTATCAAAGATTTACAAAAACCACGCTGTTCTACATAGATACTTCAGACATTTTGCAGGAAAGGTTTACAAACAAAAATTGAAGTGAATAAAACAAAGTGTATCGGTTCAGTAAATTGTAGGTTTGAGAAATACGTAGAGTCCATACATACAAAAACATAAAACAACATCTTACAAAAACAAACATTATTAAACCCCAAATAATTCATACAAATAACAAATATTTTCATACGCTCTAATGAATCGCGTAGTACTTCCCATCTAGGCGACTGTGCAATGTATCGTAAAATAATATGAAAGTACAAGCATGCTGAGAAAAACTGAGGAGTGGATGGCCAAACGTACTATCTTGTAAAGAAGAAAGTTATATTGTGAAACAAATTTGTCAGAGATATTTTACCAGTCCATGCGCTATTGCAAGAGACCTATGAAATACTTCAGAGCCACTGTCGCCAATGACAATGAGACGAGTGCTCAGCAATTGTGACTATAATGCTTAATGCAATAACATCACAGAAGTAATCGTATGTAAGCAAATGTTAATTATAAGAAGAGAATAAACTTCCGAAGGTATATTTACAGACCAATTACTGGACTGATGTAATATTTCAGATGAGAGTAAATTCAAGGTTTTCAGTTATGACAGTCCGCCAAAAGTGTGGAGAAAATCCAATGAAGAGATACATACCTAACATTTCTGTCCTACCATCTAGCATGGTGTGGGTTCAGTTATGGTGTGAGGGTTGCATGAGTGCATGTGGCATAGGTGAACTGACGTTTATAGATTGACAATTGAATCAATAAAAATATATTGACCTGTTTAAACATAATTTGCGATATAATGCCATACAACTTGATATAGTAATGCAAATTTTACCAGGATAACGGTACTATGCATAAATCCTGTGCAACACGAATATGGCTGCTGTATAATTGTCCTCGTGTAATATAAACTGCACCCTAACACTCAAACTTAAATTCAATAAAACAAATTTGGGCATACTTAAACATAAAGCTATGAAAACATCATATTTCAAGTACACGGTGGGACTTGAAGGAGAAAAACCTTCATGAGTAGATCATACCCCTCCCAGTGTCATACAAACGGTAGTAAAGTCAATGCAAGCACATTTGAGAAGCGTTCAGAATCAAAAGTGAGGGCATGCTAAATATTAAATGCAAAATTTATTTTGTTTATGTTGATGTACGAAGGTGTATGAACATCTCTGATTCGGAAAACGTGCATTTATTTACATTTGTGTAATATATTGTTTTGTTTCTTTTATAAGGAATGTATTTTATTTGTTGAATTTGATGAAATGGATTGCAAAATACAGCTGGACGCATATGTGTGTTTCAACATAATTGCTTATTGTACAGACGTCGTGAATGGAACAGAACATATGAATATTTGTGATCGCCACTGTATATACACATTAGGGCTTTAACAATCCTAAAACAATATTTAATTTGCTGCACACAGTTGGTTTTAATGTATTCAATCAGTGATTGTTTCACTGAAACTATAAGTGGTTTTCCACTGATTGTAAGTGGATATACTTTCACTGATTTGAGCAGTTTAATTTCTCTGCGAATCAGTTGTTTTCCACTAATACGAATTTAAAATGTACTTATATGTATGTTGCCACACACTTTAAAAAAATTGTAGCCTAAGCATTATTCAATGCTGTATTTAAAAACATGTGGTCAATTTCCACATTCTTTTAAGAACATTATGATTACACGTAAATAATTTCAGCAAGCACGACAGTCAATACAGATTACTGTATTCACATTTAAAAAAATATATTATGTAAGTTAATATTGCCATTTTAAGTTTCGGAAATAATATTTACTGTTCTGGCGATTTATATGCATTGTGCACAGTATTATTTTATTCCAATGCATAACATGATTGTGGCGAGTTCTTTTATGTAATGTTGGCAAAATATGCAGAACTTGGGGAAGCAAGTTGAAGGCAGCATCAGAAGATGGAAGCTTGCCTAAGCATTCATACGGGCATTCAGACAGTACTCCTAGAGTTTTAAGCTTGACAGAGTAAATGAAGATAATAAACAGTTTTATGGCATTCTAATATTAATTCTGATTTAGTTTTGAATTTTTTATTGATAGTGCCGTGTATTTGTCTTTAGTTCAAATGTTTGAAAAATCATTACTTGGTTTAAAAGTTTTTCACTAAATAATACATTTACATATTTTTACAATGATACGTAAGTGCACTAAGTTTCTATATATGAAAATGAAAAGCCGTACCGAGTTTCATATCAGAGTAGGTTAATTTGGAGTAAAATAAACCGTACTTCAACGAACATCAATGTATATTGTATTTTGTTTTTCTTCTTGGATGAAACAAATGTTCTATATATTACTTTAATTCTTCTTCTGTACTGATATCTGCATTGCGATTTGGCATTTTGTAGAAACTTATAATGAAACTCGTGATTCTCATACATTTCAGCTGATTCCATGATATATTCACAACTAAAAGACGACATGTATATACAACAACGAGATACAAACTATGCACAACAGTGTACCCCATTCGATCATTACAACTATGAAATGTATGAAAACTATATGTAAGGAAAATATTGTAAACCTTCAAGGCCCAGTAATTTCTCAACGCAATCGTGCTCAGTTATATACAAATTCTGTGGACAATGAATTCTGTATAACATCGCAGTTGTACAGGCTAACAGCGTCAATTTTCAGGAATGCAATCAAACAAAAAAAACCTACCCTCTACGACAGTCGCTTTTATTCCAGACAAATTTAGCAGCAGCAAGTACTTGTGGGATTGTAGGAGACAACAGACTTAGGGAAATCTAATGTATTAAAAAATTGGTGAATAAATTTTCCAATTTGTCACTAGTGAATAGGATGATAACATTTGCCTTGTAGTAGCAAAAGAACGGAAACTGAAATTGAGAATAAAAAAAACTGTTAGGCTGACTTCCAGATACAGGGTTACTTTCGAACTGCACACAGGAAATTATACGATTTCATCATATTCGTGAATGCAGACCTATTTGTGGGAGGTATAGAACATGACAAAAAATTATAGGATTTAATATTACATCCCCTAATGTGTAAATTTTACTACGAATATACAGTATATTGCCGGAAATTGTAGATGGTGAGATCTCTCCATGACTAGGGTTAGAAAAATTTATTTCATTTCAGACGGTATAGAAAAATAACGAATATAAAGGATCAGTAGAGCTGCACATAACTGCAAGTTTAGCTATAGGTGAACAGTTAGCATTTAACCTCATTCAGTAAGCAGCTATCACTTTGGAACAGAATAAATATAAAAGCTTACTTAGGAAGTTTATACGCAGTAAAATTTCGTGAAAGTGTTTCTTCGGTATGTCGCAGGCATTAATTTTTAATTGTCAGTTACTCAATACACACGTTTACTTCATGTACGTTTATCCCAACACTTTGTTTACAATATCTAAAATAGTGAGCATTTTAATGGTGACAAATATATTATATTGACAGTACAAAATACTGTGCAGTTTTGAATCACGCTTTTGTCAGATGTTAAATGTAGCCCTCAGTTTTACATGTGTTATGTCATGGTCTATAAGAATAATAGTTATCATTACTTTTGACTACTAGTGTTGTTAACACAAAACTGCAGAATATAATGTGTTCTTATTACTGGTGGTTAAATTTGTCGTAGATCTATTGAAAAATGTATGTTAAAAGTAACAATTGCAATTAAAATTAAGTTTCTCTAATTAATTTCCTTTTCTAACAAAGCATTGAGATTTTAAGTTTAAGATTTTAAAGTTTTATTTTACAATGTTTTTGGTCTGGAATGAAAAGGGTTTAGAATACTAATTTGCATTATTATTTCATTGGTTAATATGAAAAATATTTTCCAATTATATAAAGATTCAGAAATTTAAATAAATAATTTTATTCAAGGTAATTTTCCAAATTGAAATTATTTTATTAACTTATTATCTGCTCTTTCTGTCATTGTTCAAGAAGGGGACATGGTGGTTTAGTGGTAAGTGCACCAGCCAGTCCCACAGCACTGCATCTGAATCTTGAACACACATGGACACGGTTCGAATACTGGCATACGAGAACTGTGGTGGATATTGTCGATGGCGGGTGTAGTTTTGCAGGTAGCTCGGTTTCTCTTATGAGTTTTTCTTTACGTGCTTCACTTGTTGTTCACAGGTTAAACTTACACTGTATCCGATTGATTCTAAACAACGTTTAGTTTCGTTGTGTCAAAATTTCACTAACAATTACTTTTATTGTTCCAATGCCATACTTTACAAGTTGGCTTTTGCATGAAATTAAAATATACTATTTTTGAAGGCACTGAATTTACTCACACCACAAAAGATAGTCACCATGTTTATATGTATCTATAATTTGATGACTTTCTGTTGTTCTGGCACTGTATGATTATGATTGTTAAAATTTATAGTGCAGGACTAAATGGAGACCATAATTACTCACAGGAAAAGGAATAAATTTTATTATTGAACTTCGTAATTTAGTTTACAGGTTCTCATATTCCTTAACTTTATTCTTTTTACACTCCTAGTTGAGATGAAAATAATTTTATGGCAGAAACATTCATAGGAGACGCAACACTTGAGTACTATAGCAACAAAAGCAGAGGACGATGTTCAACGTTCTGGTCCCCCTTCCCCTGCTACCTCCTGGCCATCTGTCAATGCAGCAACGTTGCACTATTAGCACATACATAGCAGTGTCTGCTGTGGTGATCGGCAGTGGCGAGCGGCAGATTCACTACACTGGCGTGCTGCCTGGGCATATTGAACTGATATTGAAGCCTTACTGACGTTCTTTGGGTCTCCATTAATTTTAAAGGTTGTTCATGATAAAGTTAAAACTTTTGAAATCAACCTTTACAAAATCACTGCTATACCTGCATATATTTTAACGGGCACCGTGAGTGACATACGTCCAATAAGGTTCGTAACGATGAATGGAAACCCAGCAAATACAACGTGTTGGCAAAGTGTCTGCAAATTGTCAGCCCGATACCTGTACTGTCGGCAACTGTCGTTTCAATGCCAGAAGATAGCCATCTGACAATGGCGTGATGTCTTTTTTGAGACAGATTGCAAACCGTTAGAAAAATACAATGACCTGCTGTATTTTTTAGGATAACAGGTGAAAATCATCGAAAATATGTTGATACTGCAGAGCAAACATGTTGCAAACATCTTAAAATATTTCTAGGCCAATTCCCGTAAAGCACCTTGTTCTTTCGGTAAGCTGGCTATTATCTTATTTATTCCGGCCCGGTAACATTTTCGAGAAAGGCTGTTTATCACAATAAAGATATTAATATGATGACTTTTTGCCGACAACCTTTTGGAAAGTGTTTTAAATAGCCAAGATGTTTGCTAGCTATTAATGGCATGTCTTTTTTGAGACAGTGTGTTAACCATTAGCATGTTTTTTTTCCTGATTATATATGTCGCGTGGTAGCCCATGGCATTTGTTGACTTTGAGGTTTTTTTCATTGGTACAACCATCCGACAGATATATTAAAAACTAACAAAATTTATTTGTTTGCAAGCCTCTGAAGAAAAAACTTAATAAATATGCTGCGCTTTAAAAGTATTTGTTATATTGTCATGAAATGTATCCATTCATTTATAAAAATTTGTGTCATGATATAATTTAAATTACTGGAGAATATCAGCAACTAACCTCATGCTGGACTGTCAAGTCAAGGGTCTTAGGTTCGGTTCCCACACTCAACAAGCGAAAGGTTTTAATATCATATAATGCCTTGACAAGTCGATGAAATGAAAATATGTAAAGAGGAAATTACTATTACTATAATGCTTAATCGAAAAGTTAGGTTTTTTTCATTGTTATACCGCATATTTGTGGACATTATGCCGCTGCAGGCCTGGAATTGTAACGACATCCAGCCGTCGCAGGCTCTGAATTGTAACGACATCCAGCCATTGCAGGCCCGGCATCGTTACAACATCCAGCCATCACAGGCCCAGCATCGTAACGACATGCAGCCGTCGCAGGGCCGGCATCCTAGCAACATCCAGCTGATGCAGGCCCTGCATAGTAACAACACCCAGCTGTCGCAGGCCCGGCATCGTAGCAACATCCAGCCATCGCAGGTCCAACATCATAGCGGCATCCAGCCGTCGCAGGCCCAGTGTCGTAACGACATCCAGCCTTTGCAGGCCCGACACTGTCTGCCAACAGTTAGCCACCTGTCCCTATTTCCATTGGGCCGCTTCCGGCATAAGACAGCAGACCGGTATCGGCTAGCGGTTTCAGCTGGCCAGAGTTTGTCCACTTACTTTTACCGGCCCGATTCTGGCCTGTACTTTTCGTGTATGTTGGGCCGGAATACATTTTGTATCTTGCTGGTAGCGGTACAGCGTACTTTTGACACTGTCGGAAAACAGTCAGCTGCCGGTCCATATTTCCATCGGGCCACTTCCAGCATAAGACAGCGGGCCGGTATCGGCTGGCCAGAGTTTCTCCGCTAGCTTTTACAGGCCCAATTCTGGCACGTATTTTCCGTGTTTGCTGGGGAGTAATTTTATACCTTAACATTGAATAACTAGTGTTACGTAATTAATTTTTGATCATTTAAATTATTTCTTTCAGTTTCTGTTTTTTAAATACATCTAACTGTAAAAATGAGCATGTTGGTAAAATATTAACTTTTCTAATAATTTCAGTGTTTCACTTGACCGATGCATAATAAATTGATGAGACCAATGACAATGTTAATATTACATAAGGCAGAAGAATACACAATGTGCATACAAGTAGATCTTAAGTTGAGCATTCAGAAGTGCTCATTTTACCAAGAATAGCCTATACCACAAAAACGCTGCAATACACTCTAAATATGAATCAGGGAGAATGTCACTGTTACAATCAGTCAGCAGTACCTGGCTGATTCAACAGTCACTTCAGTAAATTTAACTGATAAATCAGTGAAAACATGTCAGATTTACCTCACATATTGATTCAGTGACGTTTTCCACTTATTCATCAGTCATTTTTTTCGATGTTTGTTTTATGACTGATGGTTCAGTTAAACAGGGTGTAAAAATGGGCGTCAAACAACATTTAAAAATGCCCATTTAACAATGTGTGTCAAGGGAAATAACAATGAATAAACTAATAAACCCAATACAAAATACTGTCTAAAATGTGTTTCTTCTTGCAAAACACCTTTTTACGAGGTAATATTGACATTCAGCCTTTCATTACGTTTTTACAGCTTTCATTTTGTTTTCATGTAATCACCACAGCGCTCTGTTGAAGGTTTAAACTGCATATAATGTAGTGAAGAGAGTGAACTCATACATAGTATTAGTTTTAACAAGCCTAACAGTACTCATAAAACCACATGCGAAAAGTAAGGGCACACAATTTAAATCTTTACGATTTTGATAAGAAGTATAAGACATATATTTTGCTCTCATTTTTAACTTAACCTGGTAACACAGATGGTAAGGTAACGGCCTAAAAGCGAAATGGAAATGGTGTATGTGTTCAATCCCAGCCACCTCCGATATTGTTTTCACTTCTTTAAATTACAGTAAACAGCGCAGTATAAATACTAAACTATTGTAAGTATGTTTATTTCACGTACTTTTGTTTGGCTAAATTCAATAAAATAAATATTTAATTTGCCACTGCATTCGGCCGTCACTTATTCACTCAGTGAAATTGTTTCACGTTACTAACTCAATAAGAGAAAGTTTTTCAATGAAACAATCAGTGGTTTTCCACTGAATTTAAGTGAAGCCATTTGCACTGATTCGAGTGGTTGAATTTCACTACGAATCAATGGTTTACCACTGATCCGAATTTAGAGTGTAGCACTGGGTTCAAAGTGAAGGCTTGACAAAAAGATGTAATCAAGGCCACAGCTTCGTGTTCAATTTTAGTTTCAGTTTTATGCCACTGCAAGGCAAATTTGTGTGGGGAATATTTGATATACTCTAGGAACAAACAATTATAATTGCACTTCACAGATACAAATGTATATCATACAAACATGTAGATACATTACCATTATAAGTAAAACGTTTGATATTCGGCTATACTACTAGGTTCCTAAACCCAGTTTCTCAGTGCTCTTCATTAATAGTTTTAATGTTTTTGGTGTTACTTGATGTCCAAACTGTTCTTGCATATTTGCGTATAATGCAGAAGACTTAATTTTTGCATCTTTCTTGATCATTCTTGATCATCATCATAGAGGTTCCCCACCAGATATCCATAGTTTCATTTTTGATTTCTTTGTCTCCATTTTGTCATTAAGTGCAGTTAAGATTGCATATTACTATACTTTCGGAGGATCTCTTTATATTGAAATGTGTTTCCAGTTAATGAAGGTGTTACAAGTAGTACTGCTATTGTAAGTTTTATCGTTTTATCGTTCTATAGCCAACCAGTCACACCATTCAACACGTTTGAAGTGCATTATGCAGCTGTATGCGGCAGAATATATCAGTGATTTAGTCTGTCCATTGTTTCTCTATTCAAAGAAAACCAAATTAATTTAAATTATAACTTAATAGGCATTGTTAGCATAATGTTCTCATCGCATTTGTTTTACATGTTAGCACACTTCTAAATTAAAACAAATTAGTTCCATTGATACTGAATACTTGCAATGAAAAATCTATTATATATAATCAATAAATGTATATATAGCACGTCTACATCTTATATGTTATACATGTAAGTACGCTGTCTAATAAATAGAAACATTTAAATTGGCTGATAAACACAGTTTTTTCAAATTTGTAAACCCTGTGGCTATAAAACTAATATGGTCGCCGGCTTGCAGAAATTATCGGTGGGTTACGACCATGGTTACCTTTCAAGGTTAAGAATATTAAAAATGGCCGTTGTAGTTGAGTTGAGAGATCTGGGCGGCTCTTAACATTGAGTTCTTGAGAAACAATGAAGGCGAAATGAGGTGAGAATTGAGCAGTCGGAACTCAAGGGCGGGGGACACGGGTGATCCCCAAGAAAACCAACCGGCACGATTCCCACAAGCGAAAATCAGAAGTTACCCAGCCGGGGATTGAACCCGGTTTTCCTAGGTGGGAGGCGAGAAGTCTAACTGCTTAGCCCCCACGGCCGCTGTATAGAGGAATTGATTGAACATGAGCCGTGGTCAATTAACTCCACTATCAAAATTCCTGAATCTTGCACCAGAACTTATATATTTGTATGATTCTGTGACTATTAGCTGGCCTTTGATACTTAGATTAAAAATGTAGGAATGGAACCAAATAAATAAGTACAATATACACATTGAGGTACAGTCTTTAGCGTTTCCTCTTTACTGAACTGGAAATGAAAAATGAAACACTATGTTAGTTCCAGGCAGGTAAAAACATATATTGGAATTTTCTACTTCCAATTATAAATGTCGGTCTAGAATGACACAAGTTAATTCATATTTATGGTTCAATGAACTATAAATGCAACTGTAAACATAATTTTAGTTCATGGTAGGCCGTGAACATGTATTGGAATTGTCTACCTTGAATCGAAAATGTCAGTCTATAATAACATAAGGAAGTACGAGATATAGTTCGAGATACAGTTCTTTCATATTTCCTCTGCAGTGAACTAGAAATGAAATCGCACATTTTCTTAAAGTTCAGGGCAATTCGTTGTCATGAATGAGAACTTTATTCGTCACACTGAAAATGCCAGACTGAGTGAAATCGCCCAGTAAACAATAACAGTTCGAGAAACAGTTCAATGTTATTTCAATTCACCTGGGAGGATCGTGCTCTTCATCTCCGACCAAACATTCTCAAGTGGATATAAGTCGGCAGTGTAAGGTGGCCAATCTACGAGCTCTAGTTGGTCTTGCCTTGCGAACCATTCTTGAACCGTCTGAGAAGTGTGTATCGGAGAATGGTCCTGCTGGAAGTGCAGCACACCATTGGTATACTAAACTCGCACCGAGGGAATCATAATATTCTCTAGAATATGCTAACACTGCCCAGCGTTGAGGCCACGTGTACTCGGACCTCGATCATCTGCTCTGTGCAACACACCTATCCTGTGTACTCATCCTTACACAACACACAATGGATGGATGACCATAGCGCGAGCACTAGGCTACATATTCAGGAGTCAGGTCGCACGAGGTCTGAAGACATGCATTGACCATCATTAGCCTAGGAAAACACACACTCATCGGAGAAGACAACATCTAACCAGTCACTGCAATGTTTTACTCGGGCAAACGTGAGTCGATAAAACCTGTGTTCATTTGTGAGCCTTTGTTTCCTTGAAGCATGCCGGTATTTCAGTCCTGCCGCCGTCTAGTGCCTAAGAACGGTACTCGATCTACCAGGAAAGTGCGTGGCACATTTTAGCTGACTGGCACTCCTGAAAGGAGTCAACTGTGCTTGGGTAATAAGGCAATTGTCCTCGGCTGCAGTCAACACCCTCCATGAACTGGTTTCTTTGTGACACGTCATGTCACCCATGTCCTGGAACCGTAATACCCATCAACTCACAGTGCTCTCTGGAACACCGTAACGTCGGCCTGCTTCAGAGGCAGATAAATCTGCTGCCTCAACAATGCATATGACTCTCTCCAAAACCTACTGGTTGTGGTGAGACATCGCTACATGTTCTGGAAATTACAGCCCACTGGGTTTATAAGTAGACATATGATTATGCTTGACCCTGCGACCCTTCTTGTCATCATGGATATTGCCTATGTTATGAATTTAACAACTATATTTTATGCGGTTGGGAAATTCCAACCAACTATGCTTGTAAGTAGACATAGTTTATACTTGGCACTGCGACCCTTCTCACAATCGTGGATGATGCCTATCTAATGAATTTGGCAACTATAACTTACATGGTAGGGAAATTACAGCCAACTATGCTTATAAGTATACATAGGGTATACTTAGCCCTGCGACCCTTCCCATCGTCCGGGGTGTCACCTGCGTTATGAATTTGACAGTTATATCTTATGCTGTTCGGAAATTATGCTTATATGTGCGCTTAGGTCTTGTGAGCGTGAAAGCCAATGCTGGTATTCGGCACCGCATTATGACACTAGGTCGACAGATCCCAAAATAAATGATAGAGCATGAGACTCGCCACCCACCAGGCTGTTAAGTGAAAGGGTCCCAACACCCTGGCATCGGATTGACAGAGCAGGAGGTTGGGATCCAAGATTGCCACCACGGGCATGAAGGAAAATAGGGAATTTTTTTGGGGAGAAACGGGAAAAACTAAATATTTTTCCCGCATAGCATCAACAAAGACGGCAGTTGCCTAGTTCCCTTGTGCGCAACTCCAAGCCCCTCTTAGATTGCCCATTTGTATGAATCAAAATGCAGTACTTAGTGATTACCACATTAGAAATATAATTATATACAACTTTTTGACGTTCCCATTACTTTCACTGACGCCAAATCGGTTGAACAATTTCTGATAAATGCTATTATAAGCATTATATTTTAGGTATTGCTTGTCTTCCGAAATGGCTACCAATATAGACTTATCCACTGGTACTGGCAAACTTCTGTGCACGCGAGTCCCCTCTTACTCCCTAGACTGCAGCTCGGCACGGTCCGGTCTTTAGCTAAGTGGAAAGACTGCGTCCCGTCAGTATTCGTACGGACATAAAAACATTCGGTATTTTATCTTGAGTACCAGCAAATGCAAAACCGTAGTACATGGTGACTTTTTACTGGGGACAACAGGTAGCAGTGCTTTTGTGACAGTGTGTGCTGGAGGATTTCTTTACCTTATGTGTATATTGTTCAATGGAATTCAATTGATTTTCTAAGATGGAGTTCAATTTTTCTGTTCAAATATTAAATAGTATCGAATTAAAATTACATTAGATAAAAGTAACAATGATGGAGATGGAATACTTCCTGTGGTTTCATGCATCAACAGATTACTTGTTCCTTTTCCACATTTTCATCACATATTTCACTATTAAAATGGGGATGTGTGGATAATATAAGTATTTGACCTGAAGGTTTATGGCACGGCATAAGAAACATCTCAATGGGAATGCATTACTCAAGACAACATTTGTTCACAAAATTTGCAAACATTGAGGGGCTTGAGACAGCATAATGCTAAGGCAACTTGAACACATTTTATAGCAAAGCAGTTTTACTTCTTTAAAAAAATCCAAAAATCATTACTTCTTTAAAAAAATCCAAAATTCATGCAAATAATCACACACAGATACGTACAGAGCTGTCATCTATCTAACCAATGCAGAATGTAATTTTGTAACATATCCATTGCTGTTGGCACTATATTTTTGATGACATAGAATTCTTGAATTGTGTGTCTTGTCGAAATCATCAATCACAATACGGAGCAGCGAATAAATTTATTCTAATAATGAATAACACATTTAAAACATTTAAAATTATAATAATGTTCTATTAAATGATAAAGGAATGTTTAGTACAGTCAATGCTAGACAATAACACAAAATATAACTGAGAAAAGAATATGGATATATTTCTTATTTTTAATTTTTTTATTCCAAAGAAAAGAGTGGTGTATGAAGGTTATGCTAAACTATAAATATTTTAAAACCATGTTCAAAACTTTGCCCGCAGTTTCTGCATTTAATTTTGCGTAAATATAGGCAAGCGAATACCAACCAACATGGCTGTGAATTATAGGTATAATGTAGAAAAATTAATTAATATATTACTTAAATTGTAACTTAGAAATTATCTCCAATGAAATACGCTGCTTTTTGTCCACTTAAAATAAGTTCTTATAACCACTAACAGTGTTCTGGTTGACCTATTGGCTGCCCACTGTGGCGCAGTTGGTTAAGTGTTGAGCGTGACTAGTTCCAGTTTCGAATCCCAGGTAGAGCAAGGGTGTGATTTATGCTTGTCCATAGGAGTCAACTTTTCATGGGAAATGTCACTTCCAATAGGAGAACTACGAGAAAAAATGTTGTATCGAAATAAAAACATTAGTGCTGTAAATCTTGAAATGTGTGTGCATTTTATGGTACTTTTACAAGTAAAAATTTGAAAACTAGTTACCAAAAGAATACTTGCTTTTTCTTGTAATGAATATTAACCTGCTAAGTGGGCTTGCAATATTTAGATATTTAACAATACAGTCAAACTTGTATTTCAGTTACATTTGTAAATTGAGAATATAAATTAAATTAACATATAACATACTTTCAAACATAAATTTATTTATACCACAAATATATTACAAAGATTATATTTTAAATTATATTTAAATAAATACGTTACAATTAGAAATCGAACCTACAACTTCTTGAGTAAATTACGTGTTGCCTTAACTTAAAAAAAAAACTAACTAATTTACTTATTACTATAACGATAGCGTTACTTTCTAATGTGTTTGTCTAAAAATTTGACAGGCATATAATATCATTTAAAACTGTTAATGTTTTAGTTTTTAATGCTTTTCAAATCGGATTACTCATTTGCACATTCTTTATTCTAAAAACCAAGAAAATATTTTCTCTTAATGAACATTGCATTTGGAATAATATTTACTGGCATAGATTATAGACAGATGTTTATTATGGTCTGTTAAGTTAGTACAAAAAAGTATATCATAAATCTACAGCAATATTTTTATTGGATACACCGTCTGCTGAAGCCAGCAATATTTGGAAAAAAACATCTGTACAGGTGCTATTAATTATGCACAAGAATCGGAATTCTACAAATAATACATAAACCGACAAGATAATTAATATCATTTTTACCGTTTAGCACGGCAAGAATGCTTACACGCATATTAATTGGGTGGAATTTGTGAAGTAGATGAACATTATGGTGTAGAATGTAATTTTATTATTTTATTTCTTGTTTTATAAACACTGTGTGTAGGCTATGCATTATTTATAGTGCGGGTCAGTCTACTATGGTAAAACACTCATTTTCGCGACTTTGTGCAAATAAATATATAAAACTTTTTCTACAGTTTCAAAAGAAAAGCACTGGCCTGAAATTACGGTTTTGTTATACTTTTATAAACTGTATGTATAAATTATTCACGAGAAATTCACTGAGTGTTAAAAACTAGGTAGGATCCCAGTTGTATAATTTTTTTGATATGTGGTTTTACATAAATATCATGGTCAAGTGCAATTTTGTAACACTGAGGAAAAATTTCCTGTACCTCTGCAAACGTCCTCTATTGCCATACATATACCTTAGCCTGCCGTAACTGATGTTTATGGAATATCCAATAGAACGGCCAGACCTGCGTGTGCATTCCTCCCCCCCCCGCCCTCTTAACACGCTCCGCAGGCTCAGATATGCACAGACGTCTGCCGGCTACAGTAGTTAATACGAAACCTACGTAAGGATTTGAAATGGCAGCATAGAAAAAGGCCAGGTTAAATAGGACGTGGCTTTTCATGCAGACAGCAGCTAGTTGCAAGAGAAACATTCTTGAT
Source organism: Dryococelus australis (assembly GCA_029891345.1). Lineage (NCBI taxonomy): Eukaryota > Metazoa > Arthropoda > Insecta > Phasmatodea > Phasmatidae > Dryococelus > Dryococelus australis. The sequence goes on from CM056994.1 coordinate 116,255,306, forward strand.
ATGCGCATACAATAATTACATCTGCAAAATGCACTGATTGTTTCATTAATAATCAGTGGCTTTATTTACTAATGAATATAAGCATATATTCTGCTAAAGTGTGATATTTGGTTTTTGCAAATGCGTACGACAGCAGGAAATTCATTTCTGTTATTGATAATAAAAGACAAATATTATAACTACTTAACATATGACATAGAATAGGGTTTATTTTAATTATTAGCAGAGGAATTATGCATTTCCCTATTAGAGTTATCTGTAATTATAGTAATTTCACATACGTTTGCTGTTTCATTGTATGAAGCCTCGAATGTCACGTACATACCTCGAGACAAGCTATATTGCACAACACTGTAGCTTAGCTCGTCTTTATGATTAGTTTTCTTTTCGCTAAGATTTACCTGCTTGCATGACTCGCGAATGTTTAGTGTCAAGCTCATGTGATGTAATACTGCTAAAATGCTTCAGAACAAGCTATTGCACAACACTGTCACTAAGCATGCATTTATGACTGGTTTTCTTTCCGCTGTCTGATTGCATGACTCGCAAACGTTTAGTATGGAGCTCGTGTGATAATTCCACTAAAATATTTCAGGACAAGTTATGTTGCACAACACTGTCACGTAACACGCCTTTACGACTGGTTTCCGTTCTGCTGGCTGCTTGCATGACTCGCGAACAATTGGTGTGGAGCTCATGTGAGGTAATTCCGCTAAAATATTTTGGGACAAGCTATGTTGCACAACACTGTAGATCAGCTCGCCTTTACAAGTGGTTGTTTATTCCAGTAAGTGTTACCTTTTGCGCGTGAGACACGGACTTCCAGTTACAAGTTTATGTGAGATATTTAGTTTTTGCATTAACTTAATAAATCGCAGGACGAGTTGCTTTATCCAATTAAATACGTTATATTCACTTGGAGAAACCTATGTCAGGATGATGCTCCAATAGAAGCTAAAGAGATTCTTGGCACAGTTAAAAAGCTGAACGATTGGCCAGATTGTTCTGAGCAGCTGGTTGTCTAATAGCCAAGGCGATACATCTTGTCAAAAGCTGAAAATTGCTGAAGGGGACTTCAACTTTTTCCGTCGCTCATTTATTCTGATGGGAAGTGTACACCTTTGACGAGGACAGGGGAATTTATAACTACTGAATTAACTTCAGCCACGGGCATCCTTCAAGGGTCAGTCATATTTTCACACACCCATTAGATGGCCATCTGTTGCTTCCCAAACTACCACAGCATTGCTTCCAGTGCCGGTGGGGAGGAACAGAGGTGCCACGACCACTATCAATACCATCACCCAGAGAGGGGCAACAGTCTCAAGTTATTGCCTTATCCCACAGCACTGCTTACAGTACCGGGATATACCGTGGTTTGAGATCTGCCATCCATTCCTGTGTGGATACACATCCAGTGGCGGCATTGGTGACCCAAACAGCTCTACGTCTCTGATCAGCCCGCCTAGCATGGGGGATCAGTGGAGACTTTACAGAGCTTAGTCAGCAAGCCAAAACCGAACTTACACAATAACGTGTGTTCAGTATTTGAGTCAAGGCGTACCAGTAACCTATGAGTGGAGACTTAATGCCTTTCAGCCAAAGGCACGGCTGCAGGCATAGGGAGCGACACGCAGCGCTTCTTGCTGCCAGACAGTTGAGTGCACTTCCTCAACCTAGCTAAAGCATGTAACGAAAAGAAAAATGGCGTGAAATAATCACACACGGTTTAAGTTTCCTTTGTTTGAAACACCTTGATGCGTGTCGCTTAACTGCCTTAATGCAAGTGTCTTTTGGTTGGTGCTAGACCAGTCGCGCACTATAATGTTCCTAGGTAACTTAACTGGACCTCTTAGTCGAAACAACACTAGCCGCGTTAGCTGTCTGCTAGGCACAGTGTCTGGTTCAATAGATCTGGCAATATGGTGAACCGGAACATTAGCCCGCTTGGGCAATGCTGACTTACCAGGGTTCTCAGAGGTCAGTTTCTGTGGACCAGAGGTGTCGCAATAGGCCCAGTTCAACTCTGTCGCCTTCCTTGTCTGGCTAGTCGTGGAGCTGCTGTTGTGGTTGGGCAGGTACTGACTATTCCACTGGGTGCCTTCCCAGCTGCTGAAATTAGGGTTGGCGATTCTGATGCAGGTATCACTCCTGGTAACCAGAATTCAAATCACTGGATGGTACCCGCTGTTCGTCCTAGTGGTGTTCGGGAAGTAAACGAAAGTCCCGACGGGACTAGTCGGTCTCCCCGCATGACGGGCGGCTTGAGCTTGGCCCCGTGGAGTTTCAAGACAGAGTGAACAGGTTGGCGGTACACACCTGCTTGGCAGTAGTAAACTGCCTTCTTTACCTCCCTCTGAGCCCCATGCCTGGTATTGAATGGCATAGAGGCAGAACAACACTCAATATTCCCTCGGTAGTGGCAAGCAGTTTACAATTACTCTGGCTAGGGTGCAAGCAGACTGTGGTTGACGGTGCACTCCTTAACACCAATCAGTGCGGGTAACGTACTCGAACCTGGAACTGCAGGTCGTAAGACCAACTTCCTACCACTACTGGGTGTAGTCCACAGACCCAGGTAAATACACCTGTCAGCACCCTCGGCGCTCTGGCAGCAATACAACCTGAGGTGGCAGTCCCGCCTTGGTGAGGTGTGTACTTACTGGTTGAGCCTCTACCATTCTGTACACAGAGGCATACAGAATGGGTGGCCATCGAAAGATGAGGTTGTGTGTGTGTGGTGACGGACAGGCTCCTAAAGGGGGTCCGTTGTCCTACTCTGAGATCGCAATAATAAACAGCCCAGTCCCTTGCTTGCTCCTCCTGAAGTCAGAATTTCAGCAAGAAGAAGGGTTTACCTCTAGGGCAAAAGTACTATTGGATAAGGTAACAGAACTAGTATTTATTGTGATAATAAATACTGGGTTACTTGTACTATAACCAAGAAGAGCATATACAAAAGTAATGCTATACAAATAATGGGTGGAGGTGACCTGCTCCTAAAGTTACTTAAAATACAAAGGACATCAAAACTAAATACTATGCAACTAAAGCTATTGGGTTGTCTAGAAGAGACACTAATTTACGGGGGCCACCACCAGCAAGTAATGGTGGCTGTTGACCCAGGAGGATCAGCAACGGAAGTGTTAATTATAGTGGTTGTCTTCTGGTAGACGAAGAGCTTCTGTCGCTGGTGGTTGCAGGTGTTTGAAGTCTCTGAAAGGTGGTGGTTGCAGCCACTGTTGGTAGTCGAAGAACTGAAAGTTCTTGGAGAGGGCCGTGAGGGCCTAGATCAGTAGAGAGCCCCAGCACACAAAGTGTTAAGATGAGCTTCTGTGACAGCTGACTGGAGCGAGCAGGGTAGGAGAACTACCCTCATGTGCTCGGCCATCTTCGGTAGGTATGGCGACACTCTGTCGGGGGGGGGGGGGGGGGGGGGGGGGTTAAGTAATACTAATACGCTGCTGCTTGGAATACTATTGGTTTCAGGTGCAGAAATTGTCTGTTTGAGTTGAAATGATCCTCTGTGCACTTGTGAAACAATGTGCTGGGTTTGACCCTTCCTCTGGTTTCAATACTATGTAGTAGAGAGAGAGATAAGGCAGATAAGGAACAATCTATAAACCAAGCTGCATCAATGTTCCTCCACGGGATCACATCTTGGAGTCGTTTCTATGGGTTAACCATGCACGTTAGGATGAGTCATAATCGATAAGTAATAGTTCAATAACCAGCATGAATCAATCTACACTATATTTTATAACAAAGATTAGACTGTTACACTAATAACAACTGTTTTGTAGCAACATAAATTAAACTATATAAACATTTAAACCAGGGGTGGGAAATTCTATTTCTCGTTTACCGTGATTTTTACTGTAATCGACATAATCGAGAAGAAGTATGAATTTATTAATTTTCAATTATTTCGATTATTACTGCAAAATATAAGTTTATAGTTTAATAACTAAGCCTCTGTGAATATTCGAATTTTCAAATACCGTTTTGAATAATTAAATATTCGTATTCAATTTGATGTCAAATATAAATACTTTGAATTTTTGAATATTCTAATTTTTCTAGGTGTGAATGTCAACATTTAGAAACAGTAGTTTCGGATGCAAAAGAGCATGATGTACAGTATTTTAGGGGTCATGTACAATTCAAGAATCGTCTTCAATTCAAAACTAAGGCGATTTTAACAAAGGCTTTTCATGCTTAAATACAATGTGTCCTATGGTTAGACATATTTTTGCAGTGCTGAGACTGTACCTGACAAGTTTTACAAGGGTCCCCTTATCTGATGTCGCGGGCCCATAAAGAGGAAGTACTTTGCTGGGAAGCAAAATGGCTCAAGTCATGAATAGTTATATAACACTTACAAAGTTTTACAGTGTAAGAAAAATGCTGCTACTGTACAGCCAGGTTAGACACACCTGTTTCATTGTGATTAGCTTTTCTTTAAAAGTAAATCAAATATATCATATTATTCATATAATAGCATTTCTTCTTGAAGGACTAGCTATAAATTAATGCAGAAATACTTCAATTTAAATAATTTTTTCAGCACTTCACAGGCATGGTCTTGAATTCAAGTTTAAATATTTTTCCCTCAAAAATATTTTTTAGGAAGGATCCTCCTAGATTCAGGGTCGTCTTCCTTTCGGGTACATACAGTATTCATATTCCCAGTAGTTAAAGTGCAGTCAATTTTTGTGAAGTATTCAATAATGTTTTGCAGTACAAAACACTTCTTCCATGAAAAGGTCTACATAAATACAATTTGCATTTCAATGTTTTTCAGTGTACATACTGAGAAGTAACATTTTATAATTCCAATTTAATTTATTTCAAAAGACAGTATTTGTGATGTCAAAAGAAAATTACCCATTACAGTCATTGTAAAGTTATTAATAGTTCGTGACTTAATGGTTTTAAAAGAATTCTTGGCTAGGAAATGCAAAAATTATTCAATTTTTAAGGAATAGCAAGAAATGTTGAGTATTACATTAGAACTGCAGAGGTCCTGCTCTTTTTCATTATCATCTGTTTTTATTGTTGTGCACTTTGTAATTGTACACTTTTTCTTGGAACTAAGATAATCGAGAATCGATAATTGAGAAAAAACATTAATCGTCCCATCTCTAATTTAAACATTTTGTCAAATAATTCCTTTCTGCCTGTGTATTTCTCCAATGTGTGTTTTGTAAAGGGCAGGACTGTCAGAATAAACAACATGAAATTATCTTTCAATTAATGATTGGAAGCTTTTGCAGCCATTGTTAGGCTGGTTGTCTTGGCTTCCAGGCTACAGCCATAACAACCATACTCTTTCAGTTGTTCACACATAAGCTGATACAGGATTCTGCACATGGGATGTTAGTTTCATTTTATGTCATGTTGCAACACACTGGCTATCAAAAAGTGGAATTTGTGAATTAGATACTATATCAGTGCTCATCAGCAGTAACAGATTGCAGTCTACATATAGCGCAACAAGCTAGCTCCGTTTCCACTTGTTTTAGTTATGAAATTTCAAGTCCATATAAAAGATGTAGGCCGTCGACAATTATTCACACATTCATAAAATCAAGATACCAAATCTGAGTCCAAAAAGCTAAGTGTAATCACCTCCCACCTAGGTGAACCAGGCACCATTCCCGGCGGAGTCACTCCCACATTTTCACATGTGGGAATCATGCCAGACGATACCGCTGGTCACCGGGTTTTCCCCGAGGTCTCCTGTTTCCCCTGCCCTTGCATTCTGGTGCTGCTCCATATTCACCTTGTTTCTCCCTCATCTGCTCTCAAGACCTCACTGTTAAGAGCCGCCCAAATCTCTCCACTCCACTAAGCGTATGAAGTCATAAACAAAAACCAAGAAAAATCGCAGTTGTAATAAAACAAGCAATGTGTAAAGGCATGCGAGCAAGAGCATAATAGCATATGGCAAGACAAACAGGTGACAGTAGTCATGTCACAGTAGTCATGTCACAAACGTAAACATTAGGCCACCTGAGGAGAAGGGTGGGGGAAGTGTAAATATTGTAAATATGTATTGATTTGTACAGCCAGCAAAGTGTGGTTTTTTTATATATGCACTACATTCAGTATAGTGCTCAGTAAGAGGAACTCTATGGGCAGCAACCAACAGATTTCCCTTCAACTTTTTATTTTTCACACACAATTTTCCATAGTTCCAAAAAAAAAAACAGTCGTAATAGAAATACAGATGCAATAAATGGGGTCGATAGAGGTTATACTGTACTCTATCACTAATGATGCTGGGAAAACATTCAATATTTATAATTTAAGGTTTCAAATAGTGAAATGCATCCAACTATTTTAAACAACTTAGATCAATTTATACCTGCTTCATCCATATAGTAGTACAGTTCCACATTGTTGGATGAAAGTACCACAAATCCTTCCCCCATATACCGTGGAGGATCATCTATCATACCAGTGTACTTTGGGCTCGGAGCCAGAATCACCTGAAATGCAAGTAATTTACAACGTGAGTGTGAGTTGAAATAAACTTAAAACAAAAATTACTACAAACAGAGCCTTTCAGGGGACAATTTAGGAATGGACACTAGAAAAACAAATATAGTTACATAGAGAAATACAATTTATAATCTGTGGAACTCTGTTATAACATCTCCTCTTATACCATTTTCCTGCTTAACGAGCTGCCTTCTCTTAATACACAAACATGTTTTTCTATGCAATATTACCCTCTTAAAAAGTTGACCCTTATATAAGTCTGGATTTTCGTGGGGCCCTTGAGAAATGTTATAACAGGGTTCTACGGTAATACCAGCCACTATGTACAAATAAAACCAGCGCAACTAAACATACCATCTGCACACAACCTGTCAATTTTTGTACATTAACAGGTTCTGCAAACAAATACATATTTATTATTTATGGTCATGATATTAATAATGACTTATTAATATTAAAAATGTTAATATTAGTGTCTCAATTCTTGGTTAAGCATTGTGTTAAATCCTTAGTTTCCTTTCATGCACTGAAATGTACCTTGTGCATAAACTACAATAACCTGCAACAGTTTTAAGTGTAGAGATTTGAATACAGCTATATCCTAACATCCTGAGGTAGCCGCACAAAGGGGGAGACACTACACCCAACCAATCAATTACTAGCTCACTGGGATGTGTAAAGGAAGCCACACCCACCCACCAAATGATACTCCACAACATGGAGAGGCATGCACTGCACCAAAAATACATTAAAGGGAGGAGGAGGAGGATAACATATGATATATAAGAATTATATAGCTGAAACATCTAAACAGTTACCGGTACCCATTGGAAAGTATCATGTCGCTCTCTCTTCCCCTGGCCCATAATCAGGACCCTAAAAAGCATTTGTTCCCTTCAATGGAAGTCAGCCAGAGTTCATTTTGACCCAGTCTAGTTACCTAGCTCTAAGGAATCCATGCTCCACCCACACATCAACAGGATGTTTAAAAAGGTTGTACCATGACTGCTTTAGTTTCAGAAGAGATGCAACAGATATGTTGTGTTGTGATGTGTGTGTTGTAGGATTACTTTCTTTATAGCCTGCAATTTCGTAACAAAGAGCCATGAAACAATTAACCTCCTTGTTTCAGTGTAAGAATTCCTGGAAATACTTGCCAACACTTTACCCCAGCAGTCTTTCTCCTACTTGAACAATACCTACATGTTTCATTTCATAAATCCTAAGCCTTGCTCTGACATTGCAGAGTAACACATCTAGTGGACAATGGCCCAGCAACAAGACCACTGCCTCACACCACCAGATCAAGTCACTACAACCTGCAACTTACGAGGATTCCATTAACAAATGTAAAATTGCTGAATATCATCTGATTCCAGCCTCTAACACTACAGAAAGATCTTCTCAACACCAATTCATAAAATGTCTAATCCTCTCTGATGACAAGGCAAAGGTTCTTCCCTCTCACTCCAAGGATCAAATTAAGATAGGGGGTTGCTAAATACAAAGGAAAAGGGAAGTTATGGTCATCTCATACCTTAAATATATGCCTCAGTTCCATTCTGCCCTTTGAATTTAGGGACATACAGTCAGTCACCTCTCAAATTTGTGAACCCAGGAATAGCAACCCTCTCAAAGTAAAAACCCTTTTCTCAGGAACCATGAAAAAACTCTTTAACATAAGGTAAATAAGTAGAAAAATAAATCTGTCGCATTTATTATGGCCATTAATAGTTGATTCATTTCTTGAGTACTGTACTACAGTAAATCCTTGTAATTTGATTTCAGTTAATTCAAAATTCAATGTAAATCAAAGTTTTTATTACCCCCCAAACATAATTTTGAAATACCTATGTTAACTGTTTCAATCAGAGCCAGTACATCTAACACTGGTTTTTCTACACTTATAGTGGTAACAGATGACTGAAAAAGCAAAGATAACACTGTCTTGATTCTCTGTTTTAATCACAAATCTGTACATAAACGTCAAGATGAACCAAAAAAACATATAGATGTACCTGCAAGGGTATGTAACTGACCAGTGATTTATTAGAATCTATTAAAATAGTAAAACTGTGAAGCAAAATAAGATTTTAACAAGAGGAAACAGATTAGAACCACTCATGAAAATTTTGCCTTCCTAAATAATAGACAAATATGAACATAAACAGTAAAACTTTTCAACAACATTATAAAGTCTTTCTCGCCATGTAAAACTTGTGTATTATTTTTCTGCACAGAACCATATGTACAATAGTCTACTTCAATTAATTTCTTGTGTCTTTTCTTACCTCTAGGTGTTGTTGAGTCAAACTGGTTTTGTTGTTTACCTTCTGCCAAAATTTAATTTTATTGTTGGTTCTGAAACTCATGTTACGGTTCTTGTTGGTTCAATGATGTACATTAATTTATAAGACTTTTTTGGTGATGTTTTGCAACATTGTGACGCGTGACCAACTCTTGCGGTGAGTCCGGTCACTGACCCAAAGTGACTTTGGTACGACGCTAGGCTAGACACATCTTATAGGTTAGAAGTTACTCTGTATGAGCAGCGGGAGCTTTGCCTGTGTATAGTTTCTGCCTCATGGGCTGACGGTTTGGTACAAAGTTGGGCTCTGTTAGGACTACTCGGCAGGTGGCAGTTTGGGCTCGTGCAGGTATACCTGGGCCATGTGTTCCCTGAGGTGGTTCCGGTTTGGGCTGGTTGTATGACTTGTGTGGAGGGGTTTCCGGAGTCCAGTTGGTCTCAATAGATGTGGTGGCTGATGGAAATTTGTTTGAGTTGGTGGACAAATCAGGCGCTCCAATTCCGTTCAAGGGGTTCACTAACACTGCAGAGAATGGCGTGGATCCCAGGATGATACCCCTCGGCAATTCTGGTTCGTGATTTGAAGATGGTCGGGATAGCCGTGGGGTGATCTGGTACGGTGAGTCAACGGAGTACGGCGGCTCCCGTGGACTTAATGTAGGTAATGAGGCCACTGGCCTCTCCGGATCTTACTCTCAGATTAGAACACCGGGGTGAGGAGGCTGTCTAACTGCGCAACATTGACAATGATCTCAACACTGTGTGTCCCAACAGGGCAGTCTACCCAGTCCCAGAGCGCTACCCCTCTTAGCACCAGTAATGTGCATTGAGAATGGCCGACCCAAGAATGGCAGTCCCACTCCCATGGAGCGGTATCCTCGTGCTGGCTCTACCGTTCACTGCACTGGTGCTGCAAAAACTGGTCTTGTGGGTGTTGTTACGAGTTATTGCGGAAAAACATCAACCCCTGTTCTCCTGCTGTCCCCCGGGTAGGTCTGGTTTCTACAAGGAGGGGGGTAGCGGAAAGTGAACACCCTACGGAAGCAGGTGGGGGTGACCATCATAGTGTCAAGTGTTAGCTTGACGCTGAAGATTCTTTGGTCACCAGAGGTAAGAGAGTCAGGCCCCTTGTAGACAGGTCATCAAGTGGGTGCAGATTGATCCTGAGCTCTGGGGCATTTCGGTATTTATACTCTTCAGCAGCACCACCCCTTCTTCATATAGCATAGCGGGTTGGTCCTGGGGAGGGTTAGCAGGTGCGAAGTGCAAGCCATAGATCCTCAGTGAGATTCACACCAGGCCAGCACAGGATACAGGTTCAAACCTCCATGCTAGTAGTGGCATCTGGAGGCGCGCTACAGTACTTGGTGAACCTTGATGCATGGCTTCAGTGGCTCAGTTGGTGAATAATAATTACAGCGTGGAGCATATGCGCTCCTCCTTAGTACATACCACAATCTTAGGTGCTTCGCTAGTGGTGGCCGCTAGTTCAATCTCCGTTGCAACTGCCCCAAGTTCATTTGTACTGATGAGTAGACGGCGATTAATAACAGCTGGGAAGGACGTCATACATCACAGAAAAAGACGTCACGCGTCAATTGTATACGATATTCTGTGCTTGTTTCCATAACAAAGGTGTAGAAATAAGCATATTTTTCCAGTGGAGACCTATTGTTAAAGCATGCTTTTTTTTTTACCATACCAACTAGTTCTATGCCCATGCCCATTAGATAGTGAAGGAGACCTTGGTGACCGAGCTTTTATGTGAGACATATCAAATTTGTTTGTTAGGACATAAGTTATTTATTACAAAATATTAATATCGTTAAGACTTCTATTACTTCCATTAAACCTATACATGCCGACCGGCATATGTAAAGCAGTATCGCATCCACACACAAGCCCCTGAACTAGTGCGCAGTGATTTCAACATGATAGTAGAACTTCAAGAATTTAAGCTGTGAGTCTATAATTTTATTGTATGCAACTGTGTAGCAAAGTCCAACGTATGCCTATTTCATAGCTTTTCATGTATCCAGTTTGTATATTTTATATACAGCAGTTTGAAAAGACAGTTTTTAGCTATTTTGGAGGGCATGGAAATAATGTTTCCAATGTGCGTGATGTCTTGAAAGTACCATTCTGTCATGTCTGGAATGTGCTTTCTTTTCATAAGTAAACCCACTACTGAGGGTTTTTTTTTAATAGTTTCATCAAAAAGCCCATTTTTCAAACACGGTGCAATGAATTTCAAGCGCCAGGTAGACAACCGCCTCAAAAATTGCCATAGCAGTATTATACGGTTCCAAATTATAAAGTTGTTTTGAAAATGCTGTAGTCCAAAAAAAAAACTGAGCTACTTGAGACAATTTTACTCCAATTATTAATTTTTTAGTGAACATAGAAATTTAATGAAGAATAAGTATTGCATCATTCTTGCCAAATAAAATTTAAGGGGCATTACTGTTAGTACAAAAAATAAACCTATGTGTCATATCACCTTATAGCTACCAACTTTCATTGTGATCACGTTGATAGACAGGAAAATGTTTTTAAATTTCCATAGTATTATTCTCTTAGCTAACAATGTCTTGCAATACTTACCTCATCCTGAATGCATACCTTAAAATATGTTCAATAATGAAGTAAAAGATTAAACAGAATTCAACTGTACTTATTTTAAGAGATGGTCCGACAGTTATAGTAAACGAGGAATGTATGTATAAATACGATTCAGGGGTCCAGGTGGTACATTGTAATTCCAGTGCGGATCCTTATAACCCCAGTGGGGGTTCCCAACCACACATCCCCTGCGACTTCTATGCCCATGTTCCGCAGCGGTGTACCAGACTTAATACATGATGTAGATGCCATGGAGGTAAGTTGTACAGTGTAACTCGGGCCACCAACAACCGTGCTGGACTGATCCCGCAAGACTGTACGCTGCTGGATGACTAATCTCCTCCAATACCTAAAGTGCTCATCATGACTGCCCAGTGACACTGGGATCTGTGCATGTTGTTTTGTCTCATCCCACTATACGAATAGTAAGCGGCTGCCTTACGTGCATCAGGCCCCCAGCGGCTGCTTTGTGTGTACCAGCGGCCAGGCAGCGGCTGCATTGAACAACAGTTGTCACTCCTACCCCCTCCACTAGTCTGAAGATAAAGAACTTCAGCAGTCTGAACTTTCATGCCTCATTTATCCTCCTGCTCTTCTTTTTACCCGAACTTGATGTGTTAAAGGCTTTGTCAAGAAACCAGACAAAAAGAAGAAGCAGACTTCAATAAAGGACTTAGGACTTTTTCAAGGAACAAAAAGAGCAAAGGGCTGTTTGTTATTTTATTTAATTTTTATAATGTTTTTTAATGCTTTCTGTGTGTAAGTCAGACAGTTCACAATAAGCAATATGTTCATGTTTGTAATTTAATTAATAGTATTGCAATGTATTGTATGTTAGAAAAAAATTTACATTCATAAGTACAAATACAAGATAGCTCCACTTCTGTATTTACAAGTGAAAGATGAGCTGTCACATATGTCAAGCTTTTGGATATTCCATGAGAGTTTTAATTTTTAGTACTTGCTTTTAAAGATGTTGTTTAGGTACAGCTATACCTATTTATTTATTTAAATCACTGTTATTGTATACCCATCCATTTTTGTGCCAAATTCTTAAAAATTAATTTTTAACTTGGAAGAATTTTTTGTGTACCACAATCATTTAAGTTAATCAGCACTTCTAAAGATTCATTTTAAAGGCAATACATCTGCCAGTACAATGAAATTGGGGTAAGGAACCTTTCATTTAGTGCAAGATAAAAGACTATTTTGTGCTCGCTATAAGACATATCGCATACCAGTCAACAAGCAGAGCAGCTACCACTGAACCCACCAGCAAAAAAAGCATGCAGTCGCAAGGCAAGCACCTGCAGTATAAGTTGCAGGGTGCGCATGAAGCCTGTCTCTCTCACATGCATCACACACACAGCCTTGCCTGTTCCCATCTTTGCACAAGGCACACAGCTCCGAGAGAAGCAATACTTGCCATGTCACATCATACACCCTTCTTCCATCCCAATGTCGTGGGAACTATGTAATGCAACTTTAATAATACGTTATTTTTTGTAAATAATAACAAATCTTTTTGTAAATATATAATCTGAATTTCCTGTATAATCCCACTGAAAATTGAATGCGAACTTGTTAAAACCTATGCGATTTACAACATTTATATAATTTTCGTTGACAAGGTAGGTCTTGTTAAAATTTAATGTCTGGGATACCAATTTGTTAGGAAAAAGGCTTATTATTAAAATTAATTAATGTTTTGTCAATATAGAATTAGTGTTTTGTTAAGAAGCCATTGAAAATGAACTTTTGCAATCATAAAAATTTGTGTGGCGTGCTGTGTTTGGACTTAATTTTGGTGACATGGGGAGTTCCTATATGATTTTTAAGGGTATAATTTTTGTTGAAAGACATCTGGCTATTAAAACAAATTAATAATTTTTGAAAATAATGTGTTGTTTTCATGCGAGATGACTGAACATGGACTTAACATTGATACATGACGCATAGCTGGCAATGCACTATGTATACATTTACGACTTCAACTCAGCCCGTGGGAAGCCATGACACCCTTACTGAGGGACAAACATAGACTGCTACACCCAAGAGATAAATAAAGCCCACCATTACCAGTAGCAATAATATACGCATGTCAGTCATACACCCCTGCATTGCCACCTGAACAGAGCCAACCTGCCCCTAAGCAAACGCAGTGATACCACCCACAACACAGGACTACCCTGCTTCCAACCCTCACCAAGAGAGGGCAGCAAGGGATGATGCTGCCCACTCAGGAGAAAGAAGGAAGCTGAAGGAGGACACCAGTCTGTATTTATGGCCGAACAAACACCCAGTACGCTAGTTGACATTAAGTTGTCATTGAATTGGTTTCCTCTGCTTAGCAACTCAGCAGCTCCCCTACCACTGCCATGCTAGGGCCCTCTGCTGCAACTGATGTATTACCAGCGAAGCTTGCTTCAACGTCCGAGACACAAACTCCACTTGGGAGTGTCACACCCAGTCCATTCAGGTCCACACGAAGCGATAGTACGGTTTGAATCGTTATCACAACTAATTTAGTTGCTTTAGGTTTTCCCTTGCTTTAACAGGTCCACTTCACCTGTTTGTAATGTAACTTCTGCCGGTTGCTTGGTAAATACAAAAGCCTAGGAGTTATCACCGTGTGTATTCTCCAGAGAATAAATACGTTCAAGTCGACACACTGCGCTCTAATTCCAAGGGTGATTTGAAACTCTCAATCCCCTTGTAAATGCCATCCACCAAGGGAGCAGCAGGTGAATGGGTTTTGACAAACCAATGTGGATACTAGGGTAGACCTACGGGTTTCCTTAAATGGGTAGTTTGTACATTGATAAACACCACACAATTCGCTGGCCACCCATACTGTGGGCCCAGTGCGCAAAGACACTTGGCGCACATGTACTGTAGAGCCTCCTGCCAGGTACACTCCACAAGGAAGCAACTGGATCACCCGAGTGAGCTAACCCACTCCATCCACTGCATGACATTTCGCTGGTTGGAGTGACAGGCCTGAAAAGTTGTGACCAGATAGCCCCTGAGCAACTCACGGCAAAGCCTTAGCACCATCCCAAGTCAGCTAACCTGCTCCATCCACCGCATGCAATTTGCAGGTTAGAGCACCAGACCTGACACCATGTGACGTTATCGCATCTTGATACTCTGTTAGGGAACTGCTGTCACCCACCCCTTGCTTGATGCGACGTCCCTTAGTATCTAAGATAATTCCTATCTCCCGACAACTAGGGACTAAGTGGGCCATAAGACAGCATCTGTCCCTACAGACAACCAATTGCGAGGTAACCCATCCAGTCGAATTTCAGCCTTTTCTCCACTCGGGATCAGGCACAAGCCACCTGCCAACAGCGGAAGCCTCACTCCTCAGTCATCCCTATTAACTTGTTTGAGCCACCCTGGACGATCGCAGACACGCTGCATCCTGTCGTCCACCTGCACCTCAGACTGCCTGTGGGACTGTGCATCTCGCCAGCACCAGCAGCTACCGGACGCCAGTGGCTCTTGGACCAGCCATTGCCAGCCGCACACTGAGCCACCCTTGGACGAGGCCCACAGAGTCGTCCACTGCCACATGCCAGCAGTCAGCCACAACGCCAGTCTACGAGTGGTTAGCCAGCATCCACTGCCCCCCACGCTGCCTTAGATGCCTACACAGCCTACCACCACCCAACCAAGACGAATATGTATACCAGCTCCCTCCAAGCCCAGGGTTCTCTGTCTGAACCCACATAAAAGAACCCTACTTGAAGACTACATGACCCAAGCTTCCCGGCCACCATGTGTCAACAAGAAAAAATGCATTATTTGTGTTTTGGGGAGTTAAAACAATTAATATCTAAACAAAGTCAATCTTACAAGCACATAGAGCATACAAGCCCATTCCTGAGTAACTTTTGAGAACTCCTACGATTAAGATTTAGAAGTATTTGATTACTTTAACATGTAATTTTGCATCAATTGCTGTTCAAAAGTGGCAAAAGTGCAAGGGGCCTGTGGCGCGGAGGTAGGGTGGGCTTTCTTTGCTAGCGCTACCTTCTTTTGTTGACCGCCAGCCGGCAGACTTTGCAGAGCAGTCATGGTTAAAATGCCTCCCCGGGCAGAACCAGCATTTAGGGAGCGCCGGAGAGGTAGAGGCGGAATGCGCGGAGGAGTAGGGGGAGGTTACGCTTTTAACGTTGTGGTTTTCCAGGTATTATATTTGTCTTTCGTTTCAGATTATTTGGTTGTGGTGACAATTATTTAAGAAATATTTCAAATTAAGATTGAATATATTATATAAGCAAAGTGGTTATGTCACGAGTTTATTGATGAAGAGGTAATTTATAGGTTATGGCTATTATTATTTTTCATTTTGTCCTTAAGGAGTATAAAGTAAAGCATTGTTTAGTTATCAGATGAAGGTTTAGAGGTTATTTGTTCATTGGTCCTTAGAGGATAGTAAGTGTTGAAATTTTAAATCATGTGAAATTAAAGAAAAGAGTCCTGATTGGCTCTCGTCACACCATTGCTGATTGGATTAGTAGTGTGGCGTGGTCAGACAACAGCCATTTAGAGAGCAAGTAACAACAGAAGTGAAGTTGAAGAATGAAACAAGATTTTTTTCTTTAATAAATGTAGTCACCATTGCTGAGAACAGACGTGTGTGGGTGATAAAGAAGGAAATTTGATAAAATAATTAATAATATGTTTGCGTAAATATTACAATTGCTACAAGATGTTTTAAAGCTTAATTTATTAATAATGGAAAATGAATGGAATTTATTTATCATGTGTGTAATTTGTTGGAGAAGGAGTCAATAAAAAAAAGAACAGAATTTCGGCATTCTAATTCTACTGATATTTTACACGCTCCAAGGCCGCCTGCTCCCAGTAGTTTCTCTCTCGCACATTCCACCATATCTTCCATTAACTCATGCTTGGGAACTTGTAGAAAATTATGTAGCTGTGGTAGCAGCATGCGAGCTATCATGCGCACTGCACTCTCTTTGCTCCCTTCGAGATAAACTCTACAATACATTTGCACTTTTCTCCTTACGATGATTTCTGCTTTTTCTTCACTAGCTTGTACTTTACTGTGGAACTCAGATGTGAGTCAAGCATGAACCTCTTCTCCGGAAAACTGTATGTCAAGACGGGAACAAAACTATGACCAGTCAGTGACAAACTCTCCTTACCTGTTCCACCATTCCAACATCCTCCCCACTAGCTGTTTCCTAGCCTTTCTGACCCATTGTATGGGAGGGGACTCCAATGTCCTTAAATTGGGTTTTACATTACAAATTATACAGGAACAGTAAGCATTTTGATATGTACGGCATTCTTCGCATCTGAATTTGGGACAGACTGTACACCTTGGCTCATCCGCCCAACCTATGCAGGTATAGTGAAATCTGTTCTCACAGTGGGGACAATATATTGCCCCGTTCCATGGCATGAGGGGACATTGCATCTTTCAGTCACTGGGGCAACTTCCTGCCCCACTGTGGTGTAATTCTCGTCTAGCTAGGATAGGTTCAGGTTGGTTTCTGCCATTACTGGGGTACTTTCTGGGCACTACTGGTTGTTTCCTGACTCCTTGAAGTCTCTGGGTCAGCTAAATGATTCCTTCTGCTCCCTCTCAAGGTTGCACTAGCCAGGCTCGTTCATTGTTTTCTAAAAACAACGTAATACCCCACGTTGGGTGCCACAAAAGAACAACCCAATACCATTTTCACATGTGATGGCCAGGATGCATCCTGGCCATCACACGTCATGCATCACCTAGTCTACAAGTGGGACTCTTTTATGTTGGTTCAGGATGAGAATGCTGCATGACCTTATGGGCTGGTTATTGTGGGTGTGCTTTAACTCAGAGGGAGCCGGTATACAGAGTCAATCTGGTTGGGTGGCGGCAAGCTATGTAGGCACCTAAGGTGGTGTGGGTGGCAGTGAATGGTGGGTACCATCTGTAGACTAGCGCTGTAGCTGATTGCTGGTAGGCGGCGGCGGATAACTCAGCGGGCCTCGTCCAAGGGCGGCTGGCAATGGCTGGTCCAAGAGCCGCTGGGCTCTGGGCAGCGGCAGATGCTGGCGTCCGGTAGCTGGTACTGGCAAGGGGCCCAGTCCCACTGGCAGTCCGAACTACAGGTGGACGACGAAGGGATGCGGTGTGCCAGCGATCTTCCAGGTTGGCTCGAACAAGTTACTAGGGAGGACTGAGGAGTGAGGCTCCCGCAGTTGGCGGGCGGCTTATGCCTGATCCCGAATGAAGGAAAGGCTGAAGACCTACTGGGATAATTTACCTGGCAATTAGTTGGCTGTAGGAACCTTAGATGCCTTCTTATTGACCTACTTAGTCCCTCCTCATCAGGTAATTGGCATTAGGTTAAGTACTACGGGTAGTAGCAGCAAGCAAGGGGTAGGTGACAGTAATTCCCTAGCTAAGAGTATCCACATGTGATAACGTCACACCTCGTTAGGACTGATTCTACAACCGGTGAATTGCACATGGTGGATGGAGCAGGTTAGCTGACTTGAGGTGGTGTTAAGACTTCATCGTGAGCCGCTCAGAAGCTACCGGGTCACACATTGTCAAGTCTGGTACCAGTTGAGTACCAGACTTGACACACAGTGGATGACGTGGGTTAGCTGATTCTGGAAGTCCAGTTGCTTCCTTGTGAAGTGTACCTAGTAGGGGGCTCTACCATACATGTGCACCATGAGCCATTGCGCACTGCACACTGGGCCCACAGTACGGGTGGCCGGCGTATCGTGTTGTGTTTTGTGACGTATGAACTAACCAGTTAAGGGAGCCCGCAGTCCTACCTTGTATACACAATGGTTTGGCAAGACCTGGTCACCTGCTGCACCCTTGGGGTACAGCCTTTACAGGGGGATTGAGAGGTAGAAATTACTCTTGGAACTAGAACGCAGAGCATAGACTTGAATGTATTTATTCTTGGGATAATAAACACTGTGACCCATACTACCTCGAAGGCTTTCCTAGTTACCAAGCAACCGGCGGAAATTACATTGCGAATAGGTGAAGTGGACCTGTTAAAGAAAGAGCAAACCTAGAGCAACTAATTCGTAGTTGAGATAGCGACTCAAACCCTACTGTTGCCTAGTCTGGACCTGAAGGGCCAGGGTGAGACACTCCCAAGTGGAGTTTGTGTCTCGGGGGTTGAAGCAAACTTTACTGGCAGTAGATCAGTTGGGGCAGAGGGCCCTAGCATGGCAGTGGAAGGGCGAGCTGCTGAGTTGCCAAGGTAAAGGAAGCCAATGAAATGGCAATGCGAAGAAGTCAACTCAGTGCCTGAAGTTTACATTTTTCTTAGATAAGTGGAGATTTTATATGCCCTCTAGGGTATACACGATTTGGAAGAAATCCATCTATTAAAATTAATTAATATTTCCTTTGAAAAACATGTTATATTTACAATTAGAGACAATTAAGGCTGACTGAAAACAAAAATGCTATTTTAATGGACTATTTGGGGTTTTGGAAGGGTGGGGGGAGGGGGGTTAATATAGGTCAGAAACAACTTTGCAAAGTCAGCGATATTGCAAGGTCATTCTCAGGCACCATAATGCCTCACAAAATCGGGGTTCT